>JAJJWW010018740.1:0-99511 GCA_023531295.1 Papaver armeniacum | reverse complement strand
TCCACTTCATCCATTCCCCCACCATGTTAGTTCTAGCTGCAACTTCACAGCCAACATATTCAGCTTCAATACCTGCACTTATAACAGCTCTATCCTATAACACTCAACAGCCCTGCTGCTCCTTGCCAACATACATAATCACTATCACCTTCTACTTCCCTGCAATCAACCATCTGTGGCACCACTTCCATTCATTACCAGGACAATCATCATCTCTGCCCAGCTGAAGACAACAACACCACTGCAACCTTGAGCCATCTTCAATCTGAGTAAACCTCCTTTGCATTGTGCTTCTCTGCACCGACTCTTTTACGTAGCTTGACACGGCTCCCGGGCAACCATGAACTACAACAAAGACATGCTCAACCTCGGTTCAGTGCATCATTTCCCATTTCAAACACCACCTTGAGCCGAACTGCAGTTTCATAACCATCAGAACAAAGCCAATTCACGTTTCATCTCATATTACACCCATTTTCATCTCCCACGCTCTAATAGCACCACAAACCCCGAACCTAAACCAAGACAACCAAGTCATAGCTCAGCCCACGGCTCTTGTTCTACTCCCGGCTCACCGCTTCCCTTACACCTGCAAAACCAGCTCTGCCAGTTCATCCAACTACAGCTCAAATGCAACAACACACTTCCCTGAACTTCATCTCAGCTGCACCAGACACCTTCACTATCAATTCCTTCCTGCACCTTTGTAACTCACTCCATTGCAGTTACCACCAGTGCCTTCATGGCATCAACAGTTCCACCATAGCCCAGCGCTCAAACTTCATTAACAATCAACCAACAAAGATCCATCCCCGCCATCTCGAGGCATAACCAACACAAAGAACACTATCAAGCTCAGAACCCATTTTGCTCGAGAACCAACATTTGCAACTCAACTCTTCATCAAAACCTTAACTCATCGATTCAACAAACCCTATTCTTCTAATTCTCGATTAACGAGAGCAAAGATCTTCTTATCTCGCCTTAATTCTTCACCCGATTCAACTGAAACAACAAATAAATTCCCATGGACAACACCATACTCTTAATCAAACCATCCCTGATTTCTATGGCACACACAGATTCAGATTTGAATCGAAACCCAATCGAATCCATGCTCTAATTCTTCTGCATCTGCGTTTGGATCTCAATATATGCTCAATCTCATTCCTCCCTTTCATTCTTCTCAGATTCAATTTTTTCCATTAACAGCAAAACCAATTGTTCTTCATCTTCCGTTTCCACCAGCTGCAGCTCGATTTTAACCTTCTTTCTCTATCGATTTCACTCTCCCTGAGCTTCATCAATTTCAGTTTTACAGCAGCCGCAATTTCTCTGTTCTTACTGAATCTCTCCCTCTCGATTTCAATACTCGGTGCTTCCCTCACGCATTTAAAATCGATGAAGAAGAGGAAATAAATTCCTTCTCTCGACTTCTAGGTATTATGTAAGAACTGGATTTATCCACCCCATCTGGTAGGATAAGGGGTAACCAAAGTTCTTTGCTCCATGCTTTTCTAGACTAGTGGGTGTTCGCCTCCTATTGCTGGCTAGGCTCGGCTTTCAATAGCAGTGCACGTGAACTGGCCTTTTTGCTCTAAACGAGTTGTTTCTCCTTCTTTTCCTCCGTGCGACTCCAAAACACCTAATAACTCAAAAACACGCGTAAAGTACATAATTCACCAGAAAAATAGCAAAGAAAGCATAAACTCTATATAGTAAATACGGTGTATTCTACACCTATCAATGGTGCAATCAAGTTTCCATATGTCAAGAAAGAACCAACTGAAGAAGACATGGAAAGTCCTCGTTACTGTCGCTTCCACAGGTTCGTCAATCATCCCACAAGCAACTGCGCAGTTTTGAAGCATATTTTCAAAGAGAAGGTTGATCCACAATAACTTCAACTGGGGACTGAAGGAGTACACAAAAATCCTCTCCCAGTCAGAACCTTTACACTCTCTGAACAACCTATCAAAAAGGCGGTTCAATCCTTGGTCGAACGTGAATTGCTCTATCTGTCGAAGGCATAAAGAAGAGACATGTTCACAACACTGAACCACATTGTGTCAATAAGTCCATTCCGGAAATAATTCTTGAGCCTCCAGCCACAGACCAAGAGATGTACGACTGGGGACTGCTTACCACAGTCAGAAGAAACGAATTTGGAAGAACGTTGATCGATACTGGAACCGACATCAACAACATTCCACTGAAAAACATCGGATCCACATGCATCACTCGACAAGAAGCTACTCATGCTCCCATCTCAATCAGAGACCTTGAAGGAGCGCTCGGAAATACTTATGGCTACATCACTGTCAAAGTGAACATAAGTTCAACCTAGACAAAAACCCAAGTTTCACATAATCAGGAAGATCCAGGATATGACATGTTCTTCAGACGAGCGTGGATCCATGCTGAAAAGATGGGTACTTACAAAGTGCCTTTTGTTACACATCTCTCCAACGAAGAAAGTTCTGATCTAGAAGATTTGACGGACATTCCATCATCAGAATACTTTGAGGAATTTCAAACTTTAACGAGGTTGAAGCAAGAACCCGCAAAAGATGCATAGACATTCATCAAGAGGTTCCGTACTCGGGCAAGTCTCATTCCATGTCTATGTCATTTATTTCCCCACATGCTATCCTAGCATGGGGACTTAATTATGCTAGCAACTCTACAAGACGTTATGAATAGTAGCTTCACCGCATTAGTATTTTACCAAGTGGTTGAATCTGACGTTTCTCCGAATCAAGCAATGAAACATTCATTAATGATGCCTAAACATGGCAAAGAACACTTTGGGCATTTCTCCTGCAAGTCCATGTGTTCCACAAAATCAGAAAGCTCTGATGTCTGCACAAGTGTCGAATCCCACTACCGCAACGAAAGGGATGCTGAATCAACATAAGATACTCCTGGGCCGAGATGATCAAACCCCCTAAGACATTCGATGCTTAAGGAATATACTCTTCAACGCTCAAGCATATAAGAAGCCATCAAATTATACTCCCAATCAAAGAGTACAACACAAATATCTCGACGATGACACATTGATTCAACACCAGCACGATCAAAGTGTAACTAAACTACAATCGATAAGTCTTCATTATCCCATGAAAAGACTTCTGAAGCATATGCAACATCATTCATTCATGGATGACACTAACTCCTTCAACATACATTTGGGCAACCTGAGGTGATTCCATGAAACTTCATCAACGGGATTTCTCTACATCACAAGCCCTAGCATGATTGAGGAATTTTCTCTCTACACCAATCACATCCAAGATGAAAACCGCCGATGCTATCTACCGAACAATATCGACTCATCGACAAAGCCGGTTCTGGTAAAGTTATGCTTTCAGGAGCATTTAGGTTGAACTCTCGGTACACCTTCATCTTAGCGACGCTCAACTCATCAACTAGTTCGTGAATGTAAAAGGCTCACTGGATGAAGGAGCAAAGATTATACCTATAATCATGGTTCTAGCCTTTTCAGTCTTTGGAGCTTAGTATCGGCATCAACAAGGATATGTGCAGGAACTCCGTTCATGGTCTCAGCATCAACAAGAATATCTGGAGAGAATTCAATCGTGATCCCAGCATCAACAACAGTCTCAGGTGCAACATCCGGCTTCATCAACTAACCATTCTCTGAAGTGTTACACATGAAGCAGACTTCTCCAATAACTAATGATTCATATCAAGATGTGTAGACCTGATAAAATTCTCACATGAAGTCTTCCCAAAGCTTGCACGACTGGTGGCCACAATCCAAAGTCTTCAACAAGATGTTCTCATCACCTCTACAAATGAGATACAACACACTTCAGTCCATGGGTTTACAAAAACGTACCAATGAGTGAGGAATGGGACAATGCTTCCTCAACAAAATATGTTCGTCTACGTCTCTTCTACGACATACCAAAAGGGCGCATAAATTGGACATACGAGCTGAAAGATACGGTCTTTATCGTCAGGTCTACGAAATCTGAAAAATTTATACGGGATTACAAATTACAAATGTGCACGCTTCGTTGGATAACCTCTACAACTCCAAATTGAGTGATTCTTTTCTCATGTGATAACTCAGTCTCTTAGCTTCAAAAGTTGGGGTCAAGCATCAAATTCTGGCGTCGTATGAGGTTCCTACAGCTTCCAGAACGTACAACATGCAAACAACAATTCTTAGACGGGATTCATAACTTCCACAGTTGATCGGTGTCCACCAGGTATTTCTACTAAGTACTTCATAAAGGTACCTCCAACTTCGACCACCTAGGTCTTTACATCAATTTTCTACCTGGGTCCTCTATCCAAGTCCTTCCAAAAGAAGAGAAAACGAAAAGGAGAGATTTAACAAAATATTGGGGACTGACAGTCCACTGATCATGACGATCAGTTTCACAGTCCAAGACCCGTGGCACCAGACTCTCATGTGCTAATCATTTATCATAAAAGGAATGCTACCACCGGGACATGAAACCATGGTCATTACATCACCTCTCTTGAAAGCAACCTCATGCTATGGTCCCGTGACCAGGGTTTCAGAAGTGATGTTTCTACTACTGACAAAAGATGGCACTGCAAGCACCACAATGCTCATGTATCAATCAAGGGTTCTTGATCTCAAATGAATCAATGACATTAAAATCCTTCAATAATCGTTCAAGACACAAGCGAATGGTCTAAAGACACAATAGGAGTGTTTTACAACAAGCTTGTCTGAGAAGATTTTACTCTGCCCTGTACAAAACGATGAACTAGGAGCAATTGGTGAAGAATCAAGGGTTGAGTTATATACCATTGTCTTTGTATGTATGTTACCTACAACATATCAAAATTTCATAGCAATTGGAGGAACGATCAAAGATATGTGGCTGAAACATTGGACTACATGCCAGCTGAAAGATTTCTGAAGGTCTCCTGGAAGTTTACTGTTTCGCTGATTTCGGCCCTTAAACATGCTCAAAACTCAAAAAGATTCCTTAAAAAGCTTGGAAATTTCCTGGGCATGAGAAATCATGGGTAAATCATGAAAATACGACATCATACGAAGATTCTACAACGTTTTCATTAAAAGGCGAGTTCTGAATTTTCTGGTGACGTATTTCGGCAAAATTTTCATTCATTCATATGGGTCCTCGTTCATTCATTCACAAATCAGCAACCCCATACTTCTATGAAGAAAATATACGATGGGTACTTACCGGAGTGGTCCCTAAAGTGCTCAAAAGACCGGAATTGCCAACATCACCATTGGAGACATCATTGCTTTCATTCGGTTTCGAAATCCGTGGTTTTCTTCTTCACCATCCTCCGAAGACGAATGGGCATCATCATTACTCCCTCGTTCCATGGAAATCTCCTCCTGAATACATCAACAACAATTAGTGAGAATTCAAGACCATCAAGGCTCGATGAAGCAAAATTCTGAAAGGAAATAACAAACCTTGGTTTCATGATCCTAATTGTATGGACAAGAAAAGTTATGATGTGAGAGGCGTTAACAATTCACCGAAGAAGAGACTGGGGACTGCACCTTATTCGGTATCATCCTATAATTCCTCCTGCTTCTGCCTTCTCTACCCTGGAGACTGTCTTGCACATCTGAGAAGTCTACATGGATTCGAGATCTCACATCAACGTCTACCAAAATGGTAATCCTCAACTCTTACCTATTTACGGTTTCACGAACTTAGTGATAATAACGTAAAAAATTTTGAAAATATTGCTCGCTCCTTCAAACCTGCAAAGACGAGCAAAACTCATTATTCAAAATCATAACTTGATTTTCATAAAACCGTGAACAACCCACGTGAATTTTAACATCCACTGGTTTTTCAAAAATTGGACAGACGTCCATTCTACAATTGTGAAAACTCACATACAGACATTATTTCACCATGTATAATTGTCTACTTTCAATAGTTGTTCAAAATCAAAACATTGTTTTACAAAATATGTTTTAACGTGAAACTCACGTCTATATATATTTTTACTCCCTCGAGAGTTTATTTTCAAAAATTTGTGAAAGCTTACATATCGAAAATAAATTTTTTCATGAAAGCTCATAGACAAACTTTTTAACAGACGCACGTCTATTCAATAAAAAAAAAAACTTTTTCTCTAGTACGAGCATCCATCTTTGAAACGAGAGTTTACTCCACTTTGTTAAATCTCACATATTTAAAAAATAAAATTTCGGTTTTCGTAAAAGCTCATGGACGAAATTTTATATCATTAGACTCAGGTCTATTTGTTTATTCCTTACACTAACGAACAAACGAGCGTCTATTCCTAAAACAAGGATTTCTTTTCATGGACCCGGACCCGTGAATCCTAAATCGACCAAGGTTCCGTCATCAAATCGGCGGTTCTACACCAATTTATGCTCATCAGATGATGTTGTTGTGGTTCGCTCGCGCAATCGAAAATCCGGTAACATCTTATCTTACGACTAAGTTCAATTACTTATTTCATTCATAACTAGAAAATCACCTTCCAGTGCTGACTGAGGAACATGACTGTCCCTCACTAAGCAGGGGACTTAATGTAGATGGTGGATTTTTGACAAAGGCTAAATCGTAAAACCATAATTGTACATACTCCTGATCCTGCAATCAGATGAGTGTTGAGGCTCATGTCTCTCACTGAAGCATGAAAGTTCATGCCGTAAGAACCTCTGACTGAGAATAATGTCTCTCAGAGCATATGTAGATGTGTAGTCTCTCAACTGAGGCGACGACATATCTCATGAATACTGAGCAATTTCAGTAATCACTTTTATATAGAATCGAACGATTGGACGGCTCCTAGACAGCTTGCCTGCTAGTATAGAGCAATAACGTCTTCAGGATGTAACAATGTTTTCCCTAACTATATAAAAGAAATGTGTATAGAATCATTATGATTGGACGGTTCCTAGACAGCTTGCCTGCTAGTATAGAGCGATAACGTCTTCAGGATGCAACAACGTGTTTTCCCTGACTATACTATACGTAATAAATATGACGCTTCAACTAGCTCATATCGCTTGATTCTCGAATAATTAATGCTCCTAGACGATCGTGCTAGTGTAGAGCCATCAATTAATTATTATCAAAATCAGATTCATTAACTGAATCCCTGGAAAATATTCAATATTATCATAATATTTCCTTACTTCAATTTATGGTTCTTCTTAGCAGAATTCCACTAGTTAGTAATAAATATTCAACACACGGGCATCTGAGCTACCTTTGAGTAACCCCGACCAAAATGGTGTAAGTGTACTCAACGATGATGCACTAACAACCACCGCACGAACAAGTATTTCAAAATACGACGAGACGATGTACCTATGCAAATAGGAAAGAAAATAATAAAATAATAGTCAAGGCGCTAGGGGACTGGCTCACCGGCCGTCCAGTCATGCCATGACCAGTCCCACGCCCAAATTCTATATTTTATTATTTTCCTTGATCTCATGAAAATCCTTTCATTTGAACAAATATCCTTCGTTTTGAGGAAACTCCTCGCCATGGTGTTTCCTTCACACTGAGGAAATAATATAAAATTAGGGAAAATATTGTGGGGCCGTGATTATTGGCCAACCGGCCATGCCTTGATCCCGGCCGGCCCCACACCTCATGGTTCCTCATTATTTTATTATTATTTCCCTAATATCATGAAAACTCCTTAATGTCATGATATTTCCTTGATCCCATGAAAAACAATATAAAATTAAAGAAACCCATGGGACCGGGCCATAGCCGGTCGGTCATGCCCTAGCTGGCCCCACACGTTTTTATTTTATTATTATTATATTTTTCATGTTTCCTTAATCCCATGAAATTCCTTGGTTTCATGATATTTCCTTCAAATTATGAAATTCCTTCAAATCATGAAATAATACATAAAATTAGGGAAAACTCACGGGACCGGGCCCTAGCCGGCCAACCATGCCCAAGCTGGTCCCACACGTCCCTTATTTTATTATTATTTTTTATATTTTCCTCATCTCATGGAAACTCCTTGATTTCAACAAAACTCCTTGATTTCAACAAAACTCCAACTCCTTGATTTCAACAAAACTCATTGGTTTTAACAAACTCCTTGGTTTTATGATATTTCCCTAAAATTATGAAAAACTTAATAACATTATGAAAAATACTATGGGACCGGCCCCTTGGCCATAGCCGGTCCCACACTTTATGATTCCTTCATTATTTTATTATTTTTCCTTCATCTCATGAAGTTTTCACGGTCTCAGCAAAAATCCCTGATTTCTTCATATTTTCTCAAAATGTTGCTCAAACGCACACCAGAAAATATCAAAATTCTCATAATTGAGATACGAATACTTTGGTGACGTGAGCATGTTACCTTGACCGACCAGGGTTGGCTCTTTGGCTTGCAAGAGGTCGGTCCCATGTATTTTGACAATTTTGACTTAATTTGCGCAATTGCACGTATTAGGTCCAAAACTCTTCCAAACAACTTGGCACTTCATAAGGCGATCAATATTTGATCCCGTGACTACCAAGGGCCGGTTTCATGACCCCTTGGTCGGTCCCTCACATCTTCATAATAATTAGGTTTTATTACCTAAGGTTCAGACGAGCATTATTTTAATAAATAATTAAACCAGCATTTAATCATCCTTTCATCAAATCAACTGGTCTTCAGGAAACCTTGATATTTGCCCACGTGAGCATCTGGGCGCTACATGGTTGATCCATAATCCCATGTAGCCGGTCCCTCTTTCGCTCCGTGGTTAATTTTCAATAAACCATCAGTTAATCATCAATTGATCAAATTAGGGTTTTGAGTCCAAGGTTCATAATTCCAGTTTCAAACGCTAATAATTTTACGTTGATCCCGTGATCAACATTTTATTTATCATACTCGGTTCAATTACCATTATCTTATTTGGTCATGCTACTATTTGATCAGATGAGCAACAGTTGCTCAAACCAAGGAATACTGGTTCAACTATCAATATTCAACAATTCATCGAATGAGCAATATTTGCTCATGTTAGCTTATTCACGCATTATATCTCTGTCTCAACAGACATGTTCGATTCATGAGTCTCAGAATATTTACAAATCACGATTCGACTCAACAAAACAAGGACTCATCGTCCCATGAAGTCAGCAACTGACTAACTAAATACACGCCTGCCTTGCAGACTCCACAATCACACGAGACATCAATCGTGTTACATGAGGGATATTAACTAGGGTTTTGGTCTGGCGGTCTACGGCACGTGTGTTCATACACACGATGAGAATGTGAGTAAGTCGTGCAATCTGTTGAAGGAGTTAACAAAGTAGTGGATGGAAAATCAACCAAGTCTCCGCACGTTGAGCAACTGGTTTTAACACGATTTCCACTTCCCCATTATTTGATTCCATCAACTGACACACTTCATGAGATCATGGTGTTTTCAATTCCAAACAATATAAATAAATCTCTCGAATCATGATTGAAACAAGGATAATCTCACGTCAAACAGATACAACATGAGATTAACAATCCAACTCTCAACAGAGCAAATTCAATCATTCGAACTTATCTTATTTTCAGAATACACAACACACCTACAATCTTCGATCACCATTGATCTCACACATTTCTCAACTTCCCTCCTACAGACCGACCCATCCTCTCTTGTGACCGAATTTACTTTGGAACGACCATTGTCTTGGTTTAGGCCGGAGTACTACAGATTGATCTCTCGAATTCAAAGCAATCCCTTCTTGCAGTGCATCTATGTGAGGTTAAGCATTTCGCTCGGTTCAAGGAGTCTCTTCCGCACGATCATCTCCTCAATTCCATAAAAACCAGCGAATCGTTTTTCCCCATCTACACGTGTTTTGATAAATCAAGGTGAATAGGAACCAATTGATAAACTGAACTTATATTTCCGAAGAACAGCTTAGTATTATCAGTCACCTCACAATAATCTAAATCGTATGATGGTGACACTATATATTGTGGAATCACAAACGATGAGATGAAGATGTTTGTGATCACGTTTTATCTTGCCTATCAGAGAAATTAATCTCGAGCAAATCTTAGAGAAGATAGTACTCAAACGATAGAATCGGGCAAAATAAGAACACGCAACTATAAGAGAAATAGTTGGGTCTGGCTTCACAATCCCAATGAAGTCTTTCAAGTCGTTAACCTACAGGGTCTCGATAGAAACCTAAGGTTAAAGGAGAATCGACTTTAGTTTATGCAACTAGTAACACACATGAGGTGTGGGTATTAGGTTTCCCAGTTGCTAGAGTTCTCCTTTATATAGTTTTCAAATCAGGGTTTGCAATATAAGTTACCTTGGTAACAAAGCATTCATTATTCACCGTTAGATGAAAAACCTGATTCAACCAAGCTAATATCTTTCAACTGTTAGATCGAACTTAGCTTATTACACACAAACGAAATGTACCCTCATTTAGGTTTATGAACCGTACCCAAATGTGTACACCATGTTGGCTCAATAATAGTTAACCGAAGTTAGCCATATGATAACTCTCATTTCAACCATATTCATCTTAACCATAACTAGTTCAAATGACTTAAATGAAACTAGTTAAAGAGTCGTTCAATTGCTATATTCTCATAGAAGTATACGAGAACACTATCGAAACAAAATCGTTTTGATTCAATCGAATCAATTCATGAACATTATGGTCACGGTTTGCAAAGATTGCATTCCTTTTTATATAAATGTTTAAGTTCATGTACACAACTGATTTTAGAAAGTAACCCACTCAAGTGCGCAAAAGAGTACGCATACTTGAGTAGCCGGACTGATTGGTTACGTCAGTACGCGTACGGGTGCGCATACTTCTTATACTTCCAAACTCCCGCAGAATTTCACGGAGGTGAACTTTCCTCCAGTATGCGTGCATGAACGCATACTTGCCCAGACATCAGCAACCGCCAGTACGCGTACGGGTACACATACTTCAGGCTCCCGGTTTTGGACTTGCACAATAATGTTATTAACAAACTATGTTTATATCCAAACATGGTTACATGGTTCTAAACTCTTTATTTCAATCATTAAAACTTTCTTAGAGGATGTTATATAGTTGTTATTCACAAACTATTTTTCATCAAAGCAATTTTCAATTTATTGAAATTATCATAATGAAACATTCCAAGTCTTCACCAAATGATTGTATCACACAAACCATGTGGGATGTTACTCGGCAATTTTGATATGATCATATTCGGACTTTCGTCATGAATGTAAGATGAACTTGGCCGAAGCGAAAGCTTGCCAACACATATTCCGAGAAATATATAAGCGAGTTAAACTCAACTCGAAATCTCAAATGTGTATAATAGAAAACTATATCGTAACACGATTTATGTCTCAATATAGGAGATATAGTAGAAATAGACTTTCCAAGTGATAAATGAGTTTCAGTCTCCACATACCTTTTGTCGATGAAGTTCCACAAGCTCCCCTTAGTAGTTCTTCGTCTTCAAATGATGAATGTCGTGAAGTCTAAAGCTCAACTACACAATCTATGTCCTAGTCCAAGACATCTAAATAGGCTAGAAATCAAGACTTATAGTTTTGATCACTAACATTGACAAACATGTTTGAGATAGCAACGCATGCGAGTTCGACCGAGCAATGCTCTAACAATCTCCCCCTTTGTCAATTTTATTGACAAAACTATCAATACATATGGATTACAAAATAAATAAAAACTTTGTAGCTTCTCATCCAAATGCTTGATCTCCTTGGCATCTTCAACCCGACTCGAAATCTTCGTCACTTCCAAGTACTCCATGATTCTAAACGTGTTCAACTCAGCATCATGGTTGTTGAAGATCTGTAGCGATAACAATGAGAAAACAAGTGCTCTCGATCATTGTTATACAGTGTCATAGTATTATTACACAGCATCAAAGTTCAATTGTATCACAACTTTGACAACAATACTATGGTGATATGTATCACCCCCCCTTAGTCAATACATCATCTCAATATGAAAACCACTCCCCCTTACATAATGATATGTAAACCATATGTATTTGTGGTATGAAACTACACATTAATTCTCCCCCTTTTTGTCAATAAAAATTGGCAAATGTACGAAAACTAGTGGGATCCTCATGAAATTTCCATAGAGATTCTTCATGACCAAAAGAGAACAACATACCAGCAAATTTAGATGCAATCATAAAGCCGAAGCTAAATGCATTCATCAATGAGTTTATTAAGATAAAAGATAACCCCTATAATATTCCACAACGCACTCCCCACAAAGATATGGCAATTAATCACAAGTTCAAAAAGAACTCTCCCCCATAAAATGTCATTCCCGAGAGAACAACAAATGCGACCTTGCTTTTACACGAAAAGAATGATTTCTTTGGACATAATCAAATCACATGAAAACATGAATTTGTATCCAAAAATCTCAATTGCATCAACCACCAAAAATGATCAATTCAATTGCACATGCTCGACATAAGAAAACTTACGGAGCAACACAGTAAATACACAAAGATGTGGATCCGGGAAGATCAATACTGCGGAATAAACAAGAATTCATTCTATTTTTCATCACTATTTGCACAATGACATATAATAGACATAATTCTTGCAAACAAAAGTTCATCCTTTCTTCCATCAATATTTGCATAATGACATAAAAGGCTTAACTTTTGTATTGTCAAAAAGTTCATTCTATCTTTTATCGATACTTTCATACCGACATATAATAGAGATAACTTTTGAACAAATATGGGATAGTTAAGGTTCATGGACGTAAACAACATATCCCATAATTTGCAATATATAAAACCATAAAGATTAATACTGCAAAAATCATCTTCCAAATAACTTTAGAATTTAGATAAATAAATCTAAAAACATTGAAGATGACAACGTTTGGAAATAGCTATGTGTAATCACAATAATGGCTATTCCAAACCCTAGTAATCATTCTTAACAAAAACAAGAATAAAAATTCTCATAAGAAGATTCCTAGACAAAATCAACATAAGAGAATATTCAAAACCAAATCTCTTAACACAATTGATAAGACATGGAAAGACTAGACGTCATCTTCATCATCAGAAACCATAAGAGTGGCTTGAATCTTATCCATGTCATCCTTGATATCCAGAAACTTAGAAGTAATTACAAGTAATTGTTCTTGAACACACCTTACTTTGGCACCAATCATGCAAACATCTTTTTGAATTCAATGAAGAAGATTCATGGAGGAGGAATCACATGAGCCATCAAGTGTGTTGCTTCCTTGTCTCTTGCAAGCATTTTCCTTCATCCGATTAAACGTTCAAAGGCGAACAAGCTTGGGAGATCCAATGGAGTTACCAATCGGATCTATAGCGAAAGTACGACAAATTTTCTCAATCAAGCAAGGAAATCCTAGCTTCTTGTTGGAAGAAGTTATCAACAACATTTGATATATGATAAATCCACAAATGTCAAGACTTTGAGATTCCAACGCAAGAAAATATACCAATTCCGCAAACTCACGACTCCAACGAGAATTCTCAATCGTGGAGGGACAAAGGTTAGATATTCCAAGTTTACCAAAGGACATCAAAGCAAGACTAAGATCAATAGTAGGAAACTTTCCTTCATTCCACATAACACTCTTTCCACATAGACCAATGGAGATGGTTTCATAAGAAGGACGTTCATGACAAGGTCTTGGAAGGCGAAAATTCCCAAGAGAAATATTAGTAATTCTTGAAATTAACTCTCCAGTTACATGAATCCTTTGTCTATTAACCATGGTCTTGAATTCCATGTCATTATGATTAACATCTTGAATGTTTGCATAGAAGATTCTAGTAAGAGTGTCAAAACCTTCACCAAAACCATCAAAGATGTTTCCAAGCTTAAAATATTCAAAAAAAAATTAAATCCTCCTTATGTCCACTAGTGAAATCCAATTTCTTTTCAAGAATAAATTCATTTGATGAAATTCGTTCAAAAACTTAACTACAAGAATCATTGACAAATCTAATCCTATGATAATTTTAATCAATATGTAAGTTCATGCTAGAAGATGAAGAACCCAAATTTTTTGTAATTCTTTTTGAAACCTTGAAATTCATCATGAGATCTAGAAATTGGAAGAAAAAAAAAGGAATACTTACTTGGAGTGGACCTTGAAAAGCCCTTTTTCTTATTTTTCTCCAAAGGTATTTTAATGGAGGAAATACATGAACCTAGAATGTTCACGTACGCGAACAAGATGGGGGAGGAAGGAGGTACGCGTACCGCTCATTTTTATACCCAAAAGTGGGCTTGGACCCATTTCTGAACCGCGACCCACAAAAGGAAAGTGGGATTTCTTGGGTGTACAAACACCAAGGATATGCACCACGTACATGTACACAGATGTGAGAATATGGTGCGGTAGAAAGCAAACTGTTAACCATAATACAAACAAATCAAACCGTTTCTTGCCCCATCTCAAGATATATACAGATGGGGTGATGCCAAACATGTTACCAAGTAAAAATATGTGCAGAGAGACTCTCATGCACCATTTCTGGTTGATATTTGAGGACAGTACTAGTGATATGATAATCAGGGTTAACAGAGCTTCCTAACTTCCTTTTCATATGAATGGAAGGAAGATTTTTCCGATAGCCTGAACCTGTATCAAAAACACAAGAACCCGTTTTATTGGACCTACTTGTGTTCTCAACAAGTTTAGTTCGTACATCATGATTCCATGATTTGACATGTACAGAACTTTCATCAGAGTGATTCTTATTCTTAATCGAATTAAGTTTTTCTAAAAATCTAAAAACGTTTTCAAATGCTCTAAATAGATCTTTGTCAATTGATCCATCACGATGGTATTCCTCAAAAAGATTAAGAGTTAATCTAGTGAGATTCCACAACCTTGAGCGTAAAAAACGTTTTCTCGACTTTCCTTTCTTAGAAGAACATTTACCTTTTCTTCTAGATTGTTTCTTATCATCTAAGTTTTCCAAAGTCTTAGATGGAGCGAGATTTACATGAGGACCAAACTACCTAGTCCATAAGAATCTCTGAACAATCTTTAAAGTATTCTGGCGTGCATTACAGATGCCAAGAGCAAGTTTCCCAAAGAAATTTCCCATGAGGACAAATTTTAGGATCAGTCAAACACAAACTTATTAGGTTTATAGTGTTTGCCTGCTCTGATACCAATTGAAAATGCGGGGGTATAATAACCATACCCAACAATTCGTTTGGCAATCTGAGAGGACTTACTCTAATATACTTTCTAGAGAATCAACTAGACAGTTAGACTCAATCTAGAGAAAAGTATATACAAGAGTATTATATCTTTAACTCTTAATTCAATCCGCAATCAACAAATAAAAATCTGCGAGCCCGATTGAATATAAGAGGAGTAAACTTCAATGGTACCAAAGACCAATGTTCAAGGATCAATCAGTCTCAATCAACAACCAAAGGTTGGATTTCCTAATTGATTGACACAACGCACAACCTGTGATATTTCAATTATATAACAAAATATAATGCGGAAAAGAAATAACACAGACACCAGAATTTTTTTAACGAGGAAACCGCAAATGCAGAAAAACCATGGGACCTAGTCCAGATTGAACACCACACTGTATTAAGCCGCTACAGACACTAGCCTACTATAATTGAACTTCGGACTAGACTGTAGTTGAACCCTAATCAATCTCACACTGATTCAAGGTACAATTGCGTTCCTTATGTCTCTGATCCCAGCAGGATACTACGCACTTGATTCCCTTAGCTGATCTCACCCACACCTAAGAGTTGCTACGACCCAAAGTCGAAGACTTGATAAACAAATACGTCTCACACAGAAAAGTCTATAGATTGAATAAATCTGTCTCCCACAGAAATACCCAAGAGTTTTTGTTCCGTGTTTTGATAAATCAAGGTGAACATGAACCAATTGATAAACCAGATTTATATTCCCGAAGAACATCCTAGTATTATCAATCACCTCACAATAATCTAAATCATATGATGGCGAAACTAGATATTGTGGAATCACAAACGATGAGACGAAGATGTTCGTGATCACGTTTTATCTTGTCTATCGGAGAATTTAATCTCGAGCAAATCTTAGAGAAGATAGTACTCAAATGATAGAATCGGGGGCAAGATCAGAACACGCAACTACAAGAGAAATATTTGGGTCTGGCTTCACAATCCCAATGAAGTATTTCAAGTCGTTAACCTACGGGGTCTCGATAGAAACCTAAGGTTAAAGGATAATCGACTCTAGTTTATGCAACTAGTAACACACAAGAGGTGTGGGTATTAGGTTTCCCAGTTGCTAGAGTTCTCCTTTATATAGTTTTCAAATCAGGGTTTGCAATCTAAGTTACCTTGGTAACAAAGCATTCATTATTCACCGTTGGATGAAAAACCTGATTCAACCAAGCTATATCTTTCAACCGTTAGATCGAACTTAGCTTGTTACACACAAATAAAATGTACACTCATGTAGGTTTATGAACCGTACCCAAACATGTACACCATGTTGGCTGAATAATAGTTAACCAAAGTTAGCCACATGATAACTCTCATATCAACCATATTCATCTTAACCATAACTAGTTCAAACGACACAAATGAAACCAGTTAAAGAGCCATTCAATTGCTATATTCTCATAGAAGTATACAAGAACACAATCGAAACAAAATCGGTTTGATTCACTCGAATCAATTCATGAACATTATAGCCACGGTTTGCAAAGATTGCATTCCTTTTTATATAATTTTTAAGTCCATGTACACAACCGCTTTTAGAAAGTAACCCACTCAAGTACGCAAATGGGTACGCATACTTGAGTAGCCGGACTGAGTTTGGTTATGTCAGTACGCGTACGGGTGCGCATACTTCTTATACTTCCAAACTCCGACAGAATTTCACGGAGGTGAACATTCCGCTAGTATGCATACGTGTACGCATACTTGCCCAGACATCAGCAACCGCCAGTACGCGTACGGGTACACATACTTCAGGCTCCCGGTTTTGAACTTGCACAATAATGTGATTAACACACTATGTTTATATCCAAACATGATTACATGATTCTAAACTCTTTATTTCAATCATTAAAACTTTCTTAGAGGATGTTATATAGTTGTTATTCACAAACTATTTTTCATCAAAGCAATTTTCAAGTTATTGAAATTATCATAATGAAACATTCCAAGTCTTCACCAAATGATTGTATCACACAAACCATGTGGGATGTTACTCGGCAATTTTGATATGATCATATTCGGACTTTCGTCACGAATGTAAGATGAACTTGGCCGAAGCGAAAGCTTGCCAACACATATTCCGAGAAATATATAAGCGAGTTAAACTCAGCTCGAAATCTCAAATGTGTATAATAGAAAACTATATCGTAACACGATTTATGTCTCAATATATGAGATATAGTATAAATAGACTTTCCAAGTGATATATGAGTTTCAGTCTCCACATACCTTTTGTCGATGAAGTTC
This sequence comes from Papaver armeniacum, assembly GCA_023531295.1. Taxonomy (NCBI): domain Eukaryota; kingdom Viridiplantae; phylum Streptophyta; class Magnoliopsida; order Ranunculales; family Papaveraceae; genus Papaver; species Papaver armeniacum. The sequence goes on along the minus strand of JAJJWW010018740.1, from coordinate 81,981 downwards.
CACAATTTCCCCTAAGTAGTTCTTCGCCTTCAAATGATGAACGTCGTGAAGTCTGGAGCTCGACTACACAATCTATGTCCTAGTCCGAGACATCTAATTAGGATAAAAATCAAGACTTATAGTTTTGATCACTAACATTGACAAACCTGCTTGAGATAGCAACGCATGCGACTTCGACCGAGCAATGCTCTAACAAGTATATTGGAGTAATTCCTCTCAGATTGCCAAACGAATTGTTGGGTGTGGTTGTTGTACCCCCGCATATTCAATTTGCATCACTAAAGCCGACATACTTTTCAGACAGAGATGAAGAAATAAAAGCAAATAATGAGAAATAATCCGCCTCCAACAACAATTGCACCTTTTTGCCTTTTAAGCGACGTTTCTTCTTCTTTTGTTCCAAATGACTCCAAAGTACCCAAAACTCAAAAGCAAACATAAGATACATAATTTACAAGAAAACTTAGCAAAGAAAGCATAAATAATAGATAAATATTAAGGTGTTTTAGACACCTATCACTTACATATTTCTTGAAATATGTGTTGGTAAGCTTTCGCTTTAATCAAGTTCATATTATATTCTTGACGAAAGTCAAAATATGATCATGTTAAAATCGCCTGGTAACACCTTACATGATTTGTGTGAGACAGTCATTTGATGTAGACTCGGGATGTTTCATATTGATCATTCGATCACTTGAAAATTGCTTCGAAGCTAATAGTTTATGTGTGACAGCTATTCCCGTCTTCTAAGAATGTTTCAATGATTGAAATGAGAGTTTAGAAAAAATTAACCATGATTGGATATAGCACAATATGCGTACTTGTATGCTAATTGTTGCTAGTTATTCCAAGTCCGAGAACCATGGTATGCATACCCGTATGCGTACTGGTTGGTTAATGAAAGTCCGGGAACTAGGTACGCGCACCCGTTCGCGTATTGGCGTAAGTCCAAGTTCCGGAGTTCAATTGAGTTTGGTGGTACGCGTACCCGTTCGCGTACTGCCGAATCCAAACTTAGTCCGACCACTTAGGTATGCGTACACGTTTGCATACTTGAGTAGGTTATGTTTTAAATTCGGTTTGTTCATGAACTAATACATTTATATACTTGTTGATGATGGTTTTTGGCCTAGGGTTAAAATCGTAAAACCGCACATCTGACATGACGTCATTATGACTATAAGCACATTTATTGAACCCTTTAATATGTCTGCGAGAAAATTACCAGGGTACCTTTTTTTTAATACTGATTAGGGTTCCGATAAGCCAAACCCTAATTCCCACCCTACATATGCCAATGGCAAACCATGCCAGCCACGTCTACCGCGCCAAGGCATGCCAACCATGCTAGCCGTACCACCGTGACAATGGCAAACCATGCCAGCCACGTCTACCGCGCCAAGGCATGCCCACCATGCTAGCCACACCACCGTGCCAATGGCAAACCGTGCCAGCCACATCCTCTCGCTAAAGCATGCCAACCATGCTTGCCGTTCCAACACGCCATGCACAACGCTGGTTGCCAAAACAAAGGCCTGCAACAATCTACGACCATCTTTCCGTCTAAGACGCAAATCTTAGCCGTCCAAGGTTACCAGACAACGCATGGTAACCTTTAACCCAAAACCCTAGCTTGGTCACGCCAAACCCTTGGCCCCACCATGCCAAGCCAAACCGCACCTTGCCTTGGCCCTAGCCATGCTAGCCGCACCATGTGCCAACGGCATGCCAAACCCTTGGCCCCACCATGCCAAGCCAAACCGCACCTTGCGTTAGCCCTAGCCATGCTAGCCGCGCCATGTGCCAACAGCATGCCAAACCCTTGGCCCCAACATGCCAAGCCAAACCGTACCTTGTCTTGGCCCTAGCCATACTAGCTGCACCGTGTGACAACGGCATGCTAAGCCCTTGTACCCACCATGCCAAACACACCTAGCCACGCCACCATGCTGGCCTTCCCTACGTGCCTACCAAAACGAAGGCGTGCGACAATCAACGGTCGCCCTTCAATACCAGGAGCAAATCCTAGCCGTCCAAAGTTACCAGACAAAACATGGTAACCTTTGACCCCAAACCCTAGTTTGGTCACGCCAACCTAGTCGCGCCACCATGCCATGCCAATGGCATGCCAACCTAGTCGCGCCACCATGCTGGCCTTCCCTACGCGGCTACCAAAACGAATGCGTGCGATAATCAACGGCCGCCCTTCAATCCTATAAACAAATCCTAGCCGTCCAAGGTTACCAGACAACGCATGGTAACCTTTGGCCCGAAAACCTAAGTTTGGCCACGCCAAACCATGCCATGCCAACGGCATGCCAACCTAGCCGCGCCACCATGCTGGCCTTCCCTACGCGGCTACCAAAAAGAAGGCGTGCGACAATCAACAGTCCCCCTTCAATCCAGGAGCAAATCCTAGCCATCCAAGGTTACCAGACAACGCATAGTAACCTTTGCCCCGAAAACCTAAGTTTGGCCACGCCAAACCATGCCATGCCAACGGCATGCCAACCTAGCCACGCCACCATGCTGGCCTTCCCTACGCGGCTACCAAAACGAATACGTGCGACAATCAACGGTCCCCCTTCAATCCCAGGAGCAAATCCTAGCCATCCAAGGTTACCAGAAAACGCATGGTAACCTTTGGCCCGAAAACCTAAGTTTGGCCACGCCAAACCATGCCATGCCAACGACATGCCAACCTAGTCGCACCACCATGCTGGCCTTCCCTACGCGGCTACCAAAACGAAGGCGTGCGACAATCAACGGTCCCCCTTCAATCCCAGGAGCAAATCCTAGCCATCCAAGGTTACCAGAAAACGCATGGTAACCTTTGGCCCGAAAACATAAGTTTGGCCACGCCAAACCATGCCATGCCAACGGCATGCCAACCTAGCCGCGCCACCATGCTGGCCTTCCCTACGCGGCTACCAAAACGAAGGCGTGCGACAATCAACGACCCCCCTTCAATCTCGGGAGCAAATCCTAGCCATCCAAGGTTACCAGACAACGCACGGTAACCTTTGGCCCGAAAACCTAAGTTTGGCCACGCCAAACCATGCCATGCCAATGGCATGCCAACCTAGCCGCACCATCATGCCGGCCTTCCCTACATGGCTACCAAAATGAAGGCATGCGACAATCAACGGTCGCCCTTCAATCCCAGGAGCAAATCCTAGCCGTCCAAGGTTACCTGACAACACATGGTAACCTTTGACCCGAAACCCTAGTTTGGTCATGCCAACCTAGCCGCGCCACCATGGCATGCCAATAGCATTCCAACCTAGCCGCTACCATTCTGGCCTTCCCTATGCGGCCACCAAGAAACGAAAGCGTGCAACGATCAACGACTACCTTTCCTCTTAAGATGCAAAATCTCGACCGTCGAAGGTCACCAAGCTAGCAAGTTTCCCAAGATCGACTTGCCAGGCAACAACAATATACTACATGCTTTCCACAAAAAACATTCGAGACATCAACACATATCACAAATTGGGGGATCCTCTTTGGGTAATGGTTTGGCGGTTTACAGCGTGCGGCGTACACTACGCCCGTCATAAGGAAGTGTCATAAGGATGAGGCGGTTAGTAAATACAGGGAGTTAATGGTGAAACGCTCTTTTATGGGACATCAATTCCATACGTTAACGGTTTTATGGAACATCAATTCCATGCGTTAACGGTTTTATGGAACATCAATTCCATGCGTTAACTGTTAACACCTCCTCCCATTTACTCACCCATTTTTCCATTCCTTAATGAGACAGAGTACGTTTTACTTCGACTGGTATAAATAGGTCTGACCTATTTCCAACGAACAATAAGTTCAGTCAGGAGGATACACCACTCAGAAAACGTTGGCTAGCTTTCCAATCTGTTAGCTTCCCACTTTCTAATACAAGTCGTAACACAACTACTCTTCCAGAATCAACTATTCTGGTCTCATCACTTTCCTTGCTTCCCTCCCCAAAACCAACCCATTCTCCTCCACTTTGTGACCGAAGCAAGTCCGGAACGACCATTTCTTGGTTTAGGCCGGACTTGTACAGATTGATCTCTCGAATCTAAAGTACTCCCTTGCAGTACATTGTTTAGGGTTTAAATTCGTTTCTCACCCACACACCCGAAATTACCGAAATCAGCAGAAACCATTTTCACCCACAAACAATACTAAAGAATACAATCTTTTGTAAACCATGGCTATAATGTTCATGAATTGATTCGAGTGAATATAAATAGATTTTGCTTCAATTGTGTCTTGTATACTTCTATAAGAATATAAACAATTGAACAACTCTAAAACTAGTTTCATTTGAGTCATTTGAACTAGTTATGATTAAGATGAATAAGGTCGATACGAAAGTGTTCATATGGATAACTTCGGTTAACTATTGTTGAGCCAACAAGGTGTACACGTTTTGGTACATTTACCCATATCAAAATGAAGTCACTTTTCATTTGTGTATAACATGCTAAGTTCGATATAATGGTTAAAAGATATTAACTTGAGTCTAATCAGGTTTTCATCTAACGGTGAATATTGAATGCTTTGTTACCAAGGTAACATTGATTGCAAACCCTAATTAGAAGACTATATAAAGGAGAACTCTAGCAACTGGGAAACCTAATCCCCACACCTCCTGTGTGATACTAGTTGCGAGTAGAGTCGATTCTCCATAACCTTAGGTTTTTTCCAAAACTCTGTAGGTTAACAACTTGAAGACTTCATTGGGATTGTGAATCCAAACCCAACTATTTTCTATAGTTGCGTGATCTGATCTTGTTGTTTTCTATCGTATTGAGTACTATCTTATTTAAGATTAACTCGAGATTTAATCTCCGGTAGGCAAGATAAAAAGTAGTCAAAAACATCTTCGTCTCATCGTTTGCGATTCCACAATATCTTGTTTCGCTACCATACGATTAATATTATTCTGAGGTAATTGATATTTCTAGGTTGTTCTTTGGGAATATAAGTCTGGTGTATAAGGTGGTTCTTGTTCACCTTCATTTATCAAAAGACGGAACAAAACCCTTACGTATTTCTATGGGAGACAGATTTATCTATTCAATAGACTTTTCTGTGTGAGACATATTGGTTTATCAAGTCTTCGACTTTGGTTCGTAGCAACTCAGAGTTGTGGGTGAGTTCAGCTAAGGGAATCAAGTGCGTAGAGTCCTGCTGGGATTCAGAGACGTAAAGAACGCGATTGTACCTTGATCAGTGTGAGATTGGTTAGGGCTCAACTACATTCCGATCCGAAGTTAACTTGGTGTAGGCTAGTGTATGTAGTGGCTTAATGCAGTGTGGTGTTCAAATATGGACTAGGTCTCGGGGGTTTTTCTGCATTTGCGGTTTCCTCGTTAACAAAATTTATGGTGTCTGTGTTATTTATTTTTTCGCATTATATTTTCTATATAATTAAAATATCACAGGTTGTGCGTAGTTCAATCAATTAGATAATCCAACCTTTGGTTGTTGATATAAATTGATTGACACTTGAAGATTGGTCTTTGGTACCGTTCAAGTTGTTTTACATAATTATCAGGCTCGCGGATTTCTATCTGTTTGATTTGCTGATTACATTGTCAAACAGAGATACAACTCTTGGATATATTTCCATTGATTGAGTCTGACTGTCTAGTTGATTCTCTTGGAATTAAATTGGAGTTTGTCCATATAGATTGCCTAAACGAAATATTGGGTGAGGTTGTTAGACCCCCGCTTTTTCAAGAACTTAACCATATAAGTTTGCAAACGGGTACACAAACTTAAGTTCCGGACTTTGATCTTTTTTGACAGTTCGCAAAAGTGTACGCATATTGTCGTTCCAGGCCGAATTCAGGTGAAACAGTTTGCAAATGGGTACACAAACTTGGTTTCCAGACTTTGACAGTTAAAACCGTTCGCATACAGGTATGCATACTTGGTTCCCGGACCTGAATCATACTTACAATAGTTTGCATACTGGTATGCATACTGAGTTATATCCAGACAATGGTTAATTGTTCTAAACTCCCATTTAAATCATTGAAGCATCCTTAGAAGACGAAAATAGATGTCTCACACAAAATATTAGCTTATAAGTAAATTTTAAGTGATCGAATGATCAATATGAAACATTCCGAGTCTACATCAAATGAGTGTCTCACACAAATCATGTAAGATGTTACAAGGCGATTTTCACATGATCATCTTTTGACTCATTATTTAGTTTCCAACAAATAAATTGTTTCCAACTAAACTTGTCAAGAATAATGATGAACGTAGTTAAAGCAAAAAGCTTTCCAACACATATTTTGAGAAAGATATAAGCGAGTTAAACTCAAATCGAAATATCAAATGTGTATAATGTAAAAGTCTATATAGCTATACGACTTAGTCTCAATAGGAGATAAAATTAAATAGACTTTTGAGTGATAAATGAGTTTAAGTCTCCACATACATTTTGTTGATGAAGTTCCTCCAAGCTCTCCTTAGTAAATCTTCGTCTTCAATCGATGAACGCCGTGAAGTCTAAAGCTCAACCGCACATTCTATCCCAATCCGAGACATATCTATAAGTAGACATATCTATAGTTTTGACACCTAAACTTGACAAACAAGCTTGAGATAACAACGCTTGCGAGTTCGACCAAGCAGTGCTCTAACATAAAGCATTACTGAGATTGGATGTCCCAACATACACACACCACCAATGATTTCATCTTTAGCCAGTTATCCTTCAGCATGAGCTTCTTCTTCATCGGCCCCTTCAAGACGATGAACTAGATCTTCTTCTTCATCGGTGTCTGATTTTCCAGTTTTGAGTTGGGAACTAAAACTTACAATTTCTTCAGAGAGTGTCAGATGTGTCTCACAAGGTCTCGACCATCCTAATTCTTATACATGCACGTCAGCAGGTCAAGAACAATCTAATCAAATGGAGTTAAGAGATATTGAAACTAGACACACATACCTACAATAAATGCGCATAATGGGGGGAACCTTGAACTTCAATCCACATTTTTCTCACCATTTAGCAACTCTATATTCAGGACACAATCTCTATATTGTCTAGTTGTTCTGGTGCAACAACAGATACAACAATCTCCATATTGTCAGGCCAGTCAACAACCTCCTCAAGCTTATCAAGATTATAGAAGATCATTAAACTTCGATGTTTGTCCAGCTGAAGGCACGATGCCCATGGATTGGAGATCAAAATGGAGGACCTTCAACTGGTAAAGGGTCTCGAGATGCAGACATATCAAGCATTTGGGAGTTTTATGCAGGGGAGAAGTGTTGGGTGTCGTAGGCTCAACAAATTAATAATCTTATTTCCACATAATTAACTGGTAATATAATGGAAGTAAGGATCGTTCCCACGAAGAGCAGTGAGTTTTAGTTGTCAAAGTATCACAAAGGGGGGGTTTGTTTTAGATTGTGAACAAAATAAATAATCAAAGCAAATAAAGTTGTATTGTAATCAATAAAGAGAGATATGATCGAGGAATCCTTCTTCGTTAATAAACCATCAATGAGTTATTATAATTGCCTACTCGTCGTTAATCATAGATTATCACCAACCGTGGAATAACAACTAGCTCAGTGTTGTTCCCTAAATTCCTTTTATCACTGAGTACAGAAGATCTCCAATACCAGATTCTATTCGCCTAACCACCTAGTAGTAGCTCACTCAAAGTGTAATTTGGTCGAATGCTTTATCTTTTGTGAATTTATAGGTTGATCCTAATAGTTATAATCTTATCTCAAGGTCCACTTTTTAGTGTTGTTTATACCCACAATCGCTCCACAAAATCCCTCTGTAAGGTTTTGTGTTCTCTACTTGTGTAAAGGTTATTCAACGATTACTTATCTCCTAACTCAATACTAGCAATAGATTGAATCAACAAATCAATTTAGTTAGCCACCTAAACAATCAATCAATCAATCATAAATATTCATTATAATATTAACAAACGATAATCATATGAAGAACTTCAAAGTAGATTAATATAATCCTTTGTTTTTTTCTCTCTTAATAAAAATAAATAAATAAAATTTAAAACTTAAATATCTTTTGAACCATATGTCTAAAATGATAAATTTTATATATTAGGAAAGCCCTCGACGGTAGCTTTCCAACGATTTCATTGTCGCCATGTTTCGAGCTTTTAATTATTATTTTTATATGGACTTCATTCGAATGAAGTTCGTTTATATGTGTTTTATATGACTATTTATGGAATGAAGTTGCTGTTTTTTCATGTTTTTATATGGACTTCATTCCAATGAAGTCCATATAAAATATATAAAAATGTATTTCATTCCGTAAATGAAGTCCATATAAAACACATATACAACAAACTTCATTTCCTCGAATGAAGTCCATATAAAAACATGAAAAACAGACTTCATTCCAAAATGAAGTCCATATAAAATATATACAAACAGATTTCGTTTAAATGAAGTCCATATAAAAACAGAACTTCATTAAATGAAGTCCATATAAACATATACAAACAAAACATTTACGGAATGAAGTCCATATAAAAACATATATGGACTTCATTTTCGAATATGTTTATATGGACTTCATTCCGAAATGAAGTTCTTTGTTTGTATATATTTTTATATGAACTTCATTTCGAATGAAGTCCATATAAAACATGAAAAAAAAACAGACTTCATTCCATAAATGAAGTCCAAATAAAACATATACAAAGCATTCATTTACGGAATGAAGTCCATATAAAAACAGACTTCATTCGAAATGAAGTCCATATAAAACATATACAAACAAATTTCATTTACGGAATGAAGTCCATATAAAAAAAATTAAAAGCTCAAAACATAAGCGTAATGGTACTTTGGAAAGCTATCGTCGAGGCTTTCCGAATATATAAAATTTATTAATTTTTGACATATATTTTGAGAGATATTTAATTTTAAACTTTTTAATATTAAGGTAAGAATGAGAGAGAAATTAGTAGAGAAAATAAACAAAAAAGGAAACCATTCAGTGAGAGGAAAAAATAAGAGAGAGAAGGGTACTTTAGTTATTTTAATAATTATGGACCAAATGGAAAAGGTGATTTCTGAAAGGACCAAATAGACATGGGACCACCTTGAAAAGGACCAAACCATATTTTTCTCTTAATATAATAACTCAAATCTTGTTTACAACTTACAATTCATCCTCAATTAATAGGTGTTTAGCTACTCATGTATGTAGAAACACCCATGATATACATATAAGAAAAGGTTAGAGATATCGTTACGATTGAGAATCGCTCCGAAACCCTAGCTTTGATATTTCTCCTCTCCGAGACTTACAATTTCGTGATCCCTTGATGTGATATGATTTCACATAACCTAATACCTTTTTATAGGTTTACATTGCTTGGCCTTCACATATTTAGTTCGGTTTAAGAACCCGACCCAAAAATATGAAATAACGACTCCAAACGTGCCCTTAGGCCTTCCCAAGTATGAATACACGTTTTCCTAATTGCTAAGTACGCGTACCTCAAATTCCAGCAGAATTTTTTCGGAACTTAGGTATGCGTACCTGTACGCGTACCTTACTGTCTTCGGTATTCAACAAAAGCTTGTTTTGGCCACAAATTCTTCATCCGAACTCGGAATGACCTAATTCTTTTTTGCATTATTTTTATCTTTAAATTCTCTTAAAGATGATGATGAGAAATCCTTAATTTGAATGAGTTAAGATCGGTCTTTGGCGCTTCTCTTGATTTTTGAGCGTTTTGGCTCCTTTTAACGCTTTTCTTCCACTTCTCTTGGACTTGGTCACTTGGATACTTGGAATACTTCTCTTCCTAGATATTTTTAGCACTTTGTATCTCCTTTGTGGATGATTCACCTAATTGAGACAAATAAGATAAAACAAGAGTAATAATACGAAAATATGCAAGAATAATAGCTTAAACAAGTATGGAATGAATACTAAAATCATATGGATTATGCACTTATCAGCAAGTATGACAGAAGCTGGAGTGGGATTGAGTAGTTAAAATTATGTTTTATTTGATATTTAATTTGTAACTGAAACTGAGATTAAGACTATTAATATAATTAGAACTAACTAACGAAAGAAAATAAAACTTGTATTAAATTTTATTTCAATTCAATTTAACATTTATAACAACGTCTTTCGCTAGTAGTGTGCCTACTTTTTAACATCCCATACGTGTTATCAAAATATCCTTTAAGATTGTGTAACGAGCTTGATAAGGAAAAATTCTTCTTCTCCATCTTCGACATTCCTTTCTAACTTGCAATACAACATCAACATTTGTCTTACCTCTAATTTGATGACGATTAACAAGCCAAACCATAGCTATAAATTCTCCAACTTCTTTTTTTATATAATGAATTCGGCAAAACAACCCAACCGCTTTCTAGTTATTGGGGTTACCGTATCATCGCACAAGCCTTCATAGATTCTATGGGTATAACTCATACTCATTACGACGTCGTTGTGCACCCATACCGGATAAAAAAACTACAAAGTTTCGACAAATCTTTATTTGTCGTAAATTTTTGCGGGGATTAATATACAATTGAGCCATTACTCAGAAAATTTATGGGTGTAGAAGGTGTGATTTTGGAGTTGAAAGCGACAATATACATAGGGAGTGTAATTATGACCGTTGGATGAAAGTAGTAGTTGGAGGCTCAAACAAGGACGCTCGTCTCAATGTGAGACGAGCCTCATCTCTGCATGAACCGATCATTAGCCTAGGTGAAGCCGGTCGACCCATATAGTCGATTAGTTTGGTTGATTTCTTTTTGGTGAAATGTGAAAACTATTGTAAACCCCCTACTATATGGGTTCTACATACACAAACCCAACAAAATGGATCATTCTCTCTCAACTCCATACTTTCCAGTTTTTGTTATTCACAGGCCCATAATTTTTAATTTTGGGGCTTCGTTTTAAAATTTTCTCATTCGATAATGTCATCGAGCTTATTTAATTCCAAAGTTACCCTTTAGGATATAATGTGAGGAATAGAAGTCAAACCAGATCATTTGTAAAATTATTTTCTCTTTCCGTTCCAGAGCTCACGGAGGCGAAAGCTATGAGAAACCAAAGCGATGAGAAATCGAAGAGAAGCATCAGTAAAAACGAATCGAAAGGTAAGTTAATCTTCCCATAAAGCTTTAATTAATGGATTACGAGTTGAAATCAAATTTTACGTGGTTTGATTTTAATGATTTTGAAAAGAAATTGAAAATTTCTTCTAATCATGTCGAGTTTAGATCTTTACTCATGAGACAGATGAGCATGATTATGCGTATAAGTATCATCTTCTCTTATATAGTGATTTTAGTTGATTGATTTCATAAACAAATAAGGAAAAGGATTGAGGTTTTCCAAAACACGAATCTTCGTATTCTTTTGAATTAGCTTATCCTAATCGAAATCGAAGCATAGATTTACGATTTTTACGCTCAATCTGGTTGTTTTGATATAGATTTTGTTGAAGAATTTTGAACAGAAATTCCAGATCTGTTCTTCGTCAAAATCGTCGTAAATCTTAATTTGTAGCCACGATCTAAAAACTATTTTGAGATTCAATATCAACGAATCATTGTCTCTGTTACCTATAGATTTGATTTGAATTTCATCCACTCTTAATTTTCGATTTTATATGAACTGGTCTGGTGGTGTTGGTGGTGCAGGTAGGGGTTCTTTAGGAGGATGAGGAGGCAATGGTGATATAAGAGCAGGTTTGGAGGAGGATTTGAATTCAGTTGTGGTGTTGTTTAGAATTGAAGGAGACTGTAAGAAGAATTGGGATAAACCATTTGAAGTTTCTGTTGCCGATGCTACTAGTGGTGGTTGCCGTCACAAGTAATTAGCTTATTTTAGTTATTGATTTGCTAGGTTCTTTATAGATTTGTTGATCTTTTATTTTTGGGGTCTAATTTTTTATGAACAGCTTTATAAGAAGAAGTCAGAGATCATAAGAAGAACGACGATAAATGTAAGTATTTAAAGAAGATCAAATATGAGGATAGAGAAGCGAGAAGGAGACGACAAAGAGCAACTGAGATGGGTGATGGGTTCCAATCCGAAAAACCTTTTATCACAATTGTTTTACAACCATCTTATATCACCCACAAATACCTGGTGAGTTCATGCTTCAACATCTAAATTTGTTAAAGCAACCAATTTGTTGTGTTTATGTCTTAGTAAAATGTTTCACAATTAAATACTTGCGTATTAAGTAACGTAGTTTATGTGTTTCTGGTTAATAAGTACTTTTCAGATTATTTCAAAATCTTACTTTACGAACCATTTGGATTCGATTTAGTTGTATCAAACAAATATGAACTATTTAGTTCTTTATATATAGTACTGCTTAAACTGTCTTTTCTCACATGTTCCTTCTAGAAGAAATTTTGTTGCTTCTTGTTTCATCTGAGAAAATTACCCAAGAATTCCATCCCAAGTAGTTTGATCTGCAATGATCTTAGACCATGCTAACATTGAATTAATCCCTTCATTGAAGTTGTTGATAAAGAAGAAAATTTTCATACCCATTGTGCGTCTATGAATTAATCCCGAGTTCAGATAACCTAGTTCTCTTTGTAGCTTCATTCTGGAAGAAATCATGTACTCTTTTTTTTTTCACCTCTTTTATCCGTTCTCTGTGAGTAGTCCCTCTTTGCACTCTTTATTTGAAAGTGAATGTCAATAGGAGAAATGGTAAATAACAAAAGCTCGTATACAATTTTTTATTTTGTTGATGTTAATGGTTCATCAATGAAAGCTCTGAATAATGAAAGTGTGTCTAGTGAACCGTATATTCTAGATTGTCTCAATAATTTCCAAAAGAATAATACTTGTTCGAAATTTGTGGCTTGATACATAGGTTTTGGGATGTGCCTCAGCAAGTTGATGTAGAGGAGGACACTGGATTTCCAAAGTCATTGAAAGAAAAAGCAGAATGACAACCGATTGCAATAAAAAGGTAAGGTGTTACGGAAATACTTGACTATCTGATTATCCCAAATTTTACGAAGTTTTCCGACAAGATCATAATTTTAGTGTGAAAAATGCGGATTTAGTTTGTATCTATACCTTGTTGTAGTAATCCAAAGTTGCATTTTCGGAAATGAAAGATTTAGTTTCATTTAAATTGGTCTCACTTACAAAGCCTTAGTTTTAAATATTGAGTTGGTGTTTCGGTTTATACAAATTACTTAAATAGTGATTTGTATATAAGGGAGATACACCAACTAGTAATTTGTCTGCCAGGGCAGTTACCTGTATTTTACATATTTGTTATTACATCTAAAATAGTGTCCCTCTATCCTGCATGAACATGTAACTGCGGCGTAAACATGTCGCATGCATGTGTAAGTTTCAGTTATACAAGCCATATGCATGTGTAACTTCCAGATACAGATGTCATATGCATGTGTAACTTCCAGATACATATGTCATATGCATGTGTAACTTCCAGATACATATGTTATAACGTCTGATTACACATCTATCTTCTTAGTATTATTTCTTTGAAGGAAGTAAAAATTAGTGAAAGGAGTATGAGTAGCGGAGATTGATGAAGTAAAAATTATAGAAGAAATCATTTATCTTCCTAATCATGTTTTAAACGTGTGTGCAGGCATTGTGACTCGGCGTCCACTTGTTTTACAACTACATCAGATTGATGAAGGAAAAGAGTGGAGAATTCCTTCGCCTTCCAAGAAATAAATTTATTGATGTCGGTAACTATTATTTTTCAGTCTTTATGATTTTAATCATTTTCTGGTCATTATTGTAACTAATTCTTCTATTTGGCATGCAAAGCTGTCCTCGTTAAGCATTTGATTCTCTGAAATTTAAGTATATTTTGTACAACTGGCCCAATTCGATAAATTTCATCTAACATGCTTATTTGTTATATTTATGTAGCTGCTCTGAGATAGGAGATCACGGATGGCACAGATAGAGAAACAAGACGCTCTAAAGCTATCTCCACCATTCCAATTCATCTCATTATTCTCCGAATTGTAAGATGACTTTACAAAAATCGCATGTATCCCTTCTATAATTGTGAATAGAGTATCAGATTTTTTTTGCATGTGCATAAGTATCAAGTTGTTGTTTTTTTTGTAGTGGTTTACAGGTTAGAGATAGTATGTGGTTTGCTGTAGTGGCCTTGATGGAGCCAGATAAACAAGTTGTTGGCAGGTACACAAGCTAAGTAGATGTGTATCTATAAGTTACACATGCTAATTAGAGTTTGATGATCCTCATATTGTAGTTATGCTTGGTAAAAACGGGACAGGGAAGACTACATTTCTTCGCTTGCTGGTACACCTTTTTAGATCCCTCTCTTGTTGTTTTTAGTTTCAAATTCTATGTCAGATTGCATTTATTCACATTACACAAGTAGGATGCATGTGTAACTTCTAGTTACACATGTTATATCTTTGTGTAACTCTGATTACACAAGTAGGATGCATGTGTAACTCGAATTACACTAGACAAATGCATGAGTATCTTCTAATTACACATGCTAAAATGAACAAACCTTGCAACCAAAAAATTACGCATGCTAGTTACACAAGCTTTATGGATGTGTAACTATAAATTACACATGCTAATTGAATGTGTAATTGGAAGTTACACATGCTATGTGGATGTGTATCTGTTGCATATGCTTATACTTTGGTGTGTTTGATGAGCACTTGTTTTTAATTTGCAAAAAATTTGAATTCTTTCAGCAAAGTTGTTTCTTAAGCTCTGGTTTTTAATTACTTGATTTCACATGTCCTTATGATAGAATGTGATTTGATGTAGGTGAAATCAATATACATTGTTGTATGCACTGTTCATTTTAATCTTATAAATACTGATTGCTTGTTGTTATATTTCAGGTTTCAGATAACTTCATAAAAGCTAATTGCTTAAATGTTATAATGGTCTCGTGGAATTGGAGTTAACAATGAATACACAAATCAGATGCATGTGTAACTCTCAATTACACTAGATAGATGCATATGTAACTCTCAATTACAATAGACAGAAGCGTGTGTAACTTCTAGTTACACATGCTAAGAAATTATTGTAAATGAATATTAAAGTACTACATGTATTTTTTGTATGCGTTCTTTTTAATTTCTATTTTGTCGATGTGTAACTTTGCATTACACATGGCATAAGGATGTGTAACTTTTGGATACACATGCCATATGCATATGTAACTTTTGTTTACACATTCACACTGTACTTTAATAATTTTGGGCCTAAATGTAATAATTTTGGGCTTAAATTTAAATTTAATTTAATTTGGGGTTTAACAATATATAAAAGGGCATGAATGTCTTTTAATAACTCGGGGCCTAGATTTAAACTTCTTTTAATTAAGGGCCTCATCTTATGGGTTATCCATGGGTTGGGCCTTAGCCTAAGTTCCCCTGGTGAAATTTTAACTCTTTACTATATGGTTGATACAATTGATTAATTATTTGAAAAATCTCATTCCTCCCAAAACGTTTTTCCTTATGAAAATTTTGTGAATCATTAGTCTTCTGTTTCATTTTGTGCACCTTTCACACTTTCTCAGTTGATTGGAAGTGAAGGGATTAATTATTTTATTTGTGGGTTTCCTTAGATTGAGTTTAATAGTTTGCTACATATTTGCGAAAATGCCCAATAGATTTTCCATAGATTTTCTGCCTAATTAGTTTCTGATGGATTTTCCTTTGAAGTATAGTATGGTGAATATCATAGGGGTTTATATAAATTCATTTGATCTCGATACTCGTCACTTGTTTCATCATCCAGTTAAAAGAGTTGTCTCATTTCCGGTTTCTTACTTTCGCATGTCGTTAATTTATTTGGCATATAAGCCATGCCTTCCATCTTCATTTTTGTTGGTTAATGCATTTGCTTATCTTTGATGTCGCATGTTTTCTTGAAAGTTTTACTGCCCAGGCTCACATACTACTCTACTTGAAATGCTCTGCCATATTATCGAATCTTGTTAAGCTTGGACTGTCACTTGCTTTGCTATTTAAGTACGTTGATTTTGACTTACTTTCTTGAAAAAATTTATTTTTGTGTCTTAATAGTGGGGTTGACTTTAAAACAAATGAATCCATCTCTTCTCTATGACAAAAATGAATGACATTTTATTTTGGTTTATACTGCCATTTCTTTCATGGATTTAAGTAGCTGATCATACTACTTGTTCACACTACGGCCAGTACTTCACTTTTGTTATAAAAATATTAACTTCTTTATTGTTTTGTTTGGTGTCTTATTCACAAAATTTTCCATAGTACTTCTTGGAAGAAGACTGTTCGTCTTAATTTTCTTGTAATGTGGCTTTATTTAATTTGTGTCTATCCCTGATTTCGGTATAAACATGAGATAAAATTTGGAGGAATGGGTACTAGAACAGATTTACTTGTACCAACTTGGATATGTTTGTCATATTGTTTCTTTGAAAACTCTCTCGGCAATTAGGACTGGCTTCTTTCTTTCTATTCAAATGCAAGATTTTCCCTTGTTCATTCCGGACTTGTAACAAGTGTTTTTCTCCATTAAATATTTGCTTGGTTGCAGCTTTACTAGCTTACCGTAGCTAATAATTTAGATTTCTATTTATCGCATATGAATTGGTGTATTTTCTGGTTGAACAAAAGTGTTATAAAAATTGAATTTTTCTTATAGTACTGACCTCTTGGTAAGGTTGAAAACGCCGCTCTCAAGCTTGTGTTGGTTAATCATTTGTTTTTGGAGCTATAATCTTGTATCGAAATGTATGTGCGGATTTACGTTTAATTGTTTGAGCACGATGGAAAGATGACTCTACTCTGGGAACGTCGGGCCTATGTGGCACCCCACCACCTCGGTGGCTACCCGGAAGATCGTTGCGGCAACGATGGCTGGTAACTAGAACTACCCTGACGGTGGCTTTGGCCATGAATAGTAGAGTAAAATTATTGATAGCTCTGAATCTTGTTTGAATGGTATTTGCGTAAGGATTTCTCTCTATTTTATCATTTGTTGCTCCTTGCTTACACATTTGTATTTTCATGTCGATATTATTATTTTGCTGCCGTAACCCCTACTGGGCATTCGCTCACCCCGTTTTGTTTTGTTTTCCCCCCTCAGAGTACGAAGAGAAGTTGGAGCAGTAAGCCGGACAGAGCTTACGGAAGCCTCTTAGCGCTACGAAAGTTAGTATGTTGTTAAGCTTATGATATCGTATATCACGGGGTTGCTGGGGGTAGTTTGATTTACATAATCTGTTTATTTTCTTGTCATTTGTAAATATGCTGCCCATATTTTTGTTGTGTATAACTAATGTTTTTCATTTGAGATAAAAATGATATGTCTGTTTAAGGATTGAGGTCTGCCTAAACTGGAGAACTTTGATTTTGGTATTCAGTTTGTCATTGTGTGTATAATCACCACTTGGATCTCCTCTGATGAACTACTAAGTCTTTGGATTTTTCTTTCATGTATATTTAGCTACATTTTTAACTACTGCAAGGCTAGTGTGGCTGTTGATTTGTTTTTGTTTAATAAGTGTATTTGGTATCCACCGTATTTTTCCCTCTTGAACTATTACTTTTGAACCTGTCTACCATAAGCCAGGAACTGTCTACATGAAATTGTATATCAAATGTTTTTACTGCATTACTTGAACTAATCAGCTATTTGTGGTCGTGTCAGCAAAAGAGCAAGGTATCATTGATTTAAACTAAAAATCATCGCTGGCAATAATAGTATGGGTGCTTAAACGTATTTGAGAAATGTATTTATTTTGGTGTTTACAAAATCACATGTGAAGCTTTCCCTTGGTTGTCAAATATTTATGAAATAGAAGTTCTCACCTTTTTGTGTATCGCAATTCATTGGACTTATGGTATAAGTGCACATTTTCTCCATTAGATTAGCATGTTTGGACTAGCATAATTGTTTAATCTAAATCCTCTTTAAGTATTTTAAATCTTCTCTTGTGAACAAAAGTGAGTGTTCATTTTTCTTTTATGAATGCTATTTAGCTTAGTGTCTCTTCATTGGCCTGATGAAATTTTTGTGCTAGCTAAGCCTTTTTGTTGCATTAAGCTTCAAATATTTTCTATGGACATACTATTCTGTTGCCTGACCATAATAGAAATGATTTAATCTCCCTTATCAATTTTGAAACTGAAGTCTACAATTTGTTATGTATTTAAAATTCCTATCTGAAACATAGCATTTCAGTCATAGTGGTGCTAATCCAAGATATCTAGCTGTTTAAAAATGAAAATAAAATTATTTACGACAAGTGATTTTATTTCTTGTTTTTGTTTGGCCATTGACTTTGCATCCTTTGTTGTTTGAATTCTTAAGTAGGAAGACATTATTTTTACTGTTTTTCATCTTCATTTCCGAGTGGCGTGACCGGGGATTGGCCTTGCTGGACGGGTTGAAATCATACCCGTTAGGGGAAAAATTTACCTGTCCGTCACATTGGGACTCTCATCTATATGAGGATAAACTCTTCTTATTTATGCACCAAGCAACACATATATAGCGTCTTGTATTCTACAAATAGATTTTCCATCGTCTACTCTTTTTAATTCATTCTATATCTCAACTTACAAGCATGGCAACGTTTGACGCAGTTGAAGATTTGGTCATTGTCAAAACATGGTATCACGAAACAAGACGTGAAGATGTCATAGCCGGAAGGATCACACCCGAAATCTTTTGGGGGAGGGTGTATAGACAATTTGTGCGAGAGTATGGAAATCCAAAGCAAAGATCACTCCAACAAGTTCATGATCGTTTCCGACTTATCCAAAAAGGGGTAAATGGTTACATAACGATACAAAAGAGGAACTTTAACACTAGCCACTTTAGCTTGTCGATCAAACAATTTGTAAGTATTTGCATACTTCTTTTACATAAAACCGGGTGCCTAATCTTCCTTACTAAAACGGACTTGGCATTCTTTTGTATTTGTTTATGTAGGAGACACTCGCAAAAAGACACTACTTAGTGGAAAAGGGTGAAGAATTCACATATGATGGAATTTATGAATTCCTTAAGTCTGTGGCAACAATATAAAGATTGATTGTTGCAATCGGAAGTTAGTATGTTATATTATGTACCAATTCTGGGAAAAATTTCTAGTTTTTCTTGTCAGATTGGATACAACCGGAATATATTATTTTAAATTATCTACCGATTCTGGGAAATTTTTTCAATTTTATTGTCAACGTTTGGTAACAATCGGAAGTTAATGTATTATTTTGTCTACCGATTTTGGGAAAAAATTTCAATTATTTTGTCAGAGTTTGGTGACAATCGGAAGTTAATGTATTATTTTGTCTACAGATTCTAGGAAAAAATTTCAATTTTCTTGTCAGAGTTTGGTGACAATCGAAAGCTAATGTATTATTTTGTCTACCGATTTTGGGAAATTTTTTTAATCTTTTTGTCAGAGTTTGGTGACAATCTGAAGTTAATGTATTATTTTTTCTACCGATTCTGGGAACACCTCAAAAAAATAGTCAGAAGATTATGAATCGAAAGTTAACTTTGAAAAGTTAATAACCGATTATAAGATTGATTGAATCTGTTTACAAATCTTGTATAGTCGGTTGATATATTAATAAAATAACTACTGATTATAACATTCTACTTCACAACATTCTAACATTCTACCGATTATAACTACCGATTATAACATTCTACTTCACAACATTCTACTTCACAACATTTTATAACTACCGATTATAACATTCTACTTCACAACATTTTCCAAAAACATAAGGGCGTTCCAACTACATCTCCTAAACATAATGATCAAACTAATCATCATGATTTTCGATCAATTCGAGTAACCCATCGGGAAAGTTGTTGTTCATGACGCGATCCCAATCAATCATGTTGGACTCATATTGTTTCACCCAATCGTTGCAATGGTTAGTTGGGAAGTAGTCGTGCCACTTACTCAACAGAGGTAACGGACAATCTTTCTTTACCCTTAAACCGATAAAATGCATTTCATTCACAAATACCATAACGATTTTTCTATCTTTAACCGACTCGTCGCAAACCGTTCTTGTGGGTGCAAACGTCATACTAAGTCCATACATATGAGGAACAAAGAAATGTTCCACGCAATTCAAAACGTCCGCTAAGAGGTGTCCACATTTAGGCATTGTCATACGCCTGATTATTAGTGGATCAGTAGAAAAACTAAAATCAACTACCGATTATGAGATCTGAAGAATTCAAAAAAAAAAAAATCAGTTTTGGAGGAATTTGATTTTGGGGCGACAACTATACTCGGAGGTTTAAATTTTTTCATAATATACCGATTGTGAAAGATAAAACAAACCAATAATTGAAGTTTTGAAAAATCTGTATTTGAGGCGACTTTTTCAATCAGCAGTAATGTAATTTGCCAAACTACCTATTATTAAAAATTGAAGATTTCAATTTGGGTTTTTTTTTTCTGTTAAAAATCGGTAGCAGTCTAAGTTCCCTATTCTACCGACTAATGATATAATATTACAAAGTAATTGATAATCGATAGATATATAACCACATTTTCTACCGATTATGGGTAGTTCATGGCATTCAATGCATGAAAAAAATAGAATTTTCTCGTTTAAAAACTCATAGAAACGCATACAAAGTGGCTTATGAGTTTCTTAACACAATACATGTGTTTTAGATGCATTGTTAGCTTCGATCTCGGGTGATTCTCCGTTTTCTTCCATGAAAGCGTCGTCTAGGGATTTGTCTCCACAAAAGTTTGGATCATTCAACATATACCCCAAATCGTCTTCTCTATACGGTAGTGAAGCTTCAACATTATGTTCTTCACCTTCTTCTTCATACCCATCCATGTTTCTTGTTGATTTAAGAAAAATGGTAAACTCTCACTTTTTTCTTCTTTGTCTTCTTCTTCTCTATCTCCCACCAAAAACTAAAAACCAAATAATGGGAAAAAGTTTCCTAAAACCAACTATATACACATTAAACTACTGATTATAACGTTAACTACCGATTGTATACACCAAAGCTACCGATTATGGAATTAACTATCGATTATGGGGTTCGCAGAAAAAAGAAGGCGACAGACCAAATTAAACTACCGATTATGAAGGGTATATTTGTCATTGAAAAAAATCAGAGATCAAGGCTGGCTTCAATTTAGGTTTGGGTAACCCAATTCTTATTAGTCATCCCTAATTCTTTCGGGATGCCCCATGCCATTATGCTTCAAAAGAAAAATAAAGAAAAGAAGTATAAGTAATGCTTCAAAGAAAAATAATGAAAAAGAAGAACCCACGATTGGGGATATCAAAACTAAGATATGAATTACTTCCCCCAACCAAAGGTGTCTGCTAAGGGGTGTTTTTTGGGGCGGAAATACTAAAACACCCTTCCCTCAAAATAAAAATAAAAAACTTAAAATCAAAAATCAAAAATCAAAAACATATCCCCTATTTCCATCTCCACTTCTTATTAATCTCTTTTAGGATTAAAGATTTGAAACCCAAATGTTCCCCATTCCCTTTCAATCTCTAAATTTTCCCAACTCCCTTTCAAATTCTCTTCTCCTTCTCTGTCGGCTCCTCACTTTGAAAACGATTTATTTATTTTCACATTCAAAAGTGATGAAGCCCATGTCGATACTGATGAAGACCACGCCGGAAGTGATGAAGACCACGCCGGAAGTGATGAAGACCACTCCGGAAGTGATGAAGACCATGCCGGAAATATATTTTTTTACATCGCCAGAAGTGATGAATTCAATGCCGGAACTAAATGCCGGCATGCTCGATATAAATCTATCAATGCCGGTAGTCAAGTGAAAAAAAAATCAATTTTCTGGATACTTTACATCATGTGCCGGCATAGAACTTTTAGCATCATACTATGCCGGCATAGATACCGGCATGCTCGAGAATTAACTGACTGTGCCCCCGGATAGTGGCAAACATTTACTAAAATTTCCAACAAATGCCGGCATGGTTTTTTGGTTGAATACCATCTTAGAGCAAGGCTTTTTTCAGCTGCAAAAATGGTGGATTCAAAGAAAAAAAAATCAAATTTTCAACCTCTTAGCAGCAATTCTCTCTTCACAATCATCTTCTATTTTCACAAAAAAAAATTTCAACTCAAAAATATTTTTCCCTCCTTCTACTCTCACCTCACACAAAATTCAAATAAAAATACACACTAATCTATCCCCAAATACTTAAGATTTTCCTAATTATTATTAACCACTAAACCTGATTAGTGAGGGCTAAATTAGGAATTAAAAAAATAATTACATAGGGGTGACCCAAATTTAATATTTGGATCCAGTTTTTGTCACGTAGCTATATCCCGAATTAGTTTTGATACCCCAATCGTGGGTTCAAAAAGAAGTAAAAGTACAATCAGAAGTCAATAACTTGCGGTGGAAAATCGCCTTCTCCTGCGAGAGGGTATTCTATTTGTATTAAATATTCATAAAACCCCCCATAGGTCTCCACCACACAGGATGTATATATATATGGAAAATCCCCAATAGATACTTTAGGTCTCTTTGCTTTCTCGTCTGTGTTAAGTCGAAGCCGTCTGTCGAGAACGATACATGAAATCTGATCAGATATTTCTCTTAGGTATGTATCTAACTATGATAAGGAATCCTGCAAGTGATTTTTGTTACCGAACCCTCCAGGTTTAGGGTTCTTTTATCTCTATTTTCCCTAATTTTTGCAGTGTTGTGTATATTAGATGTACTTTTATATGTATATGCTTTTTTTTGCTTGATATCCAACTCATAATTTGTATACATGCATGATCCAGTGCTAATTGATGTTGATCATTTCTGATTTCACCCCGTTGTGACTTATTTTCCCTTCTTTTTTTTCCCTAGGGTTGTTTAGTCATCTGAAGTAATTTTTCGTTTCATCTCCATGCCTATATATATACTATCATTGCTTCATTAGCAGCTAAAAATCTTATGCATTCATGATCTAGTAATGATTCATTGATGTCTATCTCCTTTGAGTGCACCCCCTTTGAGTTGAGTTGTGATTTACTGTACACTGTACAGTATGTTTTTTCCTCAATTTTGCTTCTTGTCTCTGTATCGGAGAAAGATAAATAAATGTATGTATGCACCTACTCATCCATTATTCATGTTTGTCAGGATCCATACTGGTCGTGTGTTTTTTTTTTTTTTTTTTTTTTGATGAAAGCATTTATATGTATTAAAAATACAAAATACATCATTTGTGTTAATGCTCCTTATATTGGTTACAAATTTTTGATCAAATATGTCACATGTTTTGATCAAATCCTGCTATTTCGCATGTTTTGATCAAATCCTGCTATGTCACATGTGTTCACCTATGTAGATAAGATGCTTAACTCTAGCGGCCTTGGCTATCTTATCTGCATGGTCATTCAGTTTTCTTTTTACATAACTAAGTTTAAGTAATGAAAGGTCTATTTCTCATCATAAATCATGAAACTGGCATAGATTCCTCATCATGTTGTGGGGTTAGTCAGTAGGGGGATTGATTATCGAATCAACTTCTTGTCCCCCTCATTCTTGCATCCAAGTGCATGTATGCTTATTAAGATGTCATGTTTTAGTAAATTCCTTCTTCCTCTTTTAAACATTTTTCTGCATTCTTTCATTTCTGTTCCAGATACAAATTTTGCTACATCTCTTTTTGATGGAGGTACCTGAATCCTTGGAGAGAACTGGAGATTCTGTTCCCACCTCATATTTTTTCAGTCTGCCGGTTGTGAAATTTACTGAGATTCCGGATACGCATGTGGTTCCTCGGTCAAGACTTTGTCACCGGTTAGACCAGTTAAAGAGAGAATCCTCGGAGAGAATTGGAAATATTGTTCCCACCTCATATACAAACTTTCCACCGGTTAAGAAATTTACTGAGCTTCATGATTTGGAGGAGATGCGTATGATTAATCAGGCAAGACTTGGTAACAAGTTAAGGAGAAAAGTTACCAGGAGATTCCGTGATGAAGGTCAGTACACTTCAGCTGATAGTTCTGACGCAAAGAAGAAGTCTGCTACATCAGGTAGTGTGACTTCGCTTTTCGGCGGCCCAAGACCTCCTGTGGAGCTGCAGATGCATGAAGAGCATAGAGTTATGAAGTTAACTAACGTCTGTCTACTCCATCCCAGGAAAGCATATCCAGGTACCCTTGAGGTCCATACAAATGGATTCATATACACAGCCTCGGGTTTGAGAATGGTTTTCATGAATGCAAATGTAGATGGGTGTTTCGTGCGGCTTGGGGACCGTATGTTTCCACCTCTCTTGCTATTCCACTTGCAGCACCCCATCATGATTGAGACAAAACAAACGAAAGATATCCAATTCTCTCTGAGGCAACCCAATCCAGGTATCATTGATGAGAAGCTTAGCAAAGATTTAAAGAGCTTTGTCCAAAAAGTTAGTGAATCTCATTGGCGGGGTCACTGGAGTACTGTACCTATAACACCTATAGAGTTTGAAGCGCTAGAGGAGTGTGAATGTGTTGGGGCTTTTCCAACTGGGATATCAGTCACATTTTCCCTGACTTATTCTGCGCTAGTTGTGCTTGAAGGAAGACCTTTCATTGTGTTCCCACTAGACGACATCGAGATTGTTAACTTGGCACTCTCCCAACCTGAAAAAAATGAGAAGAAAAAGAAGAAATTCTCTCAACCTAAGATAATTGATATGACAGTCATATTTAAAGACTTGAAGTGTGCAGTGCTTGAAATTCGGTCAGTTTCCTCAAAATTTCTCACTAGCATAAAACATCGTCTGAACATTGCGCAAGTGAAGTACTATGTTAACAGTGAAAAACGAGACTGGAATTTAACAGTGAGAAAGATGTTCGAGTCTTCAGAGGCGTTCATACATGAAACCTCGCGTCTTGAGGATAGTCGCACTTTGGCCTACTATCCGGATGCAGATCCAGGTTCAGATTCAGAATTCCTAGAAAAGTACGGTTCATTGCAATTGTGAAGAAGTGGAAAGTAAAGCAGGGAGTTAAGAACTACAAAACTATTATCTTTATTGTTCTATATATATATTGCTGTTATGGATTTGCAATAGGGAGTGTCCTTCCTGAATGTGTATTAACTAGATATTAGGTTTGGTTAATGTTATTGAAGTCGTGAAGATATCTTTTTAATCCATCTCTTTGGGCGACCATGTAATCTTATTCTTTAGTTCTGTATCTCTATGTATGTGCCTGGCAACGATAACATAAGATGTTTCCGTACTTGTTTCTTTTTTTGTTATCTGCCTCTTCACATGGAGCCTATGGGTCTGGAACAGAAGTACTTAGGTCGCAGTAGTAAGCTTCAGAGTTTTCAGCATTATCATCATATGGGATGCTTTCAGCTTCCGGTTTGTACAGCACAATTATTGGTGATGGCATTCTCCCAATTTGGAGGTTTGGATTTTGATAGAACTTCTAAGTTCAATCAGGCACTTTTTACCGAACTTTTTTTTTTTGAAGCAACTTTTTACCAAACTGGCGTGGGGACTCATCCATGAATTAACCGCCTTGGGTTCAGATGTTGATATTTCGTTACAAAAAATCCATCAAGTGACAATTTACTTTCCAGGAACGTCAATTTAGAAGAGTATTCTTCAAGATCTTCAAATAGTTGGTCACCATATTGGACAACTCTGGATTTATGAGTCCGTGATCTTATAGACTGCTTTTCACAAGTCTTTCACGCAATAGCGTCTTTTCAGTTTCCTCCAGGAGTTATCAACTAAGACTTGATACCACTTCAAATGACCAGAAATAGCTGAACTTTCGCATATTAATCTACTAGAGCTTAACGCCATAACCCCTGCTGAAACTTGATGTCTAGTGTGTTGTAATGCTCACCGCTTATGTTGTACTGTAATGCTCAAGTTACCTTCATCTCCTTCATGGATTCTACAGTATATGCGCATCTTTGGCATCGGTTTCAAAAGTGGAAATCTAGATAATCAAGAAACAATAATGTGATTTAGGTCGTGTATTAATTCGATCTCTATAAAGCACGCGCTGAACAACCTAAATGGATGAACATAAAAAATTAAATTAAAATCAAACCCCCTATGATAATCTGCAGTTTGTAGATTGATAGGATAGCACTAGTACATGTAGCAAATATGCATCATTTGACTGTGTTATAGGTTAACAGTTGAGAACCTATAATTTAAACGACCTCTATAAGTTGATATTACATACAACATACGATTTCCTGTGAATGTTTACTATACAACTGTAGTAAACAAAAATTAATACTCTGTACAATAGTATCAAGGCTATTATAGACAATTACCAAAATGAGCATCATTGCTCTTAAAAATTCTAGTATTGTTCAAATGGCGGAAGAATGAAATGGTATATATTACTTTGTCGTCCGCTGAACAACTGTAATCCCCACTGAAACTGCTGGTGTATAAACCATTTTGTTATCAATTGATGGAGTTTACAGCGAGTTAGCTGGTTGTTTCCTGTAAATTGTGCAAACAAAAGTGAGGTTAATACAATTATTTTTAACCGAGAGGAAACTGGTAGGCAGGGCGGGCCCTGGCATTATTGCTGCCAAAAGCAAATAAAAAAGTATTGCCCTTTTATTTGACTAAGTCAGCGGACTTTGACCACGACCAATATATTCCGGTGGCCTGATGGCAGGAAATCATCGAAGTTTTATCAGCAGACAATTAGAGAAAAAGGTCTCAGGGCCCTGGCGTTATTGCTGCCAAAAGCAAATAAAAAAAGGCTTTTTTATAAAGTACCCTTACACTTCACTTTACACTAAAAAAGTACCCCGTTTTTTAGAAATTTGTTAAAATACCCCGTTTTATTTAAAAGGCAAATTCCATCCAGTTAAGTGCTAGGTGGCAGTTATCTTTCCAATTAAAAGTCATATTTACCCCTGAACTACATCTCCTTGGAGAGGAGGGTAAATGATCCGACGATCCTGAAAACAGTGTAACGATCCTGAACAGGGCTCGACGAACCTGAAAGCGTTGTCACGATCCTAAACCGGGCTCGATGAACCTAAAAAAATGTCGTAGAAGGTCGATTTTCTTCCAATCAAAAACCCCAAAACACTTGAAATGATGAACCCTTTTTGGGGAATGATGTAACGAACCTGAAAGCGGTGTAACGATCCTGAACCGGACTCGACGAACATGAAAAATGATGTATAAAATCAATGTGGCAATAAGTAAAGGGTAAATATGTAAAGTAAATTAATCTCAACTAACACTAGATGAAAAAACTAACGTGAGGGTACTTTAACAAATTGTTAAAAAACGGGGGCAGTTTTTTAGTGGGTATTTTTATATGAGGGTACTTTTTCAAAATTCCCATAAAAAAAGAGGCTATTATTGGGGCGTCACATTCCATTAGAGGGGCTTCACTTGGATTCTTAGTGTTCAAAAAAGTGGTTATGGGATATCCTAACACCAAAGCAAAATGTCTAGATTACCCTTGAACTAAAATAAAAACTTAAAAACCTATTCTAATTCAAGAAGAAAATTGCTCCTCTTCATCTTTCTTCTCTTCCTCTCCTCCACAGTAACTTCAATTTCAATTCAATTCAACTTCAGTTATGTTTCTGCTGGTGTTACGTCTGGGTTCGGGTTTAATTTATAAACGTAAAATTTGATTATAAAGAACTTACGTCTGGGTTCGAGTTGAATTCAACCGTAAAATAGGATTTGCATGTAGTCTTACGTCTAGGTTTTGTTTGAATCAAACCGTAAAATGTAGTCTTACGTCTAGGTTTAGTTTTAATCAAACCGTAAAATGTAGTTTTACATCTAGGTTTGTTTACTGAATTTTTCTTTTTTAAACCTAGCCGTAATTATCAGGTTTACGGTTTTTTTTTCGATCAACCTAGACGTAATTCTTCCTGTATGTTTGAAGAAATTTCAGATTTTGGTTTACCTCTAGATTTGTGCACTACATTTTCCAGACATTTTGGTTTACGTCTAGGTTCGAAGAGCCACGAAACCAACCATACCCAGCCGTAAGATCTTTATTTCCAACCGTAGGAACAAAACTTAAGACACATGAACAATTACGGTTGGAAAGTAAAAAATCGATCCCATCTGTAATTCAAGTTACGGTTTGGAATTATGAAAAAACCCAACCGTAAAAGAGCAATAAATACCCATGCAAAAATTATTTACGGTTGGGTTTGGCTAGACATTTTCCCAACCGTAATATGTCTTTTGTCCTATTAATAACCAGTTACGGTTTGGAGTTCATCCAAACCTAACCGTAAATAGGGCTTACGGTTGGGAACGAAGCTTCAACCCAACCGTAACAGGAGCAGTAAGTGGAAAAATCTGATTTTTTTAACGTACTTTAGCTAATTTTGTGCGAAATTGAACTCATGGGAGATAGTTTAGAGGCATACCTGTTGATTTTCAACCATTAGTTCTTCACTTTGATTCATTTTGGTTGAGTGAATCAAAATCTAGGTTTTGAAAGAAATCTCCAAAAATTTTCTTTTTCATCTTCTCTCTAGTTTTTCTTCCCACAAAAACTTTGTCCCAGAATTCACCAAGTATATAACAAAATTCATTAATTCAATTATTATTTAATTAAATTAAATTAAAATTAACTAAATAAGGGTTGTTTGGTCATTACAAAATTATTTGAGATAAGGGGTTTTTGAAATTACTTATGGGTGACCCGTTTTTGTCCTATTAGGTGACGCCCCTCTAATGGAATGTGACGCCCCAATAATAACCTTCATAAAAAAGTGTTTCCCTTTCGAATATTTGACTAAGTCAGCTGACTTTGACCACGACCAATATATTCTGGTGGTCTGATGGCAGGAAATCATCGAAGTTTAATCGGGAGACAATTAGAGAAAAATGTCAGCATATTGCTTCAAAGAAAACAACAACTAATATCCTAGTATATATATGAATATAATATAACTCAAGTTTTTATTTTATTATACTACCTCCGTTTCTAGAGAATTGTTACTTTCACTTTTTCATTTTAACCTAAAATTAGTGCAAATTAAAATAGTGAAAGTAATATTTTTCCAGAAATGGAGGGAGTATGAAAGTTCGTGGATAATTAATGGAGATATAGCAACTCCAAAATCGCATGCAAAATCGGACTAACTCATTGACTATGTATTCTTGTAGTATTTGCCCCCCCCCCCATTTGTCACAAATCAACCTTAGGACCTCTCGGGGAAAAGCAATCTTTTATGTTTGATGTTGGCCACCCATTTAATTAAGAGCAATCCTCATAGAAATTCTAAGATTTCAATTTTTCCTCAGAGACGGACAACTTTTGAGTCAACCTAAGTTGACGGATGAAATCGGTTGTCCATCTATATATTTTCAGTTTCGCTTTTTCTATTCTCCTATTGCCCCTTAACCATGGTTAATAAAAGCTGACTGTAGTTAATCCTAGAATCAGTTTGGGATACTGATAAATCTAAGATCCAAATCTAATACGGAAGTTAAATTTTTTCTCTCAAACGGAAGCATGTTTCCGTATCAGATTTTTCCCTACTGATCAGCAAATCACCGATCTCCGAAACACTCCAATTCGATTATTTGTTATTGCGATGCGATGTTTAGCAATTGATTGAAAAACCCTAATTCAATTCCTCCTTACTGTGATCTTGCATAGATGAAGACAATAGATAAAGTGCATGGGTTGCTGATTGATTTTGGGTGGTATGGTTTCTTATGAATTAAAGGTATTTTGTAGCTTACCAAAAACAAATTTAAGTCTTGTGAGTATCCTATAGTATGAGCTGATAAGTGGTTTGTTATTTTTTTGTCTGTAAATGTGGATTTGAGGTCATCAGAACTTGAACTTGAGATTGTGCAAAATCAGGTATGTTTGGGTTTATTATACGCAAGCCAAAATGTAGCACTCTAGCTCTCACTGTCCTGATCTTTTAGTCTTGCTTCAGGTATGTTGGTCTATTTTCTTTGAGTGGTTATTGATAATTTTTTCACCTATTTGAAAACATGAATTAGGAATTTGATTTTTAGTATAACACATGAATGAGTATGATCAGAATGTATAACACCAGTCAATACCATTTAATAAGAAAAATGTGAAGTGACTAGCTACTATGAAAGTTCTACTTCATCCTATTTGGAACCTAAGCAAATAGAGCCTGGTTTCTTGCATGAGAAGGATCAACTATTTTTATATGACATGAGCCTATTTTCTTCATGGCTTAAAGTCAGATATGTTATTTATAAGTAAACAAATTTTTGTACAAGACCTACTGGTTTATGGTGAATGGAGAGTTCCTACTGAATTACAAGATATGATTCCTCTTCTTTACCTTCAGTGAGTGGAGGAAAGGACATGGTTGTGTGGAGTGAAGATGTGAAAGGTGTTTTCACTACTGCTGCTGATGTTGAAAAAATTAGAGTCAAGGAACCTAAAGTGCATTGTCCCTCTCAGATATGGAAACCATTTTTGCATCCAGGAATTGCCAGCAACATTTGGAAGATACAACAAGGAGTTTACATAGATGATGAAAAGATGGTAACTAAAGGCTACTCATTAGCTTCCAAGTGCTGCATCTGTATGCAATATCAAGATAGTATGGACCACCTTCTCTGGCTATGCAGTTTCAGTACCAATATATGGCAATGGTTAGTGCAAATTTTTAACTTCCAAGTACCTTCTTCACTTTCTGATATTTTACGGTTTGCTAAGCATAAAAGTCCTTTTGTTAGGCAAGTTTGGATTATAGATTCATGTGCCACATTAAGAGAATTGTGGTTTCAGAAGAACAAATTGATTCATGAAGGTATTCCTCCAAATCTAGAGTTTTTTAAAAGAAGAATTATGAGCCTTGTGTTTTATGGAAGTTATAGAATTACTGGTGCAAAATGGATGACAGATTATGATACAAATATCCTTCACTTCTTCAAGCTGGAGCAGAGAAATATTAAAAACTATTCTATAAAGGAATGTCAGTGGAGTAACCCAAAGTTGGGATATACTCTTTTCTGTTGTGAAGGAGTAGCAATTGGAGATCCCGGTGCAGCAAGATATGGAATAATTGCTAGAAATCACCAAAGTCAGGTCATTGGTACTGTTTCTGGAGGAGTTGGAATATCTACATGTTTCATTGCCAAAGTCTTGTCAGTAGTGTGTGCCACTGAATGGGCTATAAAAATGCACTGTAGCAAGATTATCATTAGAGCATCTGACAACTCAGTAATGGAGAATTTCAGGAAAGGTGTAGTTCCTTGGTATCTAAGGGATAGATGGTTACAAGAAACTAGCAAGTTAGTTGACATTCAATATGAAGATTGCTACAAAGAAATTAACTTTACAGCTGAAAAATTAGCAAGGCAAGGAACAAGTCTATCTCAAGGAGTAACTATCATACATAAAGGGAGGCCATCATCTTTATCTCAATTAGAAATGCCACATACAACATATTACAGAGATTGATTTTAAAGAGAAATTTATTTCAGGGATTTATTGTCTCTGTAAAAAGTATGTCTTGGCTTTGATTGTTGGGCTCTGTCCTTGTTGGGCCTAGTCTATATTCTTTTAGTTTTTTTCTATTTTGGGTATGTCCTATAATCTAATGGGCCAGTCCTGTAATTTGGTTTTTTTAGTTTCTCTTTCAATAAAAAATTGTGATTTAGCAAAAAAAAAAAAAAAAAAAAAAAAAAAAAAGTGAACAACTTAAAATGGCTTATCAACCTTCTTATTCAGACGAACCTACTAATCCAGATGACCCCGTTGAATTCTCGTTATACAGAAGTAGTTATGAATTATTCATGGGTACCTCTATTGATTTCATTAATGAATTGTTTGAATTCAGTAAAAGCAACTCATCAAACGATTCAATTATTAGGAGATGATGAGACTAGTGTTGTACGATCTGGAGGAAGTTGTATTCCTCATAATTCTAGTTTGTATTATAAACCAGTGATTGGGATATTAACACATCCTGGTGATGGTGCGTTTGGGAGGCTAAATAATGATAAAAATGCTTCGTATATAGCTGTTTCTTATGTTATGTTTAGTGAATCTGCTGGTGCTCGTGTGATTCCACTTATTTATAATGAACCAGAGGATATTATTTATGAAGTAAGTATTTCATTTATTAGGGCGTTTTGAAAAAGTGGGGGTACAACAACCACACCTAATATTTTGCTTAGAAATTTGTATGGACAACTCCAATATAATTCCAAGAGAATCAACTAGACAGTCAACTCAATCAATGGAAATATATCCAAGAGTTGTATCTTGTTTGACAATGTAATCAACAAATCAAATAGATAGAAATCCGTGAGCCTGATTATTATGTGAAACAACTTGAACGGTACCAAAGACCAATGTTCAAGTGTCAATCAATTTATATCAACAACCAAAGATTGGATTATCTAATTGATTGAACTACGCACAACCTGTGATATTTATATTATATAACAAAATATAATGCGGAAAAGAAATAACACAGACACCAGAAATTTGTTAACGAGGAAACCGCAATCGTAGAAAAACCCCAGGACCTAGTCCAGATTTGAACACCACATTATATTAAGCCGCTACAGACACTAGCTTATTCCAAGTTAACTTCAGACTGGAATGTAGTTGAGCCATAACCAATCTCATACTGATCAAGGTACATTTGCACTCTTTAGTCTCTGAATCTCAGCAGGACTCTACGCACTTGATTCCCTTAGCTGACCTCACCCACAACTAAGAGTTGCTACGACCCTAAGTCGAAGACTTGATAAACAAATCTGTCTCACACAGAAAAGTCAATTGTATAGATAAATCTGTCTCCCACAGATAAACCTATGAGTTTTGTTCCGTCTTTTGATAAATCAAGGTGAACAGGAACCAATTGATATACCGGACTTATATTCCCGAAGAACAACCTAGAAATATCAATCACCTCACAATAATCTTAATCGTATGGTAGCGAAACAAGATATTGTGGAATCACAAACGATGAGACGAAGATGTTTGTGATTACTTTTTATCTTGCATATCGGAGATTAAATCTCGAGCCAATCTTAGAGAAGATAGTACTCAATACGATAGAAACAACAAGATTAGATCACGCAAATACAGAGAAAATAGTTGGGTCTGGCTTCACAATCCCAATGAAGTCTTCAAGTTTTTAACCCACAGGCATTCGTGAAAAACCTAAGGTTAAAGGAGAATCAACTCTAGTCACAACTAGTATCACACAGAAGGTGTGGGGATTAAGTTTCCCAGTTGCTAGAGTTCTCCTTTATATAGACTTCAAATCAAGATTTGCAATCAATGTTACCTTGGTAACAAAGCATTCAATATTCACCGTTAGATGAAAACCTGATTAGACTCAAGCTAATATCTTTCAACCGTTAGATCGAACTTAGCTTGTTACACACAAATGAAATGTACCTTCATTTAGATATGAGCAACCGTACCTAAACGTGTACACCTTGTTGGCTCAACAATAGTTAACCGAAGCTATCCATATGAACACTTTTATATCAAACATATTCATCTTAACCATAACTAGTTCAAATGACTCAAATGAAACTAGTTCTAGAGTTGTTCAATTGTTTATATTCTGATAGAAGTATACAAGATACAATTGAAGCAAAATCGATTTTGATTCACTCGAATCAAGTCATGAACATTATAGCCACGGTTTGCAAAATATTGCATACCTTATTATATAAATGTATTAGTTCATGAACAAACCAATTTTAGAACATTATTGACTTAGGTATGCATACAGGTACGCGTAAGTAGCCGTACTAAGTCTGGGTTTCGCCAGTACGCGAACTTGTACGCATACCTTCTAAACTCAGCAGAAATTCCCGGACCTGAACCTTACGCCAATACGCATACCAGTTTGCATACAAGGTTCCCGGACTTCACAAACCAACAAGTACGCATACGGGTATGCATACCATGGTTCCCGGACATGGATTACATATATGCAAGTACGCATACTATGCTTAAATCCAATTGTTCTAAACTCTCACTTCAACCATTGAAACATTCTTGGAAGACGGGAATAGCTGTCTCACACAAACTATTAGCTTCAAAGCAATTTTCAAGTTATCGAATGATCAATACGAAACATTCTGAGTCTACATCAAATGACTGTCTCACACAAATCATGTAAGATGTTACCAGGCGATTTTCACATATGATCATCTTTTGACTTTCGTCAAGAATATAAGATGAACTTGGTTAAAGCGAAAGCTGACCAACACATATTTCGAGAAATATGTAAGCGAGTTAAACTCAGCTCGAAATATCAAATGTGTATAATTGAAGTCTATATAGCTATACGATTTTCATCTCAAATAGGAGATAAAGTAGATAGACTTTTGAGTGATAGATGAGTTCAAGTCTCCACATACCTTTTGTTGATGAAGTTCCACAAGCTCCCCTTAGTATTTATTCGTCTTCAATCGATGAACGCACTACACTTTCTATCCTAATCCGAGACTTAGCTATAAGTAGACTAGAAATCAAGACTTATAGTTTTGGCAACTAAACTTGAAAAACAAGCTTGGGATAGCAATGCTTGCGAGTTCGACCGAGCAGTGCTCTAACAATCGCCCCCTTTGTCAATTTTAGTGACAAAACTATCAATACATATGGATTACAAAATAAATAAACTTTGTAGCTTCTCATCTAAATGCTTGATCTCCTTGGTTATTCAACATTACTCGAAATCTTCGTCACTTCCAAGTACTGCAGTGATTCTGAACGTGTTCAACTCATCATCAATGTAGTTGAAGATCCGTATCTATAACAATGAGAAAACAGTTGCTCTCAATCATTGATATACAGTGTCATAAGATTATTACACATCATCAAAGTTCAACTGTACCACAAGTTTGGCAATAATACTACGGTGATATGTATCACTCCCCCTTAGTCAATACTTCATCTCACATAAAAACCACTCCCCCTTACATAATGATCCGTAAACCATATGTATTTGTAGTGTGAATTACACATTAATTCTCCCCATTTTGTCGATAAAAATTGGCAAAGGTACGAAAACTAGTTGGATCCTAATGAAATTTCCATAGAGATACTTCATGACCAAAAGAGAACAAAATATCAACTTTTTTATATGCAATCATATAGCCTAAGCTAAATGTATTCATCAAGGAGTTTATAAAGATACGAGATAACTCCTACAATATTCCACAGACGCACTCCCCACAAAGATTTGGCAATTAAGCACAAGTTCAATTAAGAACTCTCCCCCATAAAATGTCATTCCCGAAAGAACAACAAGAGCGACCTTACTTTCACAAGAAAATAAGGATTTAAAGGAATACTTTGATACCGAACATAATTGTTATCTACAAAGAAACAAATACAATATTGAAACAACACTACACTGGTGTTCTAAGCCTTGATTGCCCAAAATATATGAATGAGTCCATGGGCAAAGGGCTAGAGAACTAATGAACCAAAACAACACCTTTAGACTGCTCTAAGTGTTGAAATGTAGCAATATATAAAGGTTAGGTGAGGATATCATCCAATTGTTGTTCTGAAGGCACAAATTCCATATTGATGATACCATTTTTATAGAGATCTCTAATAAAATTATACCTTATGTTAATGTGCTTAGTTCTTGAGTGACTAACATGATTCTCAGTGATGCGAATCGCACTTGAGTTATCACAAAAAATCTTCATTATTCCAGTGTCAATTCCATAATCAACAAGCATTTGTTTCATCCATAGAAGTTGAGTATAACACGAACTTGCAGTAGTGTATTCTGTTTCGCATGTTGACAGGGATTGTGAGTTTTGTTTCATGCTATGCCAAGCCACAAGATTCAACCTAACATAGTAAAATCTCCCCGAAGTACTTTTTCTGTCTCCACGCATCCTACCCAATCTGCATATGAATAGGCAGTAAGATCAGTGTTAGTATCAAAAGTATAAGACAAACCATACCCGATAGTATGTTGGATATATCACATGATCCTCTTTGCAGCTGCAAGATGAGATTCCTTTGGATTATTCTGAAATCTAGCACAACAACCAACACTAAAAGCAATATTAGGTCTAGTAGCTATAAGATATAAGCGGCTTCCAATGATATATCGATAAAGCTTTTGATCCACATTTACTCATTTCTCATCTAGACGTAGTATACCAGCAGTGGGCATAGATGTCAGTTTAGGAGTTGACTTATCAAGACCGAACCTTGATACAACATCCTTAGCATATTTTTTTTGAGATAAGTAAATTTCATTCTTATGTTGTTGAATTTGTAATCTTAAAAAGAACTTTAATTCGACAACATTTCTCATTTAAAATTCTTTGCCAAGAGAGACTTGAAAATCTTTTGCAAGTTTCTCAGAAGTTGAACCATAGATGATATCATCTACATAGACTTGAGCAATGACAACATCTTTCCCACTTCATTTGGTAAACAAGGTTTTATCAGCTCCACCTCTCGAAAAACCTTTCCTAAGAAGAGAAGTAGTAAGTTTTTCGAACCAGGCACAAGGTGCTTGTTTTAAACCATATAATGCCTTTTTGAGCTTAAGAGCATGATCTGGGAAATTAGGATTTTCAAAACCCTTAGGTTGAGTGACATAGACCTCTTCCTTTAAAGTTCCGTTTAGGAACGCAGATTTTATGTCCATTTGAAATAGCTTAAGCTTGAGAAAACAAGCATGAGCTAATAACAACCGAATGGACTCAAGGCGTACCACAGGAGCAAAGGTTTCGCCAAAGACGGTACCTTCAATCTGTGAATATCCCTGAGCGACAAGTCTAGCTTTATTTTTGACAATGGTGCCGAATTCATTAGACTTGTTCTTGAATATCCATTTGGTACCATCAATATTGATATTGGATGGACAAGGTATGAGTTCCCATACATCTTGTCTTTGAAATTGGTTTAATTCTTTATGCATTGCATTTACCCAGAAGGTATCACTAAGAGCTTCTTCAATATTTCTCGGTTCTACTTGTGATAGATAACAACCAAAATTGCAAATATTTTGAAGTTGTCCTCTTGTCTTAGCTGTAGAATCTCTTCCTCCAATAATACTGCTAGT
Source organism: Papaver armeniacum (assembly GCA_023531295.1). Taxonomy (NCBI): domain Eukaryota; kingdom Viridiplantae; phylum Streptophyta; class Magnoliopsida; order Ranunculales; family Papaveraceae; genus Papaver; species Papaver armeniacum. The sequence continues at coordinate 44,881 of JAJJWW010018740.1, read as the reverse complement.
ATCATGATTACTTTGAACCCTATAGTGTCATGGAGGAACACGTTCTTGTTTAACAGGAGTAGAGAGCTCTTCTCCTCGTCACTAGAAATATCATGATCAGTAACAGTTAGAACAACTTCAACTGATTCTGGGATTTCCTTGACTTTCTCAATTGTCTCAGTTAGAGGCAATTCAGCAGGAGGATTATCATGGTGAAAATTGCTTAGATCATTAATGATTACATTAGAAGATTCCATCATAACTAGGGTTTTGAGATTAAAAACTCGAAAACCACAACTATCAGAAGCATAGCCAAGAAAGATACCTTCATCAATTTTAGTATCAAATTTCCCTCTCTGTTCTCGATCTTTCAGAATGTAGCACTTACTTCCGAACACTCTGAGATAATGTAAGTTGGGTTTTCTACCGTACCACAACTCATAAGGAGTGTTTAGGGTTTTAGACCGTAGGTAGATACGTCTGATCAAATAACATGCTGGGAAAACAACTTCTCCCCAAAACCTTAAAGGTAAGTTTTTGTTATGGAGCATTACCCTAGCCATTTCCTGAATGTTCCTATTCTTTCTTTCCGCATCTCCATTAGCTTGAGGAGTAATGTGGTGACCTTAGTGTCCTTGAATTCAGTTCCATGGTCGCTTCTAATTTTTTTTAGTTTGCGACCTTGTTCATTCTGGATTCTATTAAAAATAATCTTGAATTCATCAAGGGTTTCATTCTTATGAGTTAAAACTGCCACCCAAGTGAATCTGGTGTAATCATCTATCATAACTAAAACATGCTTCTTACCAGCAACTGTAGGTTGTTGAATAGGTCCAAAGAGATCCATATGAATTAAATCAAGTGGAGATTTAGTGAGAATATATCAAGATGATTTATGGCGAACTTTCGTTTTTTTACCCTTTTGACAGGCGCCACAGACACCATCAATATTTGCATTGATTTTGGGAACGCCTCTAACAAGTTCTTTGTTAATGATCTTAGCTAAAAGGCGATAAATGATGTGACCAAAACGCTCATGCCAAAGATGTGTAGATTCCACCTTAGTCAAATTGCAAGAGTTACTGAACTAAGTATCAAGAAGATAACAGTTATTTTTACCACGAGTTCTCTGAAAAAATACTTTTCCAGTTTTTTCTACAATGTCACATCCATTCACATTGAAGACAACTCGATGGCCTTTGTCATAAATTTTACTAACAGAAAGAATGTTTTCAGTCATACCTTTAACGAATACTACATCATGGATTTCAGGAACGCCGAGAAGTTTGATCGTCCCCTTCTTTCTTATATAGCAACACCTCCCATCTCTGAATGTTACAGGACCTCCTTCAAAGTCGCTTGAATTCACAAACCACGAGAGATCACCAGTCATATGTCGGCTACATCCACTGTCAAGAAACCATTGAAAGAACGATGTTGATTTTAGAGCAAAAGCTCCCATACTAACACTATTATCCCGTTTAGGATTTCTTTTTAGATTTGTACACCTTTTTAGAGAAGTAAACAATTGTTCAGCTTTCTTATGAAGATTACTCGCAACCTTCAAACTTTTCCTGAAAGATGTACATGTGTGTTGAAAGTGATTATGAGAGTCACAAAACATACATGTACCAACATCTTTAATCTTATTTGAGTAGTTCTGAGTCAAATCAGGTTTCACAAAGCCTAAACCTCGTTTATCACCTGACTTGCAACCATTCTTCAGAGAAGAATTAAAGGAGTTATTCAAATCCATTGAAGGAACTTTGACATACTTTAAATCCCTATACTTTGCAATAAGATCAGAATTGATCATCCAACTTTTTCTGGAGAATAACAAGCTCTTCAGAACTTTCTCTAAGATCTGAGTTAAATCCTGGTGAAGCGTTTATCGAGACATTACTGTCCATATAGTCAGATCGCTACAAACACAGACTTATGAGGTCTTAAATGTGTTTGCCTACTATGATACCAATTGGGGTACAACAACCATACCCAATATTTCGCTTAGCAATTTGTATTGGACAACTCCAATATAATTTCAAGAGAATCAACTAGACAGTCAGACTTAATCAATGGAAATATATCCAAGAGTTGTATCTCTGTTTCACAATGTAATTAGCAAATCAAACAGATAGAAATCCGTGAGCCTGATTATTATGTGAAACAACTTGAACGGTACCAAAGACCAATTTTCAAATGTCAATCAATTTATATCAACAACCAAAGGTTGGATTATCTAATTGATTGAACTATGCACAACCTCTGATATTTCTATTATGTAACAAAATATAATACGAAAAAGAAATAACACGGGCACCAGAAATTTTGTTAACGAGGAAACCGTAAATGCAGAAAAACCACGGGACCTAGTCCATATTTGAACACCACACTGCAAGGTTTTTAAACTCGTACGAGTCAACTCGTGACTCGTACGATTCGCTTTATTTTGAAGCAACTCGAGTTGAATCGTATGCTATGAATCGAAATTCTGTTAACTCGGTTTTTTGACTTTTTTCTTGAATCATTGACCAGGTCAACATGTTGTTTCCACTCAAAATTTCTAAATTAAAAAAAATAAAGTAGAAAGGAGCTGCCCGGGATTGAACCTCAGACGTCCTAGTTGATTCACCTATTCACTAACCACTAAACCAAGCTTCCAATTGTGATTAGTATTGCAACTACAAAAAATATATCTCCCCCCTCTTTAAGGCAAGCAAGCTTAATTGAAATCCTTAGTCATTTTTTGGTTCACCAAACGGAAAATGGTTCACCAAACGGTTTAGGGACTAATATGTTAACAAAATAGCGACTATTTAGTTAAGGAATATAAATAAGGACAGAAATGATTAACAAAATATGGACTTAAAAAATAATATTATATAAAATCGTTTATTTATAGAAATGCCATTTTTATAAAAATAAAGATAAATATTTTAAAACTTTGTATCTTCTAAATGGTACGTCGGATTTTCGTGAAATTTATATATTTGGAAAGCTCTTTCAATCAGCTACGCAATGAGTATAAACAACCATATCAAATTTTTACTTTTTAATATATTTATAGTTCTCCGAAAAGATAGCTATAATTTAAAGGTAAATTGAAAGAGTTTATGTACTTTTTATATGTTGCATATATAATGCTCAAATACTTCACTTGATATACTATAAAATTACTTAGAAAAGTCTATAGATTTTAGTTTCGATATGAAAGATTACCTCCGTTTCATTAAAAGTGATACTTTAATTTTTGTTTTATTACCATTTTTACCTAATATTTGGCTAAATTAAAAAGTAAAATGAAGGTACCACATTTCAGAAATAGAATGAAAAATTAATGTTGCCGACGTGCATCGCACGTGCTCACTACTTGTAAGTTATTAACACAACAATTATTGAAAGTAAACACTTACTTGCGACTTTTGTTAAATGTTTCCCATTATTGAATATTACTTGTAAGTAAATATACGTTTCAAAAATGAACTATGAATCTACGTTTCACGATTCAACATACGATTTGATTCAAGAAAATGAAAAATGATTCACGTTTCGATTTACGATTTAAAAACCTTGCCACATTGTATTAAGACGCTACAGACACTAGCCTACTCCAAGTTAACTTAGGACTAGAAAGTAGTTGTTCCCTAACCAATCTCACACTGATCAAGGTACAATTGCGCTCCTTACGTCTCTAAATCCCAGCAGGACTCTACGCACTTGATTCCCTTAGCTGATCTCACCCACAACTAAGAGTTGCTACGACCCAAAGTCGAAGACTTGATAAACAAATCTGTCTCACACAGAAAAGTCTATTGTATAGATAAATTTGTCTCCCACAGATAAACCTATGAGTTTTGTTCCGTCTTTTGATAAATTAAGGTGAACATGAACCAATTGATGTACCAGACTTATATTCCCGAAGAACAACCTATGAATATTAATCACCTCACAATAATCTTAATCGTATGGTAGAGAAACAAGATATTGTGGAATCACATACGATGAGACGAAGATGTTTGTGATTACTTTTTATCTTGCCTATCGAAATTTTAATATCGAGCCAATATTAGAGAAGATAGTACTCAATACGATAGAAACATCAACATCAAATCACGCAACTACAGAGAAAATAGTTGGGTCTGGCTTCACAATCCCAATGAAGTCTTTAAGTTGTTAACCCACAAGGTTTCGTGAAAAACCTAAGGTTAAAGGAGAATCGACTCTAGTCGCAACTAGTATCACACATAAGGTATGGGGATTAGGTTTCCCAGTTGCCAGAGTTCTCCTTTATATAGTCTTCAAATCAAGGTGTACAATCAATGTTACCTTCATAACAAAGCATTTAATATTCATCGTTATATGAAAACCTGATTAGACTCAAGCTAATATCTTTCAACAGTTAGATCGAACTTAGCTTGTTACACATAAATGAAATGTACCTTCATTTAGATATGAGTAACCGTACCTAAACATGTACACCTTGTTGGATCAACAATAGTTAACCGAAGTTAGCCATTTGAACACTTTCATATCAACCATATTCATCTTAACCATAACTAGTTCAAATGACTCAAATGAAACTAGTTCTAGAGTTGTTCAATTGTTTATATTCTCATAGAAGTATACAAGATGCAATTGAAGCAAAATCGATTTTGATTCACTCGAATCAAGTCATGAACATTATAGACACGGTTTTCAAAAAATTGTATTTTATTATATAAATGTATTAGTTCATGAACAAACCGATTTTGGAACATTATTGACTTAGGTATGCATAAGGGTATGCGTACCTAAGTAACCGTACTAAGTTTGGGTTTCGCCAGTACGCGAACTGGTTCGCATACCTTCCAAACTCAGCAGAAATTCCGGACCTAAACCTGACGCCAGTACACGTACCAGTTTGCGTACAAGGTTCCCGGACTTCACAAACCAACAAGTACGCATACAGTTATGCATACCATGGTTCCCGGACATGGATTACATATATGCAAGTACGCATACTATGCTTAAATCCAATTGTTCTGAAATCTCATTTCAACCACTGAAACATTCTTGGAATACGGGAATAGTTGTCCCACACAAATTATTAGCTTCAAAGTAATTTTCAAGTGATCGAATGATCAATAAGAAACATTCTGAGTCTACATCAAATGACCGTCTCACACAAATCATGTAAGATGTTACCAGGAGATTTTCACATGATCATCTTTTGATTTTCGTCAAGAATATAAGATGAACTTGGTTAAAGCGAAAGCTTACCAACACATATTTCGAGAAATATGTAAGCGAGTTAAACTCAGCTCGAAATATCAAATGTATAATTGAAGTCTATATAGCTATACGAATTTTGTCTCAAATAAGAGATAGAGTAGATAAAATTTTGAGTGATAGATGAGTTCAAGTCTCCACATACCTTTTGTTGATGAAGTTCCACAAGATCCCCTTAGTAGTTCTTCGTCTTCAATCGATGAACGCCGTGAAGTCTAATGCTCAACTACACTTTCTATCCTAATCCAAGACTTAGCTATAAGTAGACTAGAAATCAAGACTTATAGTTTTGGCAACTAAACTTGACAAACAAGCTTGAGATAGCAACACTTGCGAGTTCGACCGAGCAGTGCTCTAACACGTTTTGTTTGGTAGTTTCTTGTGTTCACTGGATAAATTCTCCATGTACGTCATTAATAAGGCCTTTGTGTAGTTGTATGCCTTTGATATTTGCAAATATTTATTATCAATATGTATAAGCGCTCTGGTGTGATTTTATACCTGTTGGAATATGGATAAAATTAAGGTTTGTCGTACATGAATGCTTCCACTCATTTCAGAACTGCTATTGTGCTTGTGAACTCTTGTTTCCAAGCTCATGTTGGGTTTATTTTATGTTATTAGATAATATAATTGAACTGGTCTACCCCCAAAGAAGTTGATTCATGAGAGCTTTAGTCGTGAATGTTTTTCGAACTAATTTTATATCAAGCACAAGTGTACGATGTCGAGGTTTTTTTTGTGTATTTGTTAGTTTAAACTATTTATAGAGCTGCCTGTTAATTTTTCCTTGAATATTCATATGTGTTTAAGTTGTACTGATTGGATGTGCTTCATATTATATACAAAAGCTCAACCTAGTTAATGGACTTTTTACTGAGGGGTGGGATAAAACTGGCTTGTACTATGAGGTTGTTGAGGGAATTTTTAAGGTAAATTATTGTGTTATCCTTTACAATAACTTGCCATCTTCAGTAGTATTAATTGACAAATCCTCACAACCATCTGCTTAACACGGTTAGTGATGCAATAACAAATTTTTCATAAATTTATTATCCAGTATGTCACGAAATAATAAACATATATCGTTCTCCACAATGTCCAATAAAATAAATTGGGTGCTCTTTGTGAATATCGCATAAAATAAATTGGGTGAACAATAGAAGGATCGCATAAAATAAATTGGCTAAACAATAAAAGGATCGTATAAAATAAATTGGGTCAACTAGTCTATATGCGTATTAACTTATTTGGATTTCTATGGTGAATAGAGATAATTGGAAAAAAAAATGGCGAATTGAAATTTGAGCAAATTATTTTTTATAATGTACTTTAGTAGTTCAACTAGGATTACAACAACAAATGCAATACTACTGGTTGGCTACTTAGTTTTGGTGCAATACCACTTCTCTAGATGCTCACTCTACTTCTGATGGATATGAGAGTATGGATATGGTATGCTACTGTTACAAATTTAACAGCTGTAGCCATCATTGTCCTGGCCGGTTATGGTGTTATTTGCTTTCTCAGTTGTCAGCTCGAATTGTTGCTTTGTGTTCGATTTCATTGTGCTGATGTCTTTTATGATATTTGGAGTCTCACTACATCAACATTTCTCTCATCTTACTCATTTGGCCTCACAACTGCTTCTTATTGTTTCATACGATATTTATTGCAGGTATGATTATCTACTCCTCCACGTTCTGTGGTGATTATTCTGGTGTTGCTGCTACTTTTGTTCCACATGTACATCGACTGCCTTTGCATTTTCTAATTCTGCTAAGAGCTCGGCTCTGTTATGTAGAGTGAATGTGTATGTGCGAGAGAGCTGAGAGCTCATTCCTGTAATGTGCACTCTCAAGATGTCTTTTCCAGACACCTTGAGATTGAGGGGGAGGAATAAGGTGAATGTGTATGTGTGGGAGAGCTGAGAGATCAGTCATGTAAGTGTGTGGTTAATGTAAATGAACCTTTTCAATCAATTCAATTCATCTCGCAATGTAGATCTCCAACTTTCTTCACGTAGAACAAGAACACTAAATATGATTTAGGTCACCTGAATCCGATTTCCCTTCCATGGTATTACAACAAACTCAACCGAAATGAGAAGAAGAAGAAAAATGAGGATAAATGAAAAAGAAGGCAGAAAATGGGGGCAAGGAAGTCAGGTATGGGTTCAGTTTACGGGCATGGTTTATTGGCTTTACTGACAGCCGGCCGGTTTGGTTAAGTTAACAATTTAAGGGTCTATAATGTCATTTCATACCGATTCTCTACCAACCAACTCCACTGATTTGACTCTGTCCATCGGTGTAGCAAAACTCAAACCCTGTCATTCTTTAAGGCAAACAAGAAACCTTTGGATTTCTATGAGGATTGCTCTTTAATTAATAGAGCATCATTTTGTTGCCGTACTAATGATTTAATTATTTCAAATTACATCCACAAAAATGGTTATTACGTCCTATCATCTATGTAACAAAATTACAGACAACAAGTTTTGCTGCCCCACTTTTTGTGCTACCCAAAGTGGAACTTCGACCACTTTGGCCCAAGACTGGCCCTGCTGGTAGGTATGATGAATTCATATAATGTCACGATGATTCGATGACCAACCAAACTACTATAAAGAAAATATCTTGACCATTAGCCTAACAGTAGTAAATATATGATCTTGCTCCGAGTTGTTATATATGTTATTTATCAAATTCATATTTTTTTATTCTCCAAGTTTATGCTGGATTGAGTCCAGCAAATACTATTCACTCGCATGTGGTGCTAAACTAGTGTGTTTTTCTTTCAGGTTCAGTTTATGGTGCACTATGATTTTCCCTCTCTCAAATGTAAACATGAAACACATACCCACTAATGCCTTGATCCCAGTACATGCTGGCCTGGTTATTCTTTTATGCTTCATAGGATACAGAAAAGGGTAAAACCATAGAACCGGGGTTTATAGAATGGAAAGTGGCTCAAAAGAAATTCTGACAGAGAAAAGCTATTGTAAGCCTAATCTGTTTTCAGATGTCTAATTCGAGCACCTTTATTCAGGAACAAAACAAATCAACTAGAATAAGTATGAAAAGAACCGAAATACTGAACCGAGGTATATAGAATGGAAAGCGGTTCAAAACAAATTTTGATAGAGAAAAGCTACTGTAGCTATAACGCAAACCTTCTCAGTTTTTAATAAGTGCTTCATTTACATGTTTAGAATGTCAATTCCATACTTGTTTTAGCTATAATTCTTGCATATTACTTATTATTTTGATTATTTTCTAGTTTATGTGTCATATCAGGTGAATCATTCGAAAATGAGTTATAAAGTGCTTAAATGAGTAAGGAAGTGGAGTCTATCAATGAAGGAAGGCCAAGGACCAAATTCAACTCATTCAAATCTAGGAGTTATTAATATCATCTTGAAGAGAACGAGAATATGAAGTGAACGCAAAAAGAATGAGGTCATTCCGAGTTCAGACGAAGAAGTTATAGGCGAAACAAGATTGAAAGACTTGAAGTTACTGAGAGAGGTTCGGCTGATAACTTCATCAGCTCGAGTCAGCCGAACCTGGAGCTTAAAAATCAATATTTTCGAAGAGTATACAGGAGGAAGTTAGTCTCAAAAGTAATCTAATCAAGTGAGCGGAACCTAACACTCTCTTGGAGTAAATTTCAATTTTCAGGTTCGTCTGGGAAAGGTCGGCAAGTTATGAGCCAAACCTGACAACTTCTTGGGACATATTTGGATGCGAAATTGACTCGCAACTCAAGGAAACACGTCCCCAGAAGGATTCTAAAGCCTAAATTTGAGATTTATATATAAGAATACATTTATATCCTTAAGAAGACATCTCCCATATATATCATAATATAATCTCCCATATATGTTTTATCATCTTCCACATCAAAACCTAGGGTTTATCCCTTTAGGGGGAACCCATTCTTTTGTAATCACGTGTAGCTAATCCTTTGATTGATTAAGGATGAATTCAATGTGCTAGCGTAAAGCTTATCAGTTATATAAATCTATTCAAAGTTTTAATCATCATCGATTGTCTTTTCTATATCTAATGTTTATGAGTGATTCTTAGATTGATTTAGGATGCATACTAAATTAGTCTATTGACTGTTTTATCACTAGTAGAAGTTATGGGATAAGTAATCGTCGATTGACTCTCTACACAAGTAGACATCGCGAGACCTTGCAGAGGGATTCCGTGGAGTAATTGGGAGTGAAGATAACATTAGAAAGTGTACCTTGATATAAGAGTTTAACTACTGGGATCAACCTAAATTCAGAAAGCCTAAAGCGTTCGATTGGATTATACCTTGAGTGATCTCTACTACTTGGTGGTTCGTTAAATAGAATCTGGCAGTCGAGAAATTCCGTATCCAGTGATAGAAGGAGTTTTGGGGATAACACTGATCTAGCTGTTATTCTACGGTTGGTTATGAATGGTTCTAACGAAGATAGATAAGTATACTATTGAGTCAACATTTGGTAACGACGAAGGACTCCTTGATCATCTCTTTCTTTTATTTGTTTTTTTTTTTTTTTACTTTAAAACAATCCCCCTTTATCTTTTACTTTATTTTTGTTGATCAAATAGCCTATCAATTACACAGCTCTCTGTGGGAACGATCTCTTACCACCGCTATATTACTAGTTAATTAGTGGGAAATATCTTAATTAATTTGTTGCACTTACGACACGCATCAAATTTTGGCGCCCCTGTCGGGGAGCAGTTGCTAATTGATTTGTTATTTGTTTAACTTGTTTTATTTTTGTTTTGATTTTTTCTTTCTTGTGAGTCGTCATGTTTCCTTACGGACATAACATGTACGAAACACAAGATTACACATACAACAGTGGTAATCAATATGGTTTTCAATCTCAATCTTATAATAACCACCAACCATCCTATGGGTATAATCAAAACCAATCTTTTGGCTATGGTCAATATCCCACAGAACCTTATGAATATTCTCATACATATCAACAACCTTATGACGGGCATGTAAGTGAACAATTACAAGGATGAGAGGATAGTTATACTTTTAATCGTTTATCTTCTAGATGTGAGCAGAAGCTTGATTGGTTGATTCTTCTTCAGTTAAAGGCCAGTTTGTCCACGCCGGAACCCCTTAATGAAGAACCAAACCAACCTCCTGATCGTTTTTATGATCATTCACATATTTAAAAAGGGGAGACTTGGTATGGAAATCTTATGGTGAGCGAAAGTGTAGGTTTTGAAGGACGTCTTGACCAACTGATCCAAGCAATGACGCAACATCAACAAGGATAAGACCAATATCCGCAGAGTGTTGATAAATCACTCCAAGAACTTCAAGAAAGTGTCCAAAACTTAAGAAGAGGCCTTGATCAAATTAAAGAAAAACTATTCTGACATCCCCGTGGATAGTAATGAATACTTGATCGGTAATGATTATGAAGACGAGCAACCTTTGGAAAGTCCTTGAAATAATTGTAAAGTTATTCCAACTCCGGATCATAATAACGATCACTCTCCTATTCAAAAGGAGGAGAACGGATATGACATAACAGTTGTTATCAATGGTGTAACGTACACAGGTGAAGATTTTAGGAATTGCACTAACGAACTAGTTTGGGGGAGGATTTCGATTTCGATGATGAGATTTTTGAAGAGATTGATATTGAGAAAGAAACTAAATTGATTGAAGTTGTGGAAGACCCAATTGATCTTGTCAAATGTAATGAAGCTGGGATTTTAATTGACGCAGAAATTAAGAGTTCGATATAAGACCACGATATACTTGAGGTAGATAATTCACTGTTAATTAAGAAATATGAGGATCCGATACAACGTTTTTCTAATCCTTTGCATAATTCTATATCTAATGATCCTTTCCATCCAATTGAAGTAGCTTCTCAAAGAGTGTTTAACCCGACTTTTAGGAAAATACCTCACTTAGGATTGGAGTTATGTTCTTCCAATATTTTAACGGATTATTTTGCTTCTAAGTATCCATCACTTGATGTGTTTGATTCTATAATTGTGCAGGTTCACCAAACTGAAGAACCTTTTGAAGTTCCCAAATTCTATGTTCTCTATCCACTTTCGAGTGTAGAAAAGACAAAGTGTGGGGGAAACTTCAATAAAGTATTAGCTTCAATATCTCAATCATATGCTAATGTTTGTGTGAAGTTGTTATTAGATTTACGGATTATGGTTTGGAAGGACTACCAGATTTTTAGATTATTGGTGTACAGACGATAACCAGCGAGTCAGGCTGAGGACGTTAAATTAAGCGCTGAATGGGAGGCAACCCATTGGTTTTGTATTTTCAATCCTTTTTTTTTTTAGTTTTCTTTTTTTTCATACCATATTAGGATTTACCACCTTGATTTTACTTATGATGAGTCAATTACATTGAGGACAATGTAAAGTTTATGTATGGGGGAGTCACCTTGTCTTCCTAGTTTGCATGGAAATTCTCTCTAGACTCCTTGAAAAGGCAATATAAGACAAGAGAATATCTGGATTCCAGATAAATAAAGAGGCGCCAAATATCTCTCACCTCTTCTTTGCGGACGACTGGTTTTTATTCATAAAAGTGGATCTGGGGAAGCGAAAAGCCTTTTGGAAATATTACATTTATTCGGGAATATCACGGGACAAATGGTGAACCTACAAAAATCCAGTATCTATTTCATCCCAAAAATTCACCCAAAACATGGAAAAATAATTGCAAGAATTTTAAAGGTCCCGCTGATGACCTAAAATGATAGGTACCTGGGTACACCGCTTTTCTTCGACAAAAACCGAAAAGCCAACTTTGAACCGCTGCTACAACGTTACTACTCTACATTACAAGGTTGGAAATCGAAACTGCTATCTCAAGTAGGTAAGACTGTTTTGATAAAATCTATACTTCAATCCTACCCAACTTATCAAATGCAAGTCCTCGCCCTGCCGAAAACAACTCTGGATCAGCTTGACCGTATTCAGAGAAAATTCTGGTGGAAAAAAGATGGACAAAAAAGACAAGGAGGATTTATAAGGGCTTGGAAAAGTATATGTAAACCTGTTTCCCAAGGTGGGTTAGGAAATAAAAATCTCCATCAATTTAACTTAGCCCTTCTTACCAAGCTTGCAAGCAGACTAGTCACTGAACAAGACCAATTATGGGTCAAACTGTTAAAAGCAAAATATTTTCCAAACTCCCACCCCCTAGAAAAATCTAGAACTTCGAATCTCTCATGTATTTGGACCGACATTCAGAAAGGGTTAGAGTTAATAAAAGGCAATTATATCTGGCAAGTCAAAAATGGTGCTTCGGTGAAAATATGGGAAGCCAGATGGATCCCTAACGCAAAGATAATCCAACAAATCCCCAACAGTCAGGAGCAGGCACCAACAAGAGTTCAAGAACTAATTACGGATCAGAATAGATGGGATCAAGAAAAGCTAAACTAAACCAATTCTTCTACCCAGAGGATAAGGAAAAAATCCAAGCTTTAAATCCTAGAAACCATGAGCAAGACATCATTAGATGGAGACATCATCAATCAGGAAAATTCTCCGCCAAAAATGTTTATACCTTTCTAGCCAATCAGGATCTCGACAATAATGATAACCCTGATTTCCCATGGAGCAAGATCTGGAATATTCAAGCCATCCCTAGAATTAGACTTTTCATATGGAAATTAGTGTAAAAAGCCCTCCCAACGTCGGCTAGATTAGGCGCTCACAATACAGAAATTGACCCGATTTGTCATCTATGTAACAATCAAGTGCAAGAAATGGAGGTTCATCTTTTCTGCGAGTGTTCCTTTGCAAGAGAAGTTTGGTTTGGTCTTTCTCTACACAATATAATCAATAGAGACTCTCCCAGCACTGTTATTGATTGGGTTAAATGGTGGATTACGGAAGCAGATCTGAATTATTTTCAGGTAAAAATATCAACCACACTTTGGTTCATTTGGAAATATAGATGTTCCTTTGTTTTTGAGAAAATCCACCCATACCCAGTCAGCTTACTAGGACAAATAAATAATTTCCTCAACTCCTCCCCGTCGAATATACTACAAAGTAATAAAGAAAATCAAAATAAAATATCAACCAACGATTCTTGGTCCAACCTGCATTCAGACTGGGTTATATTCATTGATGCTTCGTACAAGAAAGAAGACTCTTCGATGGGATACACTTTCATCCTGTACTCTAGAGATGAAGAGGCATTCATGCACCTTTCGGTTGGTTTAGAGTAGGCAACGTCAGCTTTTCACGCAGAAGCAAAATCCTTGCCGAAGGCGATTACATGGTTAAAAGATAATATCTTATCAAGTGTGGCTATTGTAACTGACTGTAAAGCCTTGGCAGACAACTTAAACAGGGTTACCTCAGAATCTCCGTGGTCGGCAGAAAATATCTTGAAGGAAATAAGGATAATATTGGAAGAATTACCCCAAGCTAAAGTGAAATTTATAAGGAGAAAAAACAACAATGCAGCGGATTACATTGCCAAGGAAGCAAGAATCAAAAGGCTATAACACATGTCAGAAAACCTAAACCAACGAGTTCACAAGTATAGCATCGATTCCAATTCTTTTGATAAAAACGATTATGTAAATCTGTTGTATTACATTTGCTAGTTTTAATATATGATCTTTTCCATCAAAAAAAAAAGTGTGGGGGAGTGTTTGGATATTTTACATACATAATTTTTCAAAATTTTGTAAATTTTTGCATTGAAAAAAAAAAAACCTCCAACTTGTAGAGATTTTAGAGTCACTAGCATACTTCTAGGTATGTTTACATAGAGATTTCTGACCGACATAACTGAACTTGGAAGTGTTAGGGAACTACGTTCGGATTTCTTACTTGTTAGAGTGTTAAATAATGGATTTAATCATGCCGGTGGAAAATGAGGTGCATTGTTAGAGTTGCTGATCAATCATTAGTGGAGACTACCTATTTTCAAATCAACAGAGGCACCAGACCATAAATTCTTTACAGACGACTAAAGAGCTTTCTTTTGAGTGTGTGTGTGTGTCACCGTACGTTAATTCCGAGTAGAATGGTGAGCTACCCAACTTCACACCATTTTCAGAACTATTTTTGATCTCTTGAGTGCTAATTTTTTCAATCATGAGGGTGACATCTATAGATGAAAACCACCTTCTTGTAGTTTGATTTGCAGTTAACACCATTCTCTCTCTCGCCAACAACAGGTCATAGCTTGTAGTGATATATCCTTATGATCATATGTGAATCGTGACATTTGTTAAATTGTTTGCGCAATGTATTTCAATTGCATTGATTAACCTTATTTCACAAATCTTATTACTCCTCAGAAATTAAACTTGATTAGTGCTTTTACACGTTAGGTTGTTTCCTTGGTAGAATTCATATTCGTATCTTTTAATGTGTTTGTTGATGAAATCAGGAAATTAGCGGGATACTCTTGCGATCAAGGTATCCTAGGGCTTTGATAAAGAGAGATTAAATATCAATTCTAATTATTATACCAAGAACATATTTGTAATTGAAGACAAAATCCTTAACCAATATCTTTACATCTTGATTTGCGTGCATTACTTTTTCTTGTTTGCTTTTTGTTTAACTTTATTTACATCAAATTAGGACCCCCCCCCTGTTATTTTAGGAAACAGAAACATATAACATCCCAAGACCTCTCTGTGGGAACGATCCTTTCTTGCCCTTGCTATATTATATATTTTGAGTAGTGAGAAAGTAATATTATTTTTGACGCATGCGACAACAATCACTTTACAATAATGTTCATTGAGAAAGAATCTTGTACTCTCATGCCATTCATTTGAAAGAATCTTGTAAATGGGGCGCATGCTTGCTCTCAAATGCCATTCACTTTTTCAATCCAAGAGGAATTTTATAGTTCATCTTATTACCTTCACCATTTGGGTAGATACCTTCACCATTTGGGTAGATATGCGACCTGGGTGGTCAAATGGGGCTTTCTTCATCCTCCACTTCATGTAACAACATACAAATAAAAGACAATCAATATATGAACCTTGTTTGGGCGAAGGGAGAGTTTTGGCCTTTGGATTCAATCCAAGAGGAATTTTATAGTTCAGTGCTGTAGTTATTGCAGCTGCATATAACTTGGGTTTCCCTAAGTATTCTTTCCTGTTCTTCGCTATGCTTGACGAGTTCATGTGGGACCCACCTTCAATGTTGCTCAAGTCATACTCCAGTAGTTTGTAATGTGTCTTGTTGTTACACATTGGTGCGAACAATCTGACTGGGGAGCAATCAACACATTCCTTGGAAAGCTTTGGAGTCCAGAATGCCTTGAGGTCGCCATCATTTTGTTATAAAAGATTTCTTCATAAACCATTTGTAATTACAAGCTACACACTCAAATTTGCTACACACACCATCTTTTAAGGAATATCAAACACACATTTGATTTTCAAAGCATAGACTATGTGTAACCTGAAATTACACATGCAATATAAATGCATAAACCAAAAGTTACAAATACAGTAATGAATTTGTAACCAGAAGTTACACATGTATTCTGCATGTGTAATCAGAAGTTACATACCAGAAGATTTTTTTCCATTGACTCATGTAAATTGGAACACTCTAAAATTATTTTTTGAAGTAATTACATATGCTTTCGACGAGAGGAATATCGTTTTTTCATACTTGGTGCTTGTGCTCACCTTTTTCCTTAACCTGCTAATGTAGAAATCTATGAATTATGACTCCAAGTTTTCTTCTTGTTTGGTAAGATGAAGCATAAGTTCTCCAGTTATGTTAACAAACGAACTACCATCGCGTTGGTATTCCATCCAAGTAATGTGTCTACATCATAAATAATAAACATTTAAACACCATAACAGAATCAAGTGTAAGATACAACATTTAATGTGTCTTCAGTTTCTGTTATATTTACTTACATTTTGGGATCCAGCTTTTTAGTTACCGTGAACATTTTACATCATTACACATTGTTCCATCATCTTCTTCCGGAACTGCAACCATTGTTTCGTCATTAGCAGTACCATTTTTCTTCTTATCCCTTGATTCATATTGTTTAAGATCTTGTTTTTCAGTATTTATCCTCCTCGGAACGCGTTGTTGTATGACTCCCGGTTGGCTTTCTTTATTCCCAAATTTTGTGACAAGTTTTCCGATAGGTTTTGAAGTTTTATCCATACCAAGGATAAAAGTTGGCGAGTCATTACCAAGGTTCTGATGAGTTTGAGTTGTGCAACAACAAAAATAGTGAGAATCAACAAAAGTGGCACATGCTCAACTTGTGTAACCATAAGTTACACTTGCATTACATAGCATGTGTAACAAAAAGCTATACTTGCATTACATATACTTTATACTATATGTAAACTTAAGTTACACATTCATATACAATGTGTAACCAGAAGTTACAATTGCATTATAACAGCAAATAAGATAGAATCGGAAGAAAAAAAAATTCATAAGAAGTTACCACTAGAGCTAGGTTCTGAATTCTCTTTCTCTGCAGGTTTATGTTCAGAATTTTCTTTGCGTTGGTGCATGTCGCTGACAACCTGATCTAGCACGCCATGTACTTCAACATCTAACATTTCAAGGTTAGGTCATATTCTCACCAACCTGTAGTTCTCTGGATTGTCACCCTGCGTTGGCTGATTTGTATCAGGCATTACCAACGGGTCATCAACAGTTGCAGGTATCTCTTCACCTCGAGTTTCTTCGGCAACGATTCATCAACACTTGCAGGTATCACTTCACCTGCGGGTTTTCTCTGCAACAAGTCATTAGCACTTGCAGGTATCTCTTCACCTGCGGGTTTGTTCTGCAACGAGTCATCAACAACACCTTCTTCACTTGCAATTTTATCTTCACCTGCTGATTTCTTATGCAACTCATCCACAACAAAAACTTATTCACTTGCAAGTTTGTCTTCATATGCAGGTTTCTTTGGAGTCGACTTATTCTTGTTATATGTAACACTCTTCTTACTGCAATTGTATGTTCCGGGAGGTGTTTTTCCCTCCTCTCCAGCTGTTTGACCTTGCAAAAGTGTGGGAGTATTTCTACGTTCAAGACCGATATATGTGAAAAGGCGAGGGTACCCAAATATACCTCAAGCTAAAACTTTTACTTTCTCCGAAAGTGAGTGTCTATGGATTGAGTCGAGACAATACAACTAATCGGTTCACACTTCGTGTGATCGTCTATGGATACGAGATCGAGACAATACAACAACGAACTATGTTTACTTGATAAGAGATTCAGACTTAACCAAACACAATAGGATTACTATAAAGTAAATAGGAATTAACGTTTGTGTAATTTACTTTAAATTATAATAACAACAATTATAATTGCGGAAAATAAAAGTAAATGACACAACAAGATTTTGTTAACGAGGAAACCGTAAATGCAGAAAAACCCCGGGACCTTGTCCAGAATTGAATACTCTCAGGATTAAGCCGCTATACAAAATCAAACCAACTTCGTATAGTTGAGACCAAGCAACTAAACCTATAGTTCACCTAGTTCCGTATGTATTCCCACGCCTCCAACTTATGAATAAGTCACGTACTTGAAACAATTCCTTTGGTTCGTATTCCAAACAGTAAAGGAACAACAAATCTGTTTGGTAGCAACTCTTTTCAACCAAGTGATGTGAGTTCGACAAAGGCTCTTCTGTTTATCTCAATAAACTCCTTCGTCAGGTTCTTAGATCTATCTTATGATCAACTACCGAAGTAATTGTTAAGATTTTGCAATCAATACTTTTAATCACAAAGAATTATATTGATGTCGATCTACACAACTAATCAATCTAATCTACCACAATGATAAACCGATTATAGTTGGATCCTCTATACCGAAACAAGTATTGTGCACACCAAATATTATGAACCCCAAATAAGAAATCTTCAATATCTTCTTTGTCTTCAAATCTTTTTAGATCTTCAATAAACACCTGCACACAACAACTTGAATCTCTTGTGATCAATCACGCACAAAATGGAGTCTGTTAACAATGGATTATCACAAGACGTCTTTAGATCTACAAACAGTCTAAAGATACCTGTCGAAACTTCGATCTAGTTTGAATGAATCTTATATCAGAAGAGAAGATTCTCAAGCATAAAAAAACTAGGTGCAATCAAAGTTCAACCACCGTTAGTCAATCAAATCAATCGAAAACACAAGATAAACCGCAATTATCTAGTTTCTCACCAACGGTACTAATATAGCTTCTCAATCCCAAAGAAGACTTTAAACTGGGGGAACGTAAGAGATTTCGCCTAATAGGTTACTCTCCTCTCCGAATAGGCGGCTTCACCAGTAATAACACAACCGAGGAAGTTTGCTGTCACGAAGGATTAGTTTGCTAGAAATGCAAACTTCAAGTATTTATAAACAAGGAAGTTTGGACACCAAGGAATTTCCAAAACCGAAAATATTCTCAAGATATGCAATATATTCCAAATTCGGTTTCCATAATTCCTGGAAATGCTTTGTCCAAAATATTGACCGAAAATCTCTTTGGAAAATCTCCAACTAGTAAATGCACATTACTAATTCTCATTTTCCTAAAATAAAATTAAAAACCTTAAATAAAAAATTCTTAACTTATTTATGTTTCGATCCTGGGATTTTTTTCCTTTAGCTATTAAGGAATAACTTTGAACAATTAAAGATAGACGTTACTGCACATGTTGAAAGTATGTCGACATCCTTACTTTGTAAGTCCTCTTTCATACTTACAATCTTGAAACCGATTTGCCACACTTCCAAACAAGTTTAGAATTGGTTCATCTGACTTTCAAGAACTATATGATTGATCAAGAACACTCAATCACCATTCATGGGTTTAACGGTTCTACCAAAACAAGTTTCAGTTCTACCTCCATGTGAGTACTGTGCATAGTCACACTAGCTTTCTAAAGATTCGGTTGACTAGGTACTAGGATCGGTTCCCCACATATATATGGTATCTAACTTGAATGTGTTGCACATGTCCATAGGATCGGTTCCCTTTCTGCTAAAACATGATGCACCTCATACAAGGGTCGATTCCCCTTTGTGATAGGTTGCACCTCTTACTAGGATTGGTTCCCCTTTACCCAGAGTTGGTCTTACCAATAACACAAAATCGATCATACCATCTCAGGTGATTACTTAAGATCGGTTTCACTAATAAAAGTCATACCAATACAAAAGTCAGGCCTTTTTGAATAGTTTTACCAAGAACACAAACAAGTCATGAGCGGTTATACTAATCACACATATTGGTTGTTCACAAGATATGCAATGAATAACAATACCAATAACGCCTGGCGATTTCTTTTTCGATTCACAAAACAAGTTCATTAATTTACTTCCTTAAAACATATGTAAAACATTGTTTCCTAGGATGAAATCCTCACCTCATACCCATACATAATCAGAATAGCATTCAAATGATTATGTCGATGTCTTATCTACAAAGTTTAGTGGTAAAGCAATAAACCTCGTATTGTATTCCTTAATACTATATCTAACTAGAGTGTTCATGCTTCGCAATTTTGTTTTCAATATGCACGACTTGAAAGATACGTTAGGGAATGAAACAGTTCAAGTCAAATATCACTAACCTCAAGTGGAAGGATGATGTTGTCGTTGTAGCTTCTTACTTCTTCAAATCTTCGCAATACTTGTAATGTCTCATATCCTACTACTTTTAAGCTAATTTATACGAAGTTGACTCTAGTACATAATCAAGCGACTCTTTAAATGAGTTTTGATTCACTAAAATATGACAACCAAACTTGACATACCAACGCTTGGTGGGTTCAACCGAGTTATGCTCTAACAATCTCCCCCTTTGTCAATTTTAGTGACAAAACTCTTACATCATATGGATAAACAAATTACAAGAATTCATTAAACATACGCTGGATTCCCGAATTCAACAACACAATAACCTGTATATATTCAATCCTTAACTGCCGTTGTTGACATTATAATAACAAATAATATTACCCCCCCTAAAGGTAAGATAGGTAGATTTTATCAATCCGCACGTCTTTGTTATTCCCTTTGTAATGATATGTTACTCCCCCTTAGTCTATGCTTTCACTCTTTCGTTAGATAAACGTTTAAGCACCAATGTCCTTTCCCTTAGTGATACCAATCAATATAAATTAATGCTAGCATCACTTGTTTACTCCATATATTTCTCCCCCTTTTTGTCACAAAATGACAAAGAAACAAAAAAATAAAGGACAAACCGAAAAGAATCTTACAAATCTCAAAATAGACTTGCAACCTATAGAGTTAAGCACGAGGGTTCCACACACCATTTTTTATAACCAATATCAACACTGAAACTACAAAGTAATTATGTTTTGATATGTTATCAAGGAAACAATTGCCCAAAGCAATTTTCCCTAATAGTTTAGCAAACCAAAAATCAACTAAACACCTTAGATCCTTTGCTAAACCGATTGTACAAATACAATCGCCCCTTCGATAAGACCAAAATAAAGATAACTATATTTTTCTCATTAGGTTCTAATTATCCATACAACTTAGACCTTTAACTTTTAAACGAGACAAGTACTAGGTTAGTTAACTAGCATTTCTTGTTAAGGCATTCGATTAGACTTGAATAACCGAAACCTCCACTTTGATAAGTCTAACTAAGATCAGAGTTAGCTTAGTTTCTCTTATCCGGAATCGAATTGGACTAAACAATTCATCCCGTAAACCTTTTCTTTCGTTAAGCCATAAATAATTCATACAAACCAAATTAAATCAACTTGCATAATTATTCACCTCAACCGGAAGCAACTAAGACAACATAGACATTAAAGCACCGCAATTGCACCGAAATTTTGTAAGCCTAAACAATTGATACCACACAATAAAGCAAGATAACAATAGTTTTTCTTAACCGGAAACAATTGAATCACACACACATCCTTACACACATAATGGGATAAAACATCAATTGTACCGAAATTTTGTTAAGCAAAAGCAATAAATATATGAAATAAAATCATGCTTTTCTTAAACAGGAAAACAATTAACTAACAAGATTTTTACCTCAAATTTCGCACCCTCTTCTCCAATATGTTTGCATCTTCTTCCAAGGAGAATTGATATCGAAATATCATTATGTTGTCATCCTTATGCAAAACAAAATAATAACAACAACTAACCTTTACCAGAGAAAGGTTGAAAACCGGTTTTTAACTATTGCAAGCAAAAGTTGAAAACCCCCGAAATACATATGCTTTTATGCTAAACCAAAACCTATTCAACATATTGTGACTTTTTCACATATTGTTTCTATCAGAACCCCTCATGATCCTTTGATAAATCCTACCAACATGGGCTAGATCAAAAATTCAAAAAGTTACTCAAACTATAAGGGTTCACATCGTATCAGATCCAATATTAAGGTCATGAAAACCGAAATCACACATCTCATAAATCAATTTGCAATACACCATAAATATTCAACATAAAATCAAGTATTTCAATTACCTCTATCTTGAAGGGAATTGAATTGCGAAACCAACTCAAAAAAAATGAGGTCATTCCGAGTTCGGACGAAGAAGTTATAGGCAAAATAGTCTTACACTCCTTCGTACTGCACCTCTCACTAGGATCGGTACCCATGTGTTGCACCTCTCACTAGGATCGGTACCCTTGTGTTGCACCTCTCACTAGGATCGGTACCCTTGTGTTGCACCTCTCACTAGGATAGGTATCCATGTGTTGCTAGTGTAGGATCACAATACTAAACTGTTTTTGGCATAAATTTCGCATACTAAATCCGAATTCAGTGATTTTTGGCTCGTTTTAACCATAAAAGCACGAGCTACACATATATGATCAGTAGATATCAACATCATCAACTCAAAATTACCGTTTCTATCAAAATCTCAAAAATAGATAGAGAAGGTATGAGTATATAAAATAAATCTCCCTAAAGATGTTAATTAGTCATATAATAATTGAGAGATCATGTGCTCAGTTTTACATGATTCCTCACCCTTCATAATATTGAGCACAAAGCATGCACATTACAACACAACTAGGTTGTGTTGAGTTGATCCTTGTCTTGTTCGTCACGAGTGACTAAGACCGAATCATCATTCTTGACCTCTTGCTTGGTTTGTTTTCTCTTGTTCCATCTTTTTTTTTTATTCTTTGACTTGTGATGAAGAGTGTCATAATCACAACGTTCACTAGTACAAGAGATTTCAGACATAATGTATTTCTTTAGTCTTTCAAGAAAACTCTTGTAATTATTCTCACCAACAATTAACAACTGAGAGTCATTCTTGTGACTAACTTTTGGTCCCTTCTTGGCTATGGAGGACTTTGGGACCTATTTAGAGTTAGGTTTCGCAGGAGCAGATTTCTCCTTCATACCATTAGGATCATTGCCCTTTTGAATATTTTGAGAAACACCCTTTCTCCAATTTGTAACATCAGATCTTGTTTTTGCATTTAAATAGTCATCTCTCTTTCTATAAATGGGTCTTTTATGAAACAACCTTGTCGAGTGATATGCAAAATTTGAACTATCATTATAATAATTTTTTTTGAGGATTTTGATAAAATACACCCTGTGGGATTAGTATTTCCTAAATTACACCCGTTATTTTGATAATTGCTATAATACACCCAGTTTCACTTTTCCATCCGTTTTTACAATAAAACGGTTAACGGCTGTTAAATATCAACTCGTTTCGAGTTGAACTGAGTTACAAATGACTAAAAACACCCTGACTTGAATCGGCATCAAAAATCACAATATGAAGGGTAATGACCACCCCATTTCGAACCATTTTCCTTCACATCCTTGTCGTTTTTACTCGACGTAATTATTCACCGTCGAAATCACCGCAACCACAATTGTTTTCAGTTGATTTATGATAATTCCAATGAAAACTCACACGAAGTTCTTCCTTGTTTGCCATTAAAATCAGCTGCAACCACACAAGGGTCTTCAAGACTCACTTCTAAGTTCTACCACCACTGCAATAGTCACCGATTGTCTCAAATCTCAGATCACAACAAACTTTTCTTCACTTATATTCTGAAGCGTCTTTCACAACCCCACATATAAAATGTGAGCCATATATAAAACCTTAATCTCACCTCCCCAAATCAATTTCGCAATCTCCAATTTAAGAGACCCAATTTCGATCCACTACAGTTCATCCCTAAAATCACTGATGCAATTAACCCCGGATGGATATAAAAATCGCTGTTAAAAATGTTGCAGCCAACTGTATTATCAAAATCAAACTTAAACCCGATTAATATTAATCATCTCAATCAACAGTATGAAATCCTAACAACCATTTTATCATATTAAGGGTGGTGGTCATGGTGTTAGGAGCAGGGTGGTGGTTGTAGACATAGATGATGATGGTGGTGAAGCGAGGCGAGAAGAAGAGAGAGGAATAAATGAAATCCTGACAACCATTTTATCATATTAAGGGTAAATATGTAATTTCGTAGCTAGAATGATATCTTACGCGTTCATTGAAAATTGTTGATGGACGGTTAGATCGGGTGATGTGAGCCTTAACAGAATTTTGGATGGAGGGTGTATTTTAGCAATTATCAAAATAACGGGTGTACTTTAGGAAATACTAATCCCACAGGGTGTATTTTATCAAAATTCCCATTTTTTTTCCTAAACTTAGGACAATACCGATCTGAGTTCTTTCGGGGAGCAAACTTAGCCAATTTGTTTGATACAAAAGAAAGTGCATCTTGCATCTTACGAACTTTGCATCCCCATTGCAAGTGTCGTTTATTACCACAATAATAACAATGCTTAGTATAAATATACGAAGTATGAGTATTAATGTTACCTTTTTGTGGATCCTCTTGCATTGGAGCTCGACGAGTTTTTTTTCTTTTTCTTCTTCTTCTTCTTCTTCTTCTTCTTCTTCTTCTTCTTCTTCTTCTTCTTCTTCTTATCTTTGTTCAACGTTGTTACTTTCTTGATATTGACAGAAATGCCTTCTTTGATTACTGCTGGTTGAACACTATTCTTAGGCTTGGCATACTTTTCTTCTTTACAAGAAATAGGAGCATCTTTGTCATCAGTGGAAGCCTCTGATTGATAAGAATTGTAGCTTTAACAAATTTTACCTCTTTGTTAATATTTGAAGCATCTATTCCCTTATAGCCCAATCCTCGTGTACCACGATGATTTCTACTTGCTTCTAACATTGAGGTTAAATTGTTTGAGCTGACATTGAACTTTTTAAGTTCCAAAATTTCTTCTTCTAATGTCTTGATTTTATCAGGAGCACCGGCTAGATCAGCCTTAAGATGTTTTTCTCGTGAGAGATATACACCTTCTTTCTCTTCAAAACTCTTTGGTTGAGAATTAACCCTTGCTTCAGATTCAGCAAGTTTCTTTTTAGACAAAAAGAGATCTCTTCATAGATTTTCACATTCTAATTTCTTAGAATTTAGCCCGTCTGTACAATCCTTAAGCAGAGAATCACCGATTTGGTAACCAATATAATATCCTTGAAAAACCTTCTTCAATTTCTTGTTCTCACGTCAAAGAGGAGTCATAAGACCAACTAAATTTGAAGATCTCAGTTTTTTATTTTTTAAAGGATTCAGTAGTTTAGAGTATTATGAGATATCCTCTTCTACTTCTCGTTCAAAATCTGAGTCATCATCATCGGAAATTTCATCCATCATTTCTTCTAGACAAATTTTCCAGTTATCACCAGTTTCTACACCATTAACAAGATGAACTTGTCTAGTAGATTACCTTTCATTAAGGTCTTCAGATATTGAATTGTAGATGCTATCATCAAGTGTTAATTCAAAACTCTTGATTTCTTGCTTTACGTTAACTGAATCATTATAAGATTCTATAAAAACCATTTCTAGATTCCAATCTTATAGGTTGGATGGCACCAAACACAGATTGTTACATCTTTTCGTGTTTGCCCGCTCTGATACCAATTGAAAAGGCGAGGGTACCAAAATATACCTCAAGCTAAAACTTTTCCTACTTATAAGTCATTTCTACGAAAGTGATTGTCTATGGACTGAGTCGAGACAATATAAATAATCGGTTCACACTTCGTGTGATCGTCTATGGATACGAGATCGAGATAGTACAATAACGAAGTATGTTTATTTGATAAGAGGTTTGGACTTAACTAAACACAATAGGATTACTATCAAGTAAATAGGAATTAACGTTTGTGTAATTTACTTTAAATTATAATAACAACAATTATAATTGCGGAAAATAAAAGTAAATGACACATCAAGATTTTGTTAACGAGGAAACCGCAAATGCGGAAAAAACCCGGGACCTTGTCCAGAATTGAATACTCTCAGGATTAAGCCGCTATAAAAAATCAAACCAACGTCGTATAGTTGAGACCAAGCAACTAAACCTATAGTCCACCTAGTTCCGTATGTATTCCCACGCCTCCAACTTATGAATAAGTCACGTACTTGGAACAATTCCTTTGGTTCGTATTCCAAACTGTAAAGGAACAACAAATCTGTTTGGTAGCAACTCTTCTCAACCAAGTGATGTGAGTTCGACAAATGCTCTTCTGTTTATCTCAATAAACTCCTTCATCATGTTCTTAGATCTATCTTATGATCAACTACCGAAGTAATTGTTAAGATTTTGCAATCAATACTTTTAATCACAAAGAATTGTATTGATGCCAATCTATACAACTAATCAGTCTAATCTACCACAAGGATAAACTGATGATAGTTGGATCCTCTATACCGAAACAAGTATTGTGCACACCAAAGATTATGAACCCCAAATAAGAAATCTTCAATATCTTCTTTGTCTTCAAATCTTTTTAGATCTTCAATAAACACCTGCACACAACAACTTGAATCTCTTGTGATCAATCACGCACAAAATGGAGTCTGTTAACAATGGATTATCACAAGACGTCTTTAGATCTACAAACAGTCTAAAGATCCGTGTCGAAACATCGATCTAGTTTGAGTGAATCTTATATCAGAAGAGAAGATTCTCAAGCATAAAAAAACTAGGTGAAATCAAATTTCAACCACCATTAGTCAATCAAATCAATCGAAAACACAAGATAAACCGCAATTATCTAGTTTTCCACCAACGGTACTAATAGATCTTCTCAATCCCAAAGAAAACTTTAAACTGAGCGTCCGTAAGAGATTTCGCCTAATTAGGTTACTCTCCTCTCCGAATAGGCGGCTTCACCAGTAACAACACAACCAAGTGATGAGTGCCAAATATTGCATATTTCTACATCTATTTATTGGCATTTAGCTCATCTTTTGTGTTCAGAAATCAGATATTATCCCAGATTCTGTATTTTCTTTGTTTTCAAGAATAAATATTTGTACTAATCTAATCAATTTTGTGTTTTTAGGTAATAAATAAAGTACGGAGAAATGGAGGCAAGCGTCTATGGAGCCCCACCCAAAGCCCATTTACAAGACATGGGCTTGCAACCCAACAAGTAGCAACCCATTTACAAGACATGGGCTTGAGCATCAAAAGACCCTCGTCTCACGACCCGGATCCAAGCCCGTCCCATTTTAGCCGTTAGATTTGACCCATTTATATCCTACTCCTTAGAAGATTTGGAGAATATTGAAGCCTATAAATAGAGCAGTTTTCTACAACTTCTACACACCTCTCTACACACACAACACTTGGCCGCATCAACCCACGATTGAGCTCACCAAGATCCAACGCTCGCTCCTTTATGCGCATCAAACTTCTCGCTCTCGCTCAACACCACAACTACCTATATTCTCCCATCAACCAAAACCTAACCTCATTTCTCTTCTCTTTCCCTTCACCCGACAATTTCGGAGAAACCCTTCTCTTCCTTCTCTCCCGACCACCAAGCTCCCAGCAGAGCCACCATCCTTCACCGTTTCTCCCGACACCACAAACCACCCAATTACACCACCTTCACCTCACCTAATTGCTCTCCATCTCTCTCATAGCTTCTTACCTAGAGGCTAAGTTTGAGATAGGAAGAACTAGGGTTAGGGTTTTGTCAACAGGAGGGAACCATCATCTCAGAGCCGAATTCACATACGAGAGCACAATTCAGCGACTTTGGGTGAGAGGGTATTCATTTATTTCCCAAGTAGAAGTGAATTAGGGTTTGTCTTTGCATGTATAAATAGAAGAGGTAGTGTGATGTAGAAAGGTATTCCTGGATTAGCTAGAGCACCAAGCCTAGTTTAAATTGTAATTTGATTGTGTTAATTATGTTCTAAGTAAAATTTCTAGGGTGTTGATGAAACCCCTAATCTTCATGTCAAGCATATGTATCTTAGGTTGTATTTTTGTTGTGCTATAATATGATTAGGATTAGTAGTTAATTGTTGAGCTTTTGAACCTGTGATGAGTTGTACTGTAAGAAGACAACTCATACTAGGGGGAAATAGTGAATTAGTTAATGAATATCCACCTGAAACCTTCAAGGGAAGGCTCAAGAGAATAACCAGAGGTAAATTGCCTTAGCATAAGATTAGAGGGTGAATTCGATCACCCTAGTGCCACTCAATCACTAGTTTACAACACCTTTTGATTATTTGTTGCCTTAGAATAGCTACAACAGCTCATTGTCGTATCGACACCAACCCATATTTGTGTTACACTTCCTTGAAATCAGTTTAGAAAGCCTTAGATCAACAATACAGCCACTCCATTTCCCTGTGGATCGACCTGTGCTTTCCACGCCTCCAACAGGCGCTGTGCACTTGCAATATTACACGTAGGAAAACATCTTTCAAAGCCTACCAAGTTTTTGGCGCCGTTGCCGGGGAATTGGTAGTGTGCCCTGTCGACTATTGGCTTGCTTCACTAATTGTCATTTCACCCCTGTATATATGCTTTGCATTGTTGCTTTTAGCCTTGTATTAGTGTAACTTAGTTGTTAGTTTCTTTTGCTGCATCTTCTATTGCATAGTATATCATTACACTTTAGTTAATTTCTCTTAATTGCGTATTTGCATATCTGCATTCTCATCTGTGCATTGCACTCACTATCTCATTTAGCATCTGGCGTGGCTTGAGCTATCACTACTCAGCTGCTTTGCAAAATCCCTGTGATTACTTGCTAAAACCATCATATGTGCTAGCTGAATCTTGTATAGTAGGTGCTACTTGAACTGCATTCCTTCATCTCTTTTTGTCAAGCCCTGCACCTCTGCCCTGTAGAGTACTTAGTGTAATTATCTCATAATCATCTCATGCCCATAGCTGAATATTGTGTCAACCCCCCTCCCCTGTCAGTCCAAACAAGCATCAAGCTTATTCACTTCCCCACCAAGATATCAAATTTCTGCAATTTATAACCTTTCAATTTGTTGCTTGTATTCGACTGCCCTGAAAAACCAAACGGCATAACTCATTGTCATGCAATAAATTAATTGTAGTTGTTTATGCCAGTATCAATATTGATCCTTTGCTTTAACCTGCACATTTCTGGGAACTGAGATTGTTGGCTGAGTAAACAGGTACCTGTGAGCTGCTGAACAAGCCCAAGGAAGGAAAAGGCGCAGAACTTGAGTTCACAAAATACTGAGCAGCCCCTGCAATTTATACTATTCATGTGAGTGGTTCCTTGATAGTTGAGAATGTTGTGACTTTGTGCTGAATGTATGGGCATATGCATGAATCTGTCATCACATCTATGAGCTATGTATCATCTTTGCATTACTGAAATTCGCATGAGCATCACAGTATGACCACCTGTATTGCCTTGCATGACAGAGTAGCCACCCTGCTAGGTAACCATCTCTAATTGTCCGTGAACTAATTGCTTGCATATCTCAGTAACACTTGAGCAATTTTTTTTTTTGAAAACCTGAAATCTGTGCTTGTGTGTTCTGTGACCTTAGCTTCCATCTGCCCTGTGCTCAGCTCCAGCCCCTGTAGCTGTTGAGCTTGAGCTGCAGCCTGGTTAACCAAATTGGCTTTTAGCCCTAGTGATGCCAACTGAGACAGCTCACTTCATCTGCCCTGTGCCTTGTGTGACCATGTTGAACCATATCTGAGCAACATTTAATTCCTTGTTCCCCTGAGTTGCACATTGCATAGTTGCTTGAAATCCCATTGGAAAGCTGAAATGTGTGTTGTTGTATAATTTGTGCATTGAACCATTGGCTGAACTGGCTACATTTTACCTGTGAGATATTGACCTCGAGCCCCTGTAGCTGTAAGGTTGAACTTGGATAGCCAGGCTAGCTGCAAGCCAAGTTGAGGTCAACTGAGATAGTTGATATCAACTCAGGCTTAACCCTGTACCCTTGTGCACGCTTAACCCTGTGTGAGACCTTGTGTAAGCTATAATCTACCAACCTTGCTGTCATCCTCACTTGTGCATAACCTGTTGACATCAACCCAGCCTGTTGATTCTGTCACCCCTGAGCATAACCTGTGAAAGCTAGAACATCAACTGATCATGTTGACTTCACCTGCCCTGTAATTTTTGTGCATAATCTCTGAAAATTAAAGTTAATTGAGTCTGTTAACACTGTGGCATGTCAAATCTAGTGTAAGAATGCTGAAATTTTCATGTTTGAATAGCCTATTGCTGATCTGTGCATCTGTGAATCCCTAAATTTTTGTGTCATTCGTAAAAGCATCACCTCTTCTGGTTTGCACATTAGTGCTTGTCGAAAGTATAACATCACAGAGCTGTGTGCACAAATCCTAGGGACAGCCTTTCCATTGAGCACTATTGCTTGCAACTGAGTTTCATTTCCATAAGCATTAATTCCCTGAATTGCACAATTGCATCCTAGCTGATAGGTACTATATCTGTGAATTTCTGTGAGTAAGCATAATCCATTACACCTTACACACTCTTTGTCTTGCTTTGTGCACCACGCCAACAACGGTCTTTGTGCGATCTTTGTGACTGCATATAAACTGTCTTTGTGTAAACACACACAACCTGTGCATAAACCCTGCACAGAACCAACTTGTGCATAATCTCTGCACATAAACTAAGCTGTGCAACCACTGGGCTCTGCACAAACTGAAGCCCACATAACTGTGTTGTGCAACATCCAGCACTCCTGTGTGCTTGTATTGGTGTGACATTTTTGCTTCTCTGTGTTGAAAATTAATTGGCTGTATGCATGTATGCTGTTTTGCTTTTGTAACCAAAATTTTTGCCTGACATGATGGGATTTTGGGATGACACTAGGGATGAAGAATCTTCACATAAATCCATTAGGGAGCTTGCTCATGGGCATACTTCACAGCATATAACCCCCACAGACCATAGTGATTTTAGGGAATACTATGAACCTTCTCATGGTCCTGACCTTGAATGCATGTACCCTAATCACTTTGCACAGATGTATCATTCACCACAGTGGGAGGTTGAACAATGCTACCCTCCAGTGAACCCTTGCATGCAGTCTATAATGGAGAACCTCAAAATCATAGAGCAAAACAATGCCATACTTGAATTGAATGCAATGCATGATCATCCATATAGCACAATGTCTGAATTCCCCTTTGCTAGTGACCCTTGTGCACAGCCATGTACTGAGAATCCATGTGAAGCATGCATACCCACTAGTGAAGGCTCTCCTTCAATTGAACAACTCATTATGATCCTTCAAATGAACCTTACTCAGTTACAAAATGAAGAATGGAAGGAATCTCATGATAAAATGTTTGTTGTCCCTAACAAAATAATTTTTGAAGACAGTGTTCTTACTCATTCAAATGACACTGAAAATGAACCTAATCTAGAGGTAGATGAGTACACTAAAAATGCTACAATTTTGAATAGGGAGATGCATTTTTATGATGATGAGGATGAATATGACATGTTAGAAGAGCTTGTATATGCTGAAAATATGGTGAAGCCTATGGACTCAGAAACACTAGGCTTTGCTCCAACTGCCATGAATGAGTTTTCTTCTAAATCTGCAGATGCATGCCATGATAAATTTGAGTTTGGGTCTGTGCAATTATTCACTGAAAATGAGCATGCTATACCACCTGTGTGTAACTTAGGGAATGTTGAATTTCTTGTCGACACCAATGACACTATGCATGAAAACAATTTTGATGTGTCTGATTCCATGCCTAGGTTACAGCATGATATTTCTCCTGGTTATCTTATGCATGAGATTGAAATTTTGGATAATGATGATTATGACATGGAGATTGATGAATTGTTCTATGCAAGTGAACATGACTTGTCTAATTCTCAGCCTAGGTCACAATGTGAAGTTTCTTGTGATCTCCCTATGCATAAAACTGAAGTTGTAGATGATGATTATGGACTAGAACTTGTAGAAATGTTTTATGAACATGAGCATGTTACAACACTTATAGATGATTTGGGAAATATTGATGTGAGTGATGCTGTTACTCTTGAGCTCACACATGTGAACAACTTAGACAAGCCCAACATCATGCCCATGTCACAATCTGTTAGATTTCCACCCAACCTAGGTTTGGCTTGTAACAAAATTGCAAAACCAACTTTTCTGAGAGTTCCTAATCTAGGCCTAGAACTTTGTGCATCCCAAGTTCTCTTGGACCATTTTGCATCAAAGTATAACACCTTTAAGGAGCCACAGTTGGAATATGTATGTCTGCCTGTTCTTAGCAAAACTCATTTTGAGTTAGACCTTGTGCATGATGTACCTTTAAATTTGCAAGATTTTGTGCTCAAAAACACATCTGTTGACAAGTTTAGGTTTGGGGGAAAATCGTTCACGTTTGCAATCTTACCTGCACTCTCATGTTATATTTGTGTAAGGCTGTTGATGTCTCTGCATATCTTCTTTTGGGTTGATCCTCAACTCTTTAGATTGTTGGTGTATGGTGAATTTTCATTGTATATAATCCAGTAGGACTTGTTAAATTTTCTATCTTGAATCGGTTGAGTCTTCTTTTGTACGTATTGTGCTAATCCGATATGATCTCCGCTGAGAATGTTGGATTCTAGCCTTGATTAATGAAGCTCTAACCTTGCTCTGCCAACATACCGGTAATCTCTTCCCTTTTCTCTACCCAACATAGTTCTCTTGTTATGTGACTTTTTAAATTCTTATCATCTGTTGACACATTGAGGACAATGTTTGATTTAGGTTTGGGGAGTTTTTAGCATTTGCAAATATAATGATATGTTTTTAGTCTTTTATTTTTTTTAAAAAATGATCTACATCCAATTCTTCAATGATTGTTGAGGTTACATTGGTATTACATTTACAATCTCCATTAATGGATATTTTCTAGAGCTCTAGATCTAGTTTTAGGGGAAGAAGATGATAAAGAAAATAAAGTTTTTCCCTCAAAAATATCTCTCTCTTCCAAAAAGTGTTCTCCCAAAATTATTCCTCCTCTCTCTCTCTACTGCTCTCCTCTTTATATAGGTGTTTACATAATGGATGACAGCTCATATTCTCGCGAGCCCTTTAATGATTTCGCAGGCTCTTGCTACCTTCTCTCGAGACATTCTCTCGAGTCTTGCTACCTTCTCTCGAGACACTCTCTCGAGCCTTGCTACCTTCTCTCGAGACACTCTCGCGAGTCTTGCTACCTTCTCTCGAGACACCTCGAGTTAAGAAAATAATTGAATCTCGCACGCTAAGAGAATATGTTGTGCGATATTTGAATCCTACATCTTGCCTCTTTTTCCTTGAATATTGCTTGAAGAGCGATCTTTAAGGAAAAATCCGTTGTCGTAGTAATCTTTGATCTTTGTTGATGAAGGAACGAGCGAAAGAATATTTTTCTTGAAAAGTACGTACTTGCCTCTATTCTTTTTGCGAAGTTCCAAAGCTTTGAGAAGTATATATGAAGTATCGTTTCTTGAATTATGCGAGTATGAAGTATCCTTGAAGAAGTATATGAAGTACTTAATCCTCGAAATATATAAGAAATATGAAGTATCCTTTGAGAAGTATAAGAAGTACTTAATCCTTTAAATATAAGAAGTATTGCGAATCCATCATGTGAAACTCTCGCTCCATGTTCTTTGCCTCATGCTATGCTGAAATGCAAATAAAAATTTAGATTAGTACTCCACATTTCTTTTATCAAAGATATTTATTTAATTTCAAGTTCAAATCATTTTTCTTTGTTTTGATTTCCTTTGTATAACTCATTTCATTTCATCCGATAAAACATCCTTCATGGAAATGATCCTAATAGGTACCCCCTTATATGACGCACTTTAGGTACATTGCCTCTTGCGAAATCATAGGGTAAATTCGCGAACTAGGGTGTACGCCATAAAGGTTTGCCCGCTACTACTCTCCATGTTGGATATCATTCACATTTGAGACAAAGCAAGTATTTAAGGGAAATATATAAATTGATCCTTGCGAGATATTGTTCTCGAATTATTGTAATCGTGAAATCTTTGTAGTTCTGAAATCTTTGTAATTCTGCGATTGTATCGCGTTTTGTAAATCAAATCAAAAATCTTTTATTTTTTCTAAGTAAAATGTTTAAGGAAAGTGGTACTTAGCTTTTGTGGTTTGTTGTTGTCAATCTCACGCAGCAAAAGGAAATGTTAGAAGTGAGACTTGAACCCTTGACCGCCTCTTGCATATTCTCGCAAGATACCAACCGTTTCTAACCCTCTCGCGAAATTCATTTGCGAGATAATCATCAACTTTCTTCTTTGCGAGATAAGCAAAGTCTCATGCGAAGTTTCGCATAACAAAAATAAGTGTGCGAGAGCAAGAATTGATCCTGCGACCTTCGCTCACATTCATGCCTCCCACCAACCGTGCTAGCCATGCCTCTGCGAAGTGTTTTCGCGAGATAATCACCTACTTTCTTCTTGCGAGATACCAAGCAGAAAAATCCATGCAAAAATGGACGTTCAATGGGACTTGAACTCGCGACCATGAACTCATTAAC
The DNA here is from genome assembly GCA_023531295.1 of Papaver armeniacum. Classification (NCBI taxonomy): domain Eukaryota; kingdom Viridiplantae; phylum Streptophyta; class Magnoliopsida; order Ranunculales; family Papaveraceae; genus Papaver; species Papaver armeniacum. The sequence continues at coordinate 10,702 of JAJJWW010018740.1, read as the reverse complement.
CTCGCAGGTGACCAACTGTGCTGCCTCTTGTTTGCGAAAAGAATGAAACAACCTTGCGAAATTATCCATTTTTCCTCTTCTTTGCGAAGCAAAAATTCTTTGCGAGGTGGGAGATTCGAACCCGCGACCTTAAGCTCCTCTTGTTCGCTCGTGACCAATTGTGCTACTCCTCCCGTGCGAAAGGATCGCGAGAATGCTAATACATGACTTATATTCACCCTTTGATATTCAAGGAAAAAGATGACAAAAATTCTAATCGAAGGGTAAGATTAGAACTCGCGACCTTATGTTTATACTCTTCGCGGTGACCAATTGTGCTAGCTGCTTGTTTGTGAAAGAAACACACAATACTATAACTTTATTCACTTCTTCGCTCTCGGAAGTTCAAAAATATGTAAAAGGTGGGATTCGAACTCGCAACCCCAAGCTTATTCTCTTCGCGAATGACCATCTGGGCTACTTGCTGCTTGCGAAGGAAACACACAATGCTATAGCTTTATTCCATTTTTTTCCCCTCTTGAAAGTTCAAAAATATTTGAAAAAATATGACTGTGGCGAGATTTGATCTTGCGACATCAAGCTTCTTCGCTCCAACTCAAACCATCTGTGCGAGCTTCTTTTTGTGATAAAATTCACAGTGTTTTGTTCTTATCCTTTTCTTCGTTCTTCCTTTATTTCCTTCAACAATTTTCCTTTTGCTTTTTCTCCTGAACATGAAATTCTTTCATTCAAACTTTAATTTTCTTCCTTGAATTTCACCACGGCAACTAATTTTTTCTCTTCTTCTTTTCATGTCTTTAAATTGTTGATGCTGTTTACTCCCTGAAAGTGTGATTTCTTCCATGAAATTTCCATTTTTGAACCTAAACTTTGTAGATCTAGAAAAATATGAACAATAACTAATTTTCATGGAAATTTCTTGATCCAACAAGTTACAGGAAGGATAAAATCCATTATTCTCTCCCTGTTTCTAGCGCATATGTAGTAGCGGGAAATCCCACACTACACCCCTCACTATATTTTGTAGATCTAAATCTTATTAATGATATGAATTTCAAATATAAGTGCTAGAAATTTAAATAGACACATAAGATTTTTTACGTGGTTCGATCAATATGATCTACATCCACGATTCTTCACTATGATTGTTGAGGTTACATTGGTATTACATTTACAATCTCCATTAATGGATATTTTCTAGAGCTCTAGATCTAGTTTTAGGGGAAGAAGATGATAAAGAAAATAAAGTTTTTCCCTCAAAAATATCTCTCTCTCTTCCAAAAAGTGTTCTCCCAAAATTATTCCTCCTCTCTCTCTCTCCTGCTCTCCTCTTTATATAGGTGTTTACATAATGGATGACAGCTCACATACAGCTCATATTCTCGCGAGCCCTTTAATGATTTCGCAGGCTCTTGCTACCTTCTCTCGAGACATTCTCTCGAGTCTTGCTACCTTCTCTCGAGACACTCTCGCGAGCCTTGCTACCTTCTCTCGAGACACTCTCGCGAGTCTTGCTACCTTCTCTCGAGACACTCTCGCGAGTTAAGAAAATAATTGAATCTCGCACGCTAAGAGAATATGTTGTGCGATATTTGAATCCTACACTTTTATTTTAAAAAAATCAAAAAAAAATCAAAAAAATTTTCAAAACTCTTTGTAAATATGTACATAAAAACCTCCAACTTTTAGAGATTTTAGAGTCACTAGCATGCTTCTAGCTATGTTTACATAGAGAGTCTGACCGAAATAACAGAACTTGGAAGTCTTGGAGAACACAATCGGGTTTCTTAGTTGATTAGAGCGTTAAAGTTGGATTTAACCATACCGAGGGCGAATTAGGTGTTGTTTAGATATTCGGTAGTAGAATTGTGATCACCCATAGTGGAGACTACCCATTTTACATCAAGCGAGGCACCAACCTTCATTTTTTGCAACTTTCTAGAAAAGTCATTAGAGTGTGTGTCACCGTACGTCAATTCCTGGGTAGGAATGGTGAGCTACCCAACTTCGCACCACTTTCAAAGACTATTTTTGATCTCTTGAGTGCTAATTTTGTCAATCATGAGGGTGACGTTTAAAGATGAAAACTCCTTCTAAATATCGATTTGCAGTTAGCATCACTCTCTCCCTCTCAACAACATCACAGATTCATAGAAACACATCATCGTCAGCAAGCGGAGCATCATCAGAATATTTGAAGAAAAGTTGAAATAGTCCAAGGTTTACATGCAACAAAGAAGAAAAAAGAAAATAGGATGAGAATTAGTGAAGTTTATGAAATCAAGACAATACAAGTTGTGTAAAATTGAGTTTTATTGTTTTATTGTTATTTTCATGTTTTTTTAAAAAAAAAAAATGTAGTTTATTTTCTTTGTCTAGTTACCACCAAGTTATTATTAAAAAAAAATAAAAAATAAAAATAAAAATAAATAAATAAATGTTTGTCAAGTTTTTGTGAAGTTCAGAAGTTCGTCATCAACGATTGAAGACCGAAGAGTGAAGACGTTTCTATGGATGCTGAGAGAGTGATATTAATTGCCGATCGGGTGAGAAGGTAAGTGAGTACTCCCACCCTTGCTAATGGTTGATTTCCTTTCTTAGAGATCATCAGAAAAGATTCTTTTGTCCACACTTCTATGGAGTCTCCGAGAAATTATTTCGGAAGGTTATCCTTCTTACCTTCAACGTGTGCGGATTTCTCTCTTTATTCCCGCCCGCACACATGAGAGACTAAAAAGCGATCTTTTTGAGTGCAATTATCATAAAACCCTAATGGTGAGGCGTAAGTCGAGGCTTATGATCACAATCGAATCCGAATTCTTTCATATGGTATGGTATTTCTCGCTCAAGACTTAAGGATGAGAATGCGTTCTTTGGTAGTTCTAACTTCTTGTTACTAGCATGCGCAGAAACTCTATGTCCTCATAGCTCCTTGGATGCTTGAGACTCTTTTACACTCGAAATTGGAGAAGGTTTTGTGGGTACACCTCTGGTAAACCCTCACGAGACTACAACTCGTCCACTAGGGACACCTAGGGGTTTAAAGGCTTAGTGCATACGCTAAATGCATTCGAGAGACCAGCGACAATGGTATAGTTAGGATTTCTTAATTTCTGTTTCACTTGAGGACAAGTAAAATTCAGGTTTGGGGGTATTTGATGAGTGCCAAATATTGCATATTTCTACATCTATTTATTGGCATTTAGCTCATCTTTTGTGTTCAGAAATCAGATATTATCCCAGATTCTGTATTTTCTTTGTTTTCAAGAATAAATATTTGTACTAATCAATTTTGTGTTTTTAGGTAATAAATAAAGTACGGAGAAATGGAGGCAAGCGTCTATGGAGCAGAAAGCCAAAGCCCGTGCATGCATCAGTTGCAACCCAACAAGTAGCAACCCATTTACAAGACATGGGCTTGAGCAGTCCAAGACCCGTCTCACGACCCGGATCCAAGCCCGTCCCATTTTAGCCGTTAGATTTGACCCATTTATATCCTACGGCCGCATCAACCCACGCATCGAGCTCACCAAGATCCAACGCTCGCTCCTTTATGCGCATCAAACTTCGCTGCTCTCGCTCAACACCACAACTACCTATATATTCTCCCATCAACCAAAACCTAACCTCATTTCTCTTCTCTTTCCCCTTCACCCGACAATTTCAGAGAAACCCTTCTCTTCCTTCTCTCCCGACCAAGCTCTGAGCAGAGCCACCATCTCCTTCACCGTTTCTCCCGACACCACAGCCACCAACAGCCGCACCACCTTCACCTCCTAATTGCTCTTTATCTCTCTCATAGCTTCTTACCTAGAGGCTAAGTTTGAGATAGGAAGAACTAGGGTTAGGGTTTTGTCAACAGGAGGGAACCATCATCTCAGAGCCGAATTCACATACGAGAGCACAATTCAGCGACTTTGGGTGAGAGGGTATTCTTTTATTTCCCAAGTAGAAGTGAATTAGGGTTTGTCTTTGCATGTATAAATAGAAGAGGTAGTGTGATGTAGAAAGGTATGCCTGGATTAGCCAGAGCACCAAGCCTAGTTTAAATTGTAATTTGATTGTGTTAATTATGTTCTAAGTAAAATTTCTAGGGTGTTGATGAAACCCCTAATCTTCATGTCAAGCATATGTATCTTAGGTTGTATTTTTGTTGTGCTATAATATGATTAGGATTAGTAGTTAATTGTTGAGCTTTTGAACCTGTGATGAGTTGTACTGTAAGAAGACAACTCATACTAGGGGAAAAATAGTGAATTAGTTAATGAATATCCACCTGAAACCTTCAAGGGAAGGCTCAAGAGCATAACCAGAGGTAAATTGCCTTAGCATAAGATTAGAGGGTGAATTCGATCACCCTAGTGCCACTCAATCACTAGTTTACAACACCTTTTGATTATTTGTTGCCTTAGAATAGCTACAACAGCTCATTGTCGTATCGACACCAACCCATATTTGTGTTACACTTCCTTGAAATCAGTTTAGAAAGCCTTAGATCAACTATACAGCCACTCCATTTCCCTGTGGATCGACCTGTGCTTGCCACGCCTCCAACAGGCGCTGTGCACTTGCAGTATTACACGTAGGAAACATCTTTCAAAGCCTACCACCAAGGAAGTTTGCTGTCACAAAGGATTAGTTTGTTTGAAATGCAAACTTCAAGTATTTATAGACAAGGAAGTTTGGACACCAAGGAATTTCCAAAATCGAAAATATTCTCAAGATATGCAATATACTCCAAATTCGGTTTCCATAATTCCTGGAAATGCTCTGTCCAAAATATTGACCGAAAATTTCTTTGGAAAATCTCCAACTAGTAAATGCACATTACTAATTCTCAATTTCCTAAAATAAAATTAAAAACCTTAAATAAAAGATTCTTAACTTATTTATGTTTCGATCCTGGGATTTTATTCCTTTAGTTATTAAGGAATAACTTTGAACAATTAAAGATAGATGTTACTGCACATGTTGAAAGTATGTCGACATCCTTACTTTGTAAGTCCTCTTTCATACTTTCAATCTTGAAACCGATTTGCCACACTTCCAAACAAGTTTAGAATTGGTTCATCTGACTTTCAAGAACTATGTGATTGATCAAGAACACTCAATCACCATTCATGGGTTTAACGGTTCTACCAAAACAAGTTTCGGTTCTACCTCCATGTGAGTACTGTGTATAGTCACACTAGCTTTCCAAAGATTCGGTTGACTAGTTACTAGGATCTGTTCCCCACATATATATGGTATCTAACTTGAATATGTTGAACATATCCATAGGATCGGTTCCCTTTTTGCTAAAACATGATGCACCTCATATAAGGGTCGATTCCCCTTTGTGATAGGTTGCACCTCTTACTAGGATCGGTTCCCCTTTACCCAGAGTTGGTCTTACCAATAACACAAAATCGATCATACCATCTCAGGTGATTACTTAAGATCGGTTTCACTAATAAAAGTCATACCAATACAAAAGTCGGGCCTTTGTGAATAGTTTTACCAAGAACACATACAAGTCATGAACGGTTATACTAATCATACATATTGGTTGTTCAAAAGATATGCAATGAATAACAATACCAATAACGCCTGGCGATTTCCTTTTCGATTCACAAAACAAGTTCATAAATTTACTTCCTTAAAACACATGTAAAAAATTATTTCCTAGGATGAAATCCTCACCTCATACCCATACATAATAACAATAGCATTCAAACGATTATGTCGATGTCTTATCTACAAAGTTTAATGGTTAAAGCAATAAATCTTGTATTGTATTCCTTAATACTATGTCTAACTAGAGTGTTCATGCTTCGCAGTTTTGTTTTCAATATGCACGACTTGAAAGATACGTTAGGGAATGAAACAGTTCAATTCAAATATCACTAACCTCAAGTGGAAGGATGATGTTGTCGTTGTAGCTTCTTACTTCTTCAAGTCTTCGCAATACTTGTAATGTCTCATGTCCTAATACTTTCAAGCTAACATATACGAAGTTGACTCTAGTACATAATCAAGCGACTCTTTAAATGAGTTTTGATTCACTAAAATATGACAACCAAACTTGACATACCAACGCTTGGTGGGTTCAACCGAGCTATGCTTTAACAATATGGAACTGCAAAGGGATCAAAAGGATTAACAATATAACAGATGTTTTTCAGTTGTTAAGGAAGTTGTTATGGTTAAAAAAATATACACTAAGATAAACCAATTATATTCTTATTGGAAGGAAGTTTCCCCCTCATCTTCATTTTGCTCACTCTCTTCCCCTGACTCTTTATTAGGATCAATACCAGTTGCTTGATGCTCAGTCACTTCATGTCCTTCTCCATCATCTTCGTGTTGCTGAGTATTTTCCTCAGACAATGCGTAAGGTTAGATACCATTTTCTCTAATAATCTCGCAACAAAATATGTGCATGTTGAAATCCAGTATGCTGGAAATTTTCCCTTTTCTCACCCCCTTTCTGGCAATTACTCGGACAACATCAAACTTTTTCTTGTTTGCCAGAAGTTGCTCTTTCAGAGTTCTATTCTCAATCGTTTTGTCTCGCAACCATCCTCCAAGTTGTTCTTTTCTTGGTTCCACTGTTGATATTCCAAGCTATTTTTAAAGCTATGAAAACTCCTCTATAAAGCTGGCAGTTGACTGCATTTAAGTGATGGAAAGGTTACATCATCTTTTCTCAAAAAAAGAACAAAAAAAAATGCATGTGTAACTTCTAGATACACATGCATTTTTCTTACACAGATGCATGTGTAACTTATATTTACTCAAGCTAAATATACATTTTCAGTAGAAGTCACTTGTGACATTTTCATGTGTAACTGATAGGTACACAAGCTATATACATGCTTCAATTGAATTCAGTGGTGAGATCTGCATGTGTAACTGATAGTTACACAAGCTCATCTGCATGGAAAAATATATATGTAAATACTAGTTGCATGTGTAACTTAATACAAAATAACCCAAGTAATACAAAAAACTTACTAAAACTTCTGACATGTTTGCCTCATATATGAAATCTATTATCTGTTGCACGTCCCACCTTCCAACCCCTGGTAACTTATGTTCATTGTTCGGAACTCTTGGCATTAAGCCTTCTTTGGTATGCTCAACAAACAAGATCTGTAACATATACAACAATCAATCATTTAATTAGTCGATCAACAAAAAAGATCTACAACGTCCCAGCAAAACTACTTGAATAAAAATCAAATAAAACTATCATACTTACCAGTAGATATGGGACACAAGCTTTTACATTTGACACACAATCAAGAATTTCTAGAATTTGGTCAAACAAATACTCGTGTGCCAAATTAGGCCACGAGACCTTGAGCACAGTTTGATAAGTTTCGACAAGAACAAGATAAAGAACATTCACTATGCTAGCATTTTTGTCGCCGAAAAGAGAACACGACAAAGATACAACCCTATCAAACATACTACATGTTCATCATCAAGTTGTGTTGGTTCCTCTTTGTTCATCACTTGTTTTATCGTCTCTACAATTTTCTTCTTGCTAACTTTCGTTCCATCTGTTGTGTCTCTATTATCAGGAAAAATGCATGTTATATAACACATTGGCATCTATTTTACTTAGATTTAACAGTTCTAACATTTCCTGACCTTTTCCTCCTCCAATCTTTTGCATGCCAAGTATGCCAGCACACTTTTATGGTGAAGAGTGTATGAAATTATCTCTAAATTTTAATGAATTGGGTGTCTCACCATCTCGATCAAAGCAATTTAATAGCTTTACCGCCCATGCTTGTTTGTAGGGATTCGCTTCGATTTCTTAGGAGCAGCAACATCATATGCCTTATAATACAACATCACTAGCTTACCATAAGGTGCTTTCCTAAAACACCTTTCCGCTCTTTTAGACAGCACAGTTGCTTTTATTTCCTTCACCAAATCCAAAATTGCATTAAATGAATGTCTTAATTTTTTTGTTCACACCCCACAACAAAAACAACTTGATAAGTATGTTGTGTACTTATCAAATACACTTTTTATTTGGATACCCTCGTCATTTCACTGAGGCACACTACCGGTGTCTCTAGGTAGAAAAAGTAAAAAATGGGTACATAAAAATGGGTTACTGCTGCGCTACCTCATAGAGACAAAAACAGTGGTGACCAAGTTGCACTCCTACTTTCACAAATAAGTTAAAAAGTCAGATTTTGTTGGATCCAAACACATCCTTAGCACGCAGAGCCAAAATTACTCTGTTTTGGACTCTGTCTTTCGTACGAACTCCTTCAAAATTCAAAATCATTGCCTGTTTTGATATAGAAAACAAATCACGAAAACTAATAATTAATAATATTTTTATCATCTGAAATCCCATTTATTTCTTTTTCATCACATCATTAATGTAGAGAACCTAAAAACCAAACAACTTCTGTTCCTTAACAGCTTCCTCCAGAATTTTTTTGGTTAGTAGAGAAAATGGTAAAATCCGGCAAAACCATGCTCCGATTCGAATCTGAAGGAGGAGGGAGGAGTGTATCTGATGAGATTGTTAGAGGAGGAGGTCTGTTACCTCTTCAATTTTTGTTTTCTTTTCTCTTCTAGAGAACAAAAAAAAAAAAAAAATTTCTTCTTTCAAAGAGGTTGAAAAGAAGTTCTTACCTGATTTTAGATCAGATCTTTCTAGATTAACAGTAGATCTGATGTTCTTTTGCACTAAAATGATTTGTTACTTATACCATAATAAATCTAAATGTCTTTTTTTTTTTTAAGAACTTGTAAGACTTGTTGGATTATCTACCATGTTACAATCATTATTAGAAACCTTGATCACTAGTAATGTAACGAACACTTGTATCAGTAGTTCTTTTTTGAGGTTTATGTTGTGTCTGTACCACCTGATAGGCGATAAAGAAACTTACTATCCACTGCTGCAACATAGTAGAACTTTTTTCTACAGGACTTGTTTCTTTCTACCCAAATTGTTCACTATGCTAAAAATAAAATAAAATGGTGTTCACTGTATGAAGAACTGTGGGTAGGATTATTATTTATAGATATAGTTGCTTATCATTTGCAAATAAGAATAAATTTGATCTAGCAAAAGCCTCATCAATCACAAATTAAAATAATTTTACAGAAGAGCATATCAAGAGTTTTTAAATAACTTTGTTAGAAAAAATTGCAGGTGGAGGGCTTGGGACGTTTATCTGTGGGTTCCAGGTGATTGATGGCTTTGTATTTGGTGCCGATACTCGTTCTTTGTACGGTGCAGGAAACCACCAGTATGCAATGTATGATGTAATTGGTCACCATTTGAATTCCGAGACTCGCAAGGAAAGAGTTAATGTAAAAATTTTGGTTGCTAAAAGATTGATGATGGCAATTTGCGGGAGCGGGGATTTCGGTTACGAAGTTCAAAGGATGCTGCTTGGAATGGTAAACTCTAACATCCATTATATTTCATGTTGGGACTTTAATATAGATTGATTAAAAGCAAGATTAACATTCTTGAGCCCGACTTAGATTCGGATCGATTTTTATCCTGCCTAAAAATCTGATTTTAGAGACTTCATGTGATGTCTTTAGCTGCTACTTAACTTGTTATATATTAAAAAAAAATCGAGAAACAGAGACAATGACACAATTGTGGATAATCTTGAGCCCGACTTAGATTCGGATCCATTTTTATCCTACCTACTAGGCTTCATCACTAATAATATTCTATATAGTTTGTTTGACTGATTAGACAGTAAGGGATACCTTATGTAATTACAATCCACCTTGGTTTCGAATTGTGCTTAGCTTTAAATTCGAATGATAATGGTTAGTCCACCATTTTTCCTAGAATGCTACCATGAGCATCAAGAAGATCTACAACTTCAAACCAACTGGTCATACTCATGTCTCTTAAGTTTTGATCAGACATGTCTCTTAATTTGTGAAGTGATATTTCTGCACATAAGTTTGACTTTAATCAGGGTTCCCCCACCATTTTTCTGAAATAAATATTGGATTAAGATTTGATATTGGTTAATCTTTGTGCTTCAAAAGATCTTATTATCTCTCTCTTTCAATTACTTATGTATATAGGTGTCTGATCAAATATAAGTGTCTTTTAGATGTGTTAACGAATTGATTTATATAGGTGTCTGATCAAATATAAGTGTCTTTTAGATGTGTTAACGAATTGATTTATATAGGTGTCTGATCAAATATAAGTGTCTTCAAATAACGAATAAAAGGTTATTTGAAGAGCTGTATGACCGAGGTGAGGAATAAGTGGCCTAACTCAGAAGAGGCATATTAGCTGTTTGGTATGACTTTGATGATCAAGACCGGCCAACTCCCGTACTTTTCGAGTGCGACTCGTCTAATTTGTCAGTCACAGTCAATATAGTTCAAAGAGGCTTTTCATTTGGTGGTTCTTGTGACAGCGATATCCTATCATATGTACAGCTCCACCATTCCCCCGATATGACACAAGATGCCAGACTTCGTTTGGTACACAGTTGTACTTCTATTGCAGCAGGGAGAGCAAAGGCTGAGAGGAGAAACAGAGCTACGGGTGATGATTGTCGTGTTCAAGGGTGACAACAAAGTAGGAAAGCAACTCGAGAAGAAGGAAACTAATTAAGTTTGTTATACAGTTAAACAACCTGTTGTCAGAAAGAGATTTTAAGTCTCCCGAGTCCTGCCTTCTTCTCGAGTTTGCTTT
>JAJJWW010018739.1:0-39549 GCA_023531295.1 Papaver armeniacum | reverse complement strand
CGTAAAGGTACAAAATCATGTCAATCTGAAAGAATATGGAAAAATGAGCAGTCTGCGGCATTTGAAGTACTAATTCTCATGACATTCTCTCCTTCGTAGAGAAGACATGAGAAGAGGCAAGATGTAGGATCAGAATATCGCAACATCAATACCTTTGCGAAATCTTTATACGACACATGCGAAGATATCGCAGATCTGGTTCTGAAAATGACGCAACAGAGATGACGACACCTAAACACGAGAAATATGTGGAGACCTAGCGAGATTTAGGAGTGTTGCGAAATCTAACACTTGTATACTTGCGAGAATATCGCAGGTCAGATCCTAAAATAAAGGACATCTTAGCTGTTACCCACTATGTAATATCCTATATAAAGAGCCGAGCAGGCTTAAGAGGGAGAGAGATCTTTTTAGAGTGGAGAGAAAGTTTTGAGGAGAGAGAAAGTCTAGAACAATAGTTGTATTCTTGATTTCATTTCCTCTTTGTAAAATTCTTTAACTCAATTAATAAAAAGTGTGATTATTGATCTTAAAGATGGGTTGATTATTATGAATTCTTGTGAGGGATGTATTGTAGGATTTCCTGCAACTACAATTGGAGAGCTTCCGTACTCAGTGATAAAAGGAATTTCGGGAACAAAACTGAGCTAGCTGTTTTTCCACGGTTGGTGATAATCTATGATTAACGGCGAGTAGGCAACTATAATAACTCATTGGTGGTTTATTAACGAAGAAGGATTCCTCGATCACATCTCTCTCTATTGATTACAATACAACATTTATTTGCTTTGATTATTTATTTTGTTCACAATCTAAAATAAAACCCCCCTTTGTGACACTTTGACAACTAAAACTCACTGCTCTTCGTGGGAATGATCCTTACTTCCATTATATTACCAGTTAATTGTGTGGAAATAAGATTATTAATTTGATTAGACTTACGACAACCATCATGATTTAAGTAGCATTTGTGATGACGTGTTTGACATGGTAAGATATTCTCTATAGCTGACTTGAGTCAAAATAGAAGAATATTCCCTGATTTACGAGTATGACTAGGATGAGTCTTGTGTTGGGCAGATAATTCCTTGAAACTCGCGTGTTGAACACGAAAATAGATGAATCTGAGCTCTATCTTTGTATGGCCGGCCACATATGACTTGTGAAAGTCAAATACTTGTATGTGGGTCCCTCAAATGAGCATTTAGAGTTCCAGGGATCTTATTCACGTTTTTGAATAATCATGTAGAATTCAGACCCAGTTTACTAGCCGTGAGCATGTTTGAGAAGCTGAAAAAGAGACCGGTGACCTATGTGAGGCTTATGCCTAAGTCTTATGACCTTTCAAGACCTTAAAATGAGATTGCATTGCTCAGAGCTTGTGGTTCCGGCTGGGGCTATGCTATATAGAGTTTGAGTCTCTTTCAGTTTGATGGACTGATAACGAGGCTAATGATGTCTTTTTTCCTTATGTGATTATCACAATGAGACCTATGGAATATTTATATTTGACCAGCGTATCTCGTGTGGATGTGCTAGGAGTCAATCATGACTTTGTCCATATAATGGGGTAGCCAAGACCGGTGTATCTCGATAGGATGTTCTAGGAGTTTGTCATCAGTCTAAGGGAAAAATGGTCAGTGTATCTCACGAGGATGTTCTAGGAACCATTCATGGGGCCAATGTAAGATGACTCGTGGCCTAGAGTATACATGAACAGTTGTATCTCACGGGGATATATTCGGAATCAGTCTCTGATCTCAGATAGGGGCGAATATCGTACTTTACCAGAGACATTAAGTCTCTGCTCATGCTCATGAGTCAGCTGTGGACATTTGATGAGTTCTTAGAGCGTACATGACCAACGTGTCTCGTGGGGACGTATGCAGTAAATCGTGGCATCATGACCAACGTGTCTCGCGGGGACGTATGCTAGAAATAATGGCTATAAGTGTATTGTAGGATCTCTCATCAAAGTATATATGAGGAGTAAATGGCGTCGAGGGCTGAAGCTAAGACTAAGCTTGTCTTTTGGCCATCAAGACTGAGGTTAAGGCCGAACTCGTCTTTTAGCCATCTGTTGATGGTGGATTTTCGTTTAAGGTTAAAATTGTAAAATCCGGAAAAATTATGCGCTGACATCTTGTAAAAGATAAAGCCATTAATAAGTGTTGGATACTCCCTCACTTAATTCACCAAGAATGGAGCATGTGGCAACAATCCCGTTCTGTGAATACATGAAATTTCTCCAGGTTGGAGCATGCGGAAACAATCCCATCTGTGAATTTCTAATCAGCCTTGTATTTCCGGTACTCATTATCGGTGTGGCATGACGGTAGAGTGTTACTCTTACGAGTAACACGAACCTCAAGCACTATAATGAAACCATGTACGAAATACCCGTACAGGCGACTCTCGGTGTGTTATACTAGCCCGATTGAGCCCCTTCGGTGTGTTATACTAGCCCGATTGAGCATCCTGGGACCGGCCGTATCGGTCCGGATATGATTTGATCGCAGATCATCCAACTCCATAAGCATGATTGGATGACCCCAGATCAATTCCATCACCCCCAGCGAGGTATGGAATACCCACGGCCCGACCCCATGGTCGGTCATTGGCCTAGCTTGCCAAGAAACCGTTCATACCAAGCATTATGGACGGAAAACCCTAAATTAGGGTTTGCGGCATATTACATGTGTTGCAAAGCAGTCTCAACCATCCATCTTCGCAGGTATAGATGGAGGGTGTAGATGTAGATTCAAAGGGCCCAGAGCATGTCAACACGATCACCGTGGGCCCACCTACATACTTGACCAATCGGCCATGTTTGGTCGTGACAAAATTGTCGCCCAAACAAGAGATGGCGCACGGCTTTGAAACCCAAAATTAGGGTTTTGAGCATCATGAGCGTCCATCTTCTCCGGCACGAATGGAGGGTCACAGATTAGATTAAGCGAGTCCCATTCATACCCGGCATGACCACCGTGGGCCGTCTATCCCCTCACTTGATCGGCCAAGGCATATCATGCCTGACCATCCCAAAACACACGTCCAAACTTGCGTGGCCACACCTCCCAAACCGCAAACTAATCTCGACCGCTCAACTTCGCCGGACGATTTGAGTAGTTCAGATCACGTTTTCATGGGATAATCAGGTGTAGGCGTGAACACCAGCCTACCATCTTCACGTCAAACCAACCGGCCAAGACCGACCAAGTTAGGTCGTCTTGGAACACGCGGGAAAAGGCATGGTGCGCGGCTTTTTGCGGCATCAAAATTCCTATTGCAAAATCGATCTCAACCACTCCTCTTTGCTTGGTCAAATTGAGTGGCCTAGATCGCACCTTCATGGGATAGTGAGATATGGACGTGTACACCGGCATGCTACCTACACGCACGCCCTGGTCGGTCCTCTCAGAAATCCTTCCCATGCTTGGTTTCGACCAAGTGAAGAGTGATGCTGCGCACCTCTTCAAAACCCTAACTTCATCAACGGTTGCGGATGAGTGTCTCAAAGATCATCTCATCCGTCCAACTTCACCGACTTGGCTATATAGCCACAGTCGGGAGTTAATTGGTCGGTGAGGTGTCATTACCCATCACTTTACCACACCATGATGCGGCACTGCATAAAACACACGATACTTCACAAGTATCGACTTCTGAATAACGCAGTTATTCAATCGACATTACATGCTATCTTTCGTGGATCCACAATCCACACATTCCAGAACATCAATCATGTCACAAACCCAGGGGATACATCTTGGGGTATTGGTGCAGCGGTTTACGGCGTGCGGCGTGCAACGCGCCATCACAAGAACGTGTTAGGAAGTCATGGACGGTTAGAGATGAACAGGGAGAAGTGGGCAAGGCCGGTCGTGTGGCACCAACGCACAACTCCACTACTCCATCACTCCACTTCCTCCACTTCCCACGAGAGACGTGAATAAGACTCAATGACTTGTATAAATAGGTTCTCCGCCCTATTTCCAAACAACCGAGAACAACGAGAGAAAAAAAACAGAGAGAAAAACAACAAGAAAACACCCAGAGCCTTCTTACACCAATCATAAGCTTGTTCACTTTCCTGTTGCAAGTCATAAGCAAGTCTAAACCTTCACATTCTCAACACCTTCTTCGCTTCCCTCCCTAAGATCAACCCCATCTCCTTCACTTTGTGACCGAAACAAGTCCTGAACGGCCATTTCTTGGTTTAGGCCGGACTTGCCTGATTGATCTCTCGAATCTACAAGCACTCACCACGCAGTGCATTTGTTTAAGGTTTAAATTCATTCCTCATCCACACCCCAAATTACCAAATTCTGCAGGAGTAGTTTTCACCCATAAACAATTGGCGACCACGGTGGGAGGTTGATCTCTCGGTTGCACAAAATCGAATTCTCAATTTTTTCGGTTTCCATCTCGCAATGTATCTGGAGTCCACAGGCGGTTCAGATATCATGGGAAGTGTAGCTAGAATGCTGGAGGATGTCTTGGCAAATCAAGCCGGTATCACCAGAAGGCGAGAGCGAGACATTCGCCTTTTGAATGATATAGCAGCACAATTACAAGAAGGGTCGGCATGCATCTACTCAAGCAGTGCAAGAAATGTTGAATCCTTAGTCAGGAGTCACACCTTTACCGGCGGAGAGGCAAAAGAGCGCGCGCAACCGCGGGAGACTCGGGAAAGACGAACAACATGGTCCAGCCCGACGAAGACTCGAGGCAACTCCACGAGAGGAAAAGACCTGTCAGGGTACCACAACGTCTAGGATAAAGAAATGGAGCACTGCGGCTTACGGATCCTGTTTGGAAGATTTATATCTCAAGACCCTTGTCGAAGCCCGGAAGACTGTTCAATCCGCATCGACCTTTCAACCAAGTGAAGAAATGCTCGAGGAAGGAGAGATCAATCAAGGGACACGTGAGTACAGAGGATGGGAACGTTCAATTCGATCACTCGGCGGTGATATTACAACACCTCCCATCACTGAGCCGGAGCAGCCGCAAATCCCGGCATCTCATCAAGTGTAACACCTCCGGTAGTCACCCGGAGCAACAACTTCCACTCCTTCATCGGGACGAGGAGCCGGAGGGACGAGAGGAGGACCATCCCCCATTACCATTGCGGACTTGATGGAGAAGCGGGAAGTTCTTGCTAAGACTCAAACGGATATGGCCGCAACTCGAAAGAGGTACTCACTTTTCTTAAGATATTAATCGATCGATTTCCACAAGAGCCGTGACAGCCCCTGGAGCAAAAAGGAACGCATTCAACGCACCGGAGAAGGTACTTGGCGGCGCGGACCTCCATGGACACGATCAAAGAAGCGACATCGGATATGAGCGGTCTGTCATGGAGACTCCTACACTGGGACCGATCCTCACAACGATCCTCCTCAAGTCAAGTCAATAGTTTCACTATGAACCAGAGGCCGGTGGATCGGGAAGCGTTTTCTCTACTGGAAAGTTTATACGAACTTTCACACCTCTCGAAGAATCAGCGCACGGAGAAATTTTGCTGCAATCAACCAGAGGAAGCTCACAACCGTGCCCTACATGTCACCGCACGCATCAAGGATTCGAGTTCAAGACGGCCCTTATCGACACGGGAGCGTCTTCGAATGTGATTACTCTCAAGACTCTCGGGACATCCAAGGTTCTCCCGAGGCAAGGTCGTACGGAAGCCTACCACAATGACGGACTTGAGGAAACCAAACCAAAGCACATACGGGAGGAGCTCCGTTGAAAGAATCGGACAAGTTCGTTGCATCCCACTCCCCACGTGGGCGTCAATTCGGGAAGAAGACCAGGCTTGCATCATTGAGAGCTAAAACCCACGATGCATCTTTGCTTGTGAAGCATTCTTCTCCATCCCGTGAAGCCACGACCCACGTTCACACGAAGAGGGAACGCACTTTTGTGGCAAGTCGTGACGAGAAAAGGAAAACGGTATCCGACACTTTGCCATTATCAATTAGCGGGGGAGACGCTACCCGATCTCTCCACCCAATGGAATGCTACAACAAAGAACGAACCACAAGAATAAGTGCTAGATGCTCCACAACAGTGCAAGATGGCACCAACTCCACAACCGATGAGATTGAAATAGTTGGGGAATCTCCTAGGCCTATCTCCATCAGCTCAACCTTGAGTACGGATAAACGCACGAAGCTCGTGGAACTTCTCAAAGAGTACCAAGACATATTCGCTTGGAGATATGAAGAAATGCTGGATTTAGATGAAAATTGGTCACCCATCATCTACATGTCATACCTGGATCCAAGTCGGTTAAACGGTTGTAGTTCGGATCGGGTGTTGCATAGACTTGAGATACTTGAACAGTCTTTGCTCCAAAACGATCCTCCTCTACCTAACATCGACATGTTAGTAGATGCAACCAATGACACGGCATGTTCTCCTCCATGGATGGATGTAGCGGCTATAACCGGATAAGGATGTACGAACATGATGCAAGTAAGATAGCTTTTCGAACTCCTCTCGGAAATTTTTATTATACCATCTTGCCATTTGGTTTAAAGAATGCCGGTGCAACGTATCGACGCTCTATGACGGCAATCTTCCACTGGAGCCGATACCTCAAGGGAGCGACCTCAAGAATATAACGATGTCCACGAGTCATATCGAGCAAGATCCGGGCGAGTCACTCTATCGAGACAGTGGTCGAACAAGATCGGGCGAGTCACTTTATCGAGGCAGTGGTACATGTCTATCATGGGGGGCATATATCTCACCAACGGATACAACCTTGACCTTACGTAGCGGTTCCACTGAAAAGCAAGAGGAAAACCATCGAGATACAACATCCCGCGGTCCGTCAACTCCAACTCCAGTACCACATGCACGACTCCCACGATGATGAAACAATGTCCAAGATATTCCATGTCTGGCTCGACAACAACCACTACGAACAAACCATGTAAACCACGCTTGGGGACTGAGGCTCAGCATGAAGTTCCTTCACCGTCAGTCAAGGAATTCTTCAACATGAGAGAGATGGTCAGTCAAGAAGCAATGGAATTCGCAAGGGTAAATCGAACTGAAGAGGGAAACACTTCAACGCTCCCTCTAGCAGAAGCTGCTTCAATGGTCTATTCAAGAGCCGCCTCAACGCTCTTTCCGGGGCCCACGTTCGCTTCAGAATCCTGCTTCAACACTCTCTCAAGGATCCACCTCAATGTTCGCACCAGAAGCCACTTTAACATCCTCTCGAGTCGTTTCAACACTCAAGCTACATCAATAATCTACGCTCTGGTCAAGTTATCTTTGATGTACTCATTGCTCAACATACGTCTCATCCATCCTTCATGAGGACCCAACGGAGCATGAAAAACCCTGAAGTCGATAGGAGGAGGGTTATCATGTGGTACGGATATTTTCAAGGGCGCGATGAACAACTCATCATCAATGTTCGGCATATCTTTGAAGCTTTCAACACCTCCCGACTTGGCACCAGCATTATCCCCAGAAGACATCTCAACAGGAGTTCTTTTCTTCATTCTACAATAAAAGACAGGAGCAGTACTTGTATAAAAACGCGTGAGATGTGTAGTCACACACGACAGAACACACATTCACTTTGGAGTACACAAGGCTGGTATTGGGTCCAAACACCTGTGTTGATCAAGTCACAAGTCCGGTATTGATCAAGTCACAGGTATCACTCAAGTTTCAAGTCCGGTGTTGATCGAGTCACAAGTCCGGTATTGCTCAAGCTTCAAGTATGGTATTGCTCAAGCTTCAAGTCTGGTATTGATCAAGTCACAAGTCCGGTATTGCTTAAGTTTCAAGACCGGTGTTGGTCAAGGGCACGAGGCTGGTATAAAGGTGACATTTAGTCAGGCATACACGATATGGGACCCACGTTCAATCAAGCATATATGGCGGGACCATATTTATTTGCACAACACGGTTCTCTTATGTCATGGGAATCATGTTCACGAAATTCAAGCCCACGTTCGATCAAACGGGCGCGATAGCCCCACAAACGAAGCGGCGCGGCGGTCAGTCGATTAGGCACAACCCCACGATCGAGCGAAGCGGCGCAATAGCCCTCGACCTAATCGGGCATAACAAGGTCGATCGGCAAGAAAGACATTCAAACGGAGCAAGCACGGAGTGGGCCCTCGGCCGAAGAAGACATAGCAAGGTCGGCCAAGAAAGTGCAAGACCGACATCATACTATGGGAATGCTCTCCTAGATGCCTTTTGAACGTGACATACTCCAAGGACAGATGACCCGTCTCTCCTGGTAACATCTAACTTTGTCTCATAAAGTTTTATCTTTAACTGTCACAATCTTATGCCTACCCCACAATAGTGTAACCATTGTGTGCTAGGCAGGGGACTTAATGTTGATGGTGGATTTTCGTTTAAGGTTAAAATTGTAAAATCCGGAAAAAATTATGCGCGACATCTTGTAAAAGATAAAGCCATTAATAAGTGTTGGATACTCCCTCACTTAATTCACCAAGAATGGAGCATGTGGCAACAATCCCATTCTCGTGAATACATGAAATTCCTCCAAGGTTGGAGCATGCGGCAACAATCCCATCCCGTGAATTTCTAATCGGCCTTGTATTTCCGGTACTCATTATCGTGTGGCATGACGGTGTGTTATACTAGCCCGATTGAGCCCCTCTCGGTGTGTTATACTAGCTTAGATTGAGCATCCGGACTGACCGTATCAGTCCGGATATGATCAGATCGCAGTCATCCAACTCCATAAGCATGATTGGATGACCCCCGGATCAATTCCATCACCCCCAAGTTATGGAATACCCACGGCCGACCCGCATGGTCGGTCATTGGCCTAGCTTGCCAAGAAACCGTTCATACCAAGCATTATGGATGGAAAACCCTAAATTAGGGTTTGCGGCATATTACATGTGTTGCAAAGCAGTCTCAACCATCCATCTTCGCAGGTATAGATGGAGGGTGTAGATGTAGATTCAAAGGGCCCAGAGCATGTCAACACGATCACCGTGGGCCCGCCTACACACTTGACCAATCGGTCAAAACCAACCATGTTTGGTCGTGACAAAATTGTCGCCCAAACAAGAGATGGCGCATGGCTTTGAAACCCAAAATTAGGGTTTTGAGCATCATGAGCGTCCATCTTCTCCGGCACGAATGGAGGGTCACGGATTAGATTAAGCAGGTCCGGTCATACCAGTATGACCACCGTCGGCCCGTCTATCCCCTCACTTGATCGGCCAAGGCATATCATGCCTGACCATCCCAAAACGCACGTCCAAACTTGCGTGGTCACACCTCCCAAACCGCAAACTAATCTCGACCGCTCAACTTCGCCGGACGATTTGAGTGGTTCAGATCACGTTTTCATGGGATAATCGGTGTGGCGTGAACACCAGCCTACCATCTTCACGTCAAACCAACCGGCCAAGACCGACCAAGTTAGGTCGTCTTGGAACACGCGCCGGAAAAGAGCATGGTGCGCGGCTTTTTGCGGCATCAAAATTCCTATTGCAAAATCGATCTCAACCACTCCTCTTTGCCGGTCAAATTGAGTGGCCTAGATCGCACCTTCATGGGATAGTGAGATATGGACGTGTACACCGGCATGCTACCTACACGCACGCCCGGTCGGTCCTCTCCGAAATCCTTCCCATGCTTGGTTTCGACCAAGTCAAGAGTGATGCTGCGCACCTCTTCAAAACCCTAACTTCATCAACGGTCGCGGATGAGTGTCTCAAAGATCATCTCATCCGTCCAACTTCACCGACTTGGATATACAGCCACAGTCGGGAGTTAATTGGTCGGTGAGGTGTCATTACCCATCACTTTACCACACCATGATGCGATACACTGCATAAAACACACGATACTTCACAAGTATCGACTTCTGGAATAACGCGGTTATTCAATCGACATTACATGCTATCTTTCGTGGATCCTCAATCCACACATTCCGGACATCAATCATGTCACAAACTAGGGAGGATACATGCGGGGTATTGGTCCGGCGGTTTACGGCGTGCGGCGTGCAACGCGCCATCACAAGAACGTGTTAGGAAGTCATGGACGGTTAGAGATGAACGGAGAAGTGGGCAAGACCGGGTCGTGTGGCACCAACGCACAACTCCACTACTCCATCACTCCACTTCCTCCACTTCCCACGAGAGACGTGAATAAGACTCAATGACTTGTATAAATAGGTTCTCCACCCTATTTCCAAACAACCGAGAACAACGGGAGAAAAAAAACAGAGAGAAAAACAACAAGAAAACACCCAGAGCCTGCTTACACCAATCATAAGCTTGTTCACTTTCCTGTTGCAAGTCATAAGCAAGTTTACACCTTCACATTCTCAACACCTTCTTCGCTTCCCTCCCTAAGATCAACCCCATCTCCTTCACTTTGTGACCGAAACAAGTCTGGAACGGCCATTTCTTGGTTTAGGCCGGACTTGCACAGATTGATCTCTCGAATCTACAAGCACTCACCGCGCAGTGCATTTGTTTAAGGTTTAAATTCATTCCTCATCCACACCCCAAATTACCAAATTCTGCAGGAGTAGTTTTCACCCATAAACACCATCAAAGTTGAAGTCAAGGCTGAACTTCGTCTTTTCGTATCAAGGGCTGAATTCAGGTGTAAGCTGTCTTTTGACGACGAGGGCTGTAGTCAGACTGAACTTGACTATTGACAATGAGGGCTGTTAGTCAGAGCTGAACTTAACTTTTGACGATGAGGGTCGTAGTCAGGGCTGAACTTGACTTTTGACGATGAGGGCTGTTAGTCAGGGCTGAACTTGACTTTTGATGATGAGGGCTATTAGTCAAGGCTGAACTTGAATTTGGAAACCATCTTGCTGAGCCTCATCTTTTGAGCTCCATATTTGCCGTGGACATTGAGAGAACTTCAGCATAACTATTCATGCCATGTTATATAAAATTACCATTTTACAATTAGTCTCAAAATTTATTTGAAATGACCATTTTACCCTTCACTCAAATTTCACCATATACAGTTGCAAAGAGTCATCTATTTATAAAGATGAAACATTCCAAGTTGCTTAAAGTTTAAGCAACGGTTACTTACATCGAAAGCAAGTTCTTACACTAGTTTGTATGTTTACGAATTACTTTGACCCCAAAAAAACTTTAACTTTTCAATATAGATTGATTCCATAGAATAGAAACCATGTAAGCATGTTAGAAGTTTTCCTTGTAATACACAGATGAATGGGGACTCCCATATTTATTGATTAAGGACTGTTCATAAAAGTTAGCTCATGAATAACAAAGTAAGGTCCGTCCGTGAACCATCAAGCAATGTTGGAGTTTTGGAACACCCAAAAACATATCAATTTTCGAACTAAGAAAAGTGGTTCGCGAACTCAATACAGTAGAACCTCCGTATATTAATACTCTTGGGCAAGCAAAAAATTATTAATATACGGAGGTTATTAATATGTAGAGGTTGATTAAAGTAAGATTTCCCAAATTGGGACTATGATTTGTATCAATATGTAGAGGTTATTACTATATAGAGTATTAATATATGGAGGTTCTACTGTATGTTTGAAGTGTCCAGGAGCATACCCAAAATTGCATAGTTCGCGAACTAAAAAATCAGTTCGTGAACATAAAATAAAATTGCAAGAGTATTTAGGAACATCATGAAATTGTATAGTTCGCGAACTAGGAAAAGTGATTTGCAAACTCTTATGCAACTTCAACTGAATTATTCTGCTTTGTGATCCTATGAACTATCTTTTGCCTACGTATATATTTGTTTACGGTTCAAAAGGAGCATAGATATTTGTTTCGGGTTTATTATCTTGCGCATTTGCATTTCATGGATCCAAAATAATAACACCCTAACTAATAGTTTCATAGTTGTTAATGGGGAATACTGATTTGCATGGTAGAAATATTTTGTCTTATATAAATTTTAATACACTCCCAAGTAAATTGATATCTCTTTAACATCATCGGAAATTAGAACAAGTAATCTACATACAAGGGCAACTCCAGTGGGACTAGTTTATTTTGCTTATTTGCCTATTCACGTGGACGGAAAAACATGTTTTCTTACAGCAAATTTAACTAGAAGACTCATTTTTTTTGTATAAACAAATATTTATTTTAACTAGTAGGATCCATTTTTACATAAACAAATATATGTTTTTGTTAAGTGAGGTTGGTTATATAAAAAAAGCTAACATTTGGCATAGTAAAATTGTTTTTACTCGCTAACATTTGGGGATCGGCCCACCTTGGAACGAGCGGCTCAACTTGAGACTCAATAAGCAAATCCTCCAAGATGACACAAAATCATCGAGTTGAATTTATATATCACCGCTCTCCCTCTCCTCTCTCAAACAGTAACTTTCCTCTAATGGAGTAATCTCCTCAACTGGGTTCCCTTGAGTAAGTAGGAAGGGGTAAATAAATATGTAAATCGATCATAAATAAGTGGGGGAAGGGATGGAATCAGGGTGAGATTTAGATCTATGTCTAATAAATTTCTTCTCTTTTATTTTTTCTTTCCATAATTAAATTTTAATTTTCTCCAACTGTTTTTGTTGCTTGTCTCATTTCTGAGGAAATGGATCAACAATCATCTCAAACCTTGGGACCCTGATGTTAAATGGGTGGAAAGGTGTTGAACTTTTCCTTGATTTTGAGAAAGAACAAAATAGTGGTGTTATCTTTTTGTTGTTGTGTTTATTGTTGTTTCCTGAGTATCTTTAGGATTCCAGCCGGATCTTCATTTTGATAAAACTAACCCACACTGAAAATGAGGCCATCATCTTAACATTATTGTTCTTTTGATTCTTCTTTTTATTTTATACTATAATGAAATTAAGATGTTGTTTTGCTCTTCTCTAAGGTTGAAATCAATCGACTGTCATTACAGACCTTGGGAACCTGATGTTTAATGGGTGCAAAGGTGTCGATCTTTCTTCGAGTTTGAGAAATAACATAGTAAGAAATTAACCATGATATCCTAGAATATTTCTTCATGTTATTGATTATATGTATCTCTGTCTTTACACTGAAGGAAGGATAGTAGGGGTTTTCTTTAGATTAAATTTAGATCGAGTTGTTGAAAGAGTTGATAATCTTTCTTTTTTTATTGAGGGGGTTTGAAGAACTATAAAAGATCTAGTAAGTAGTAATTGAGATTCATAGTTGAGGTGGTAAATTGGGATTAAATCAAGCATAGGGTGTCCAAGTTTTTTTTTTTTTTGGGAGTTTCTTGAGAATTCTAAATTTATTTTCTGTTAGTTCGTTTTAATTTGGGTGATTTCATCGTTGATGTTCCTCACTGAGTGGTTATTCCGGTTTAATTTGGGTCCCCGTTTAGTTTCAGACATCTTTAGTTCGGGTATCTCTCTTCTTTTGGGAGTAATATCTACTGGTGCTTGTTTTCAAAAATGAAAAGTGAATATTTCGGATTGATGAATCCTTTGTTCTTGGTTTTAGGGCCCGATTCACCCATATCGTTTTGACGATGTTACATCATGGTGTTGTTTAAAAAATTATCAAACCAAGTGTTTTGTGTGCTTTCAAAATATAAATAAAGAAAGAAAAAATGGTTTTAGTAGGTGGTTGTCGCGTAGTAGTAAAACACGTTGTAGGAATAGGTGGGTTTCTGTTTATGAAACATTTTATTTAGATTAGTAATTTATTTCAATAGGGTTCAGTGAATATCATTTGTACTGATCTGTTTCAATGGGTGACTGTCTTATGCTGGGTTAGTTTTTAAATGTGATTATCTGGATTCTTCTAATGAGTTTCTCGAATGAGCATCAAAGATTTTGTTCTTTGGTGTACTTACTAGTAATAGAAATTCATAATTCTCTGATAAGGTGGTTTATTTATGAGATTGGAAGATTTGATGAAATAGGTTAAGTGATCCCTGATAATTTTAGAATATTACATGGTGTATGGTTCTATATCCTCCCCTCCAAAACTCAATTGGTCGATTTGCTTATTTATGATTTCCCCAACTGAAAAAAATCAAAGGAATCCAAGTACACAAATTCCGAAAATATCTCATCATTCTTTGTGTTGTTTTTTTATTTGATTGCCCTAAGTCATTTGTCTTCTTAATTGGTTGATTGCTTACTTTAAGTTATCCTGTTTCATTTTAGACTGCAATTTTCTTGCTTACAATTTAGAAAATTGCTCATTAGCTGAGGTTTCAATAGACTCAGGATTGCATCCTAGACTGCAATCTTCTTGTTTATTTTTAGAAATTTGCCCATAAGCTGAGGTTTCATTAGACTCAAAATCTAAGTGATTTTGGCTTTGTTTTTTTCTTCTACTTCTCTTTTGGTGCATTATGAAAATTCTGGCATGGAACACACAAGGGTGTGGCCAGAAGAAAACTCAACAACATATTCACAATTTTTTAAATCTTGAAAAACCAGATGTTCTGTTTTTATCTGAAACCAAGTCACAAAGGGGATTAATGAGAAACATCCTAAATTATTTTCTTAACACCCACATTGTAGACCCGGATGGAATAGCTGGGGGGCTAGCAATTGCTTGGGTGGATGGGTTTCATTTTGAAGGGGTTCAATGGAACCTTAACATGATTAACATCATTGTTAAAAACAATTTCCACTCAAAGGATTGGTTATTAACTTAGAGAATAATAGGTGGTTAACATGAATTGAAATTAGAAATAATGGGTTACTTAGAGAATATTGTGCAATGAGTTAACATGAACTCAACGCCTTGGTTAGTAATAAGTGACTTAAACATAATTTTTAATAGTGAGGAAAAAGAAGGTGGTCTCCCTTTCAATAGGAAAAAAATTGAGCCAGTTATGAATTTAATTCAAAGATCTTGATTAGAAGACCTAGGTTTTAAAGGCAACAATTTCACTTGGAGTAACAAAAGAGAGGGTTTGGATAATATAAAGTAGAGGCTTGACAGATCCCTAGCCAATGCACAATGGAATCTAGAATTCCAAGAAGCATCTCTTGAAAATCTGGTGGCAATTGGCTCAGACCACGGGCCAATTTGCCTTTCTCTGAAATCTTCTTCTTCTTTTTTATTGTTCACCTCAGTACAACTTAATTGTGTTGGGTAGTGCATCTTGTCTCATGTGCCTGATCAAAAGAGACAAGATTTTGCACACCTCATGCTTTAGAAAAAGAAAAGTCTTCTAGACTGTTTCGATTTTTTTTTTTTTTTTGCTCTGAGAGCATTGTAAGGTCTGGAATTCGTGCTGCTTTTCATATCTAATTGATATTGGAAAAGTATTCTCTGTTTTTTAATAAAAAGAGGGTTAAAATAGACAATTCTGCCTTTTATAGGGTTGTGATTTGTGTGTACACGAAACTGTGTGTTTAAAGGTTTCGTAACCATATATTCCGTTTTCCTTCCCTGAAACTCTTTTTAACTTAAGACTGCTTGTTGAGCTTATTTTGTGATTTCCTCTCACAAACCTATACGCGTATGGATACTCCAAGCATCATGTCTTCTAATGGAAAAGATGTTAATATGATTGTTAAGCCATCAATCATGAAGGAAAAAGAAAGATCTTCGTTACCTCCAACTTTGAAAAGAAATAGAAGGAATGTGAGGAAGCCATGAGTTGTTCCTTCAAATTCTCAGAAGTTTTCTGATGTTCTTGAAGAGTTGAAGGAAACAAGAAATGAGATTCAACAAATAAAGGCTTGTGTTATGAGAACTCTTGAAATTCAGCCTAGAAGGTTTGTTGGAATTGACTCCTTTCTTCACGAACTGTACGTTCCCATGGCTGTTGACGACAAGGAGTTCGGGGACGATAAAGAATTTTTCAGAGGTCTTAATATCTAGGAAACTTCTTATGAGAATTTATTCTTGTGTTTTTAAGAAGGATAACTAGGGTTTGGAATAGCCATTATTGTGATTACACATAGCTAGTTCCAACATTTTCATCTTGCAATGTTTTTAGGTTTATTTATTTAAATTCTAAAGTTTATTTGGAAGATGATTTTGCAGTATTTATCTGTATGGTTTCATATATTGCAACTTGTTATGGGATATGTGTGTTTGCGTCCGTGAACTATGATTGTCCCATACGTGGTCAAAAGTTAAGTTTTTCATATGTCGATATGCAAGTATTGACAAAGGATTGAATGAACTTTTGACAAACAAAAGATAAGCCTATTATGTCATTATGCAAATATTGATGGAAGATAGGATGAGCTTTTATTACAAAGATTAAGTCTATTATTTGTCATTGTGCGAATGGTGATGAAGAATAGAATGAATCTTTGTTTATTCCGCAGTATTGATCTTCCCCGATCCAAATTTTTTATGTAAATATTGTGCAGCTCCGTAAGTTCTCTTATGTGAGCATTTCCGATTAAATTAATCATAGGTTCTCGTGTGGTTAATTTAATTGAGATTTTTGGATACAAATTCATGTTTTATGAGTTTTGATAATGTCTAAAGAAATCCTTCTTTCCTTGTGAAAGTAAGGTCGCTCTTGTTGTTCTTTCAGGAATGACATTTTATGGGGGAGAGTTCTTAATTGAACTTGTGCTTAATTGCCAAATCTTTGTGGGGAGTGCGACTGTGGAATATTATAGGGGTTATCTTGTATCATTATAAACTCCTTGATGAATGCATTTAGTTTCGGCTATATGATTGCATCTAAAAAAGTTGATATGTGCTTTCATTTGGTCATGAAGCGTCTCTATGTAAATTTCATTAGGATCCCACTAGTTTTCGTACCTTTGCCAATTTTATTGAAAATAAGGGGGAGAATTAATGTGGTTCACACTACAAATACATATGGTTTTCGGATCATCATGTAAGGGGGAGTGGTTTTCATGTGAGATGAAGTATTGACTAAGGGGGAGTGATACATATCACCATAGTATTGTTGTCGAAGTTGTGATTAAATTGAACTTTGATGATGTGTAATAATACTATGACACTGTATAACAATGACTGAGAGCTATTGTTTTCTCATTGTTATGGCTACGGATCTTCAAAAATGATGATGCTGAATTAAATACCTTTGGAATCATTGGAGTACTTGGAAGTGACAAAGATTTCGAGTAATGTTGAAGAACCAACGAGATCAAGCATGTGGATGAGAAGCTGCAAAGTTTATTTATTTTGTATTCCATATGCATTGATAGTTTTGTCACTAAAATTAACAAAGGGTGAGATTGTTAGAGCACTGCTCGGTCGAACTCGCAAGCGTTGCTATCTCAAGCTTGTTTGTCAAGTTTAGTTGCCAAAACTAGAAGTCTTGATTTCTAGTCTTCTAGCTAAGTTTCGGACTAGGATAGTAATTAAGTGTAGTTGAGCTCTAGACTCCACGGCGTTCATCATGAAAAGACGAAGAACTACTCAAGGAACTGGTGGAACTTCATCGACAAAAATATATGTGGAGACTTGAACTTATCTATCACTTAAAAGTCTATTTATTCTATCTCCTATCTTGAGACAAAAGTCGTATTGCTATATAGACTTCGATTGTACACATTTGCTATTTCGAGCCGAGTTTATCTCGCTTATCTATTTCTCGAAATATGTGTTGGTAAGATTTCGCTTTGGCCTAGTTCATCTTTACTCGTGACGAAAGTCATGTTGATTATTTCGATAACTTGAAAATCGCTTTAACGAAAAATAGTTTGTGAGTAACAACTATAAAACATCCTCTAAGAAAGTTTCAATGATTGAAATGAGAGTTTAGAATATATAACCATGATTGGATATAAACATTGTATGTGAACTCATACTTGTGTAAGTCCAAAATCCTTGAACTAAAGTACGCGTACTTTACTATTTAGAATGACTTGAGCAAAGTCCGCGTACCAGTATGCATACTGTCGGAAGTTCACATCCCGTGAATTTCTACTAGAGTTTGTGAACCAAAAACAAACTCAATCCGGGGACTTAAGTATGCGTACAAGTATGCGTACTTAAGTAGGTTATTTTCTAAAACCGGTTTGTTCATGAACTAAAACATTTATATAATAAGGAATGCAATCTTTGCAAACCATGGCTATAATGTTCATGAATCGATTCGATTGAATCAAAACTGATTTTGCTTCGATTGTGTCTTATATACTTCTATGAGATCTAAGAAATTGAACAACTCTCTAACTAGTTCGTTTGAGTCATTTGAACTAGTTATGGTGAAGATGAATAAGGTTGATATGAAAGTGCTCATATGGATAACCATTGGTTAACTATTGTTGAACCAACTAAGTGTACATGTTTAGGTACGGTTACTCAAACCTAAATGAAGTTACATTTCATTTGTGTGTAACAAGCTAAGTTCGATCTAACGGTTGAAATATATTAGCTTGAATCTAATCAGGTTTTCATCTAACGGTGAATATTGAATGCTTTGTTACCAAGGTAACTTAGATTGCAAACCCTGATTTGGAGACTATATAAAGGAGAACTCTAGCAACTGGGAAACCTAATCCCCACACCTCATGTGTGATACTAGTTGTATAATCTAGAGTCGATTCTCCTTTAACCTTAGGTTTTTCATGAAACCCTGTAGGTTAACGACTTAAAGACTTCGTTGGGATTGTGAAGCCAGACCCAACTATTTTCTTTGTAGTTGTGTGATCTGATCTTGCTGTTTCTATCGTGTTGAGTACAATTATAAAATTGGCTCGAGATTAATTTCTCCCATAGGCAAGATACAAAAGTAATCACAAACACTTCGTCTCATCATTTGTGATTCCACAATATCTTGTTTCACTAGCCGATTAAGATTATTGTGAAGTGATTGATATTTCTAGGCTGTTCTTTGGGAATATAAGTCCGGTATATCAATTGGTTCCTGTTCACCTTGATTTATTAAAAGACGGAACAAAACTCGTAGGTATTTCTGTGGGAGACAGATTTATCTATTCCTATAGACTTTTTTGTGTGAGACAAATTTGTTTATTAAAGTCTTCGACTTTGGGTCGTAGCAACTCTTAGTTGTGGGTGAGATCAACTAAGGGAATCAAGTGCGTAGTATCCTAATTGGATCAGAGACGTAAGGAGCGCATTGTACCTTGAATCAGTGTGAGATTGATTGGGGTTCAACTATAGTCCAGACCAAAGTTAGTTTGTAGTAGGCTAGTGTCTGTAGCGGCTTAATACAGTGTGGTGTTCAATCTGGACTAGGTCCCGGGGTTTTTCTGCATTTGCGGTTTCCTCGTTAACAAAAACTTCTGGTGTCTGTGTTATTTCTTTTCCGCATAATATTTTGTTATATAATTGAAATATCACAGGTTGTGCGTTGAATCGATCAATTGGTAAATCCAACCTTTGGTTGTTGATTGAAATTGATTGATCCTTGAACATTTGTCTTTGGTACCGTTCAAGTTATATCTCTTATATTCAATCGGGCTCGCAAATTATTATTTGTTTGATTGCGGATTGAATTGAGAGATTGAGATATAAACTCTTTGATATACTTTTCTTAAGATTGAGTCTAACTGTCTAGTTGATTCTCTTGAAAGTATATTGGAGTTTGTCCATACAGATTGCTAAGAAAAATATTGGGTGTGGTTGTTAGACCCCCGCTTTTTCAATTGGTATCAGAGCAGGCAAACACGTTTTAAGACCTTATAAGTCTGTGTTTGTAGCGATCTGACTCTATAGACAGAAATTCTATCTCCATAAACGTACCACCAGTCTTCGATGGCTCAAACTACTTGTAGAGGAAAATCTTTATGCGTGCTTTTCTTCAAGCTCGTGATTTCCAAACATGGGTACGTGTTGTTAATGGCTATGATCCTCCGGTTAATACAGAAGGCGATGTATCTATACCTAAGGATATTGGTAGATATAGTCCTGAAGAAATCCTTGCTGTAAAGCAAAATTCGGACGGCTTAAATTTTATCATACATGCCATTACTCCAGATCTTCAGCATCATGTGACTACTTGCACGAAGTCTACAGATGCCTGGGATATCTTAGAAACTAGTATTTGAAGGAAATACTAGTGAAAAAGAAGCCAGGCTTCAAAACCTAAATTCTGACTGGGAAAACCTTCGTATGGCAGATGAAGAATCATTTGATGAGTTTAATCACAAAGTGTTTGAAATTGTTAATGCATCTTTTGCATTGGGTAAGAAGACTATTCCTGAAAAGGACATTGTGATGAAGATTCTCAGATCTTTGCCATCCAGATACGATTCTAAGAAGCATGCCTTCGTTGAAGGAAATAATCTCGCAACACTTTCCAGAAACACTCTGGTTGGGAAATTAAAGATCTTTGATCATGAGCATACATCCAAATCTGGAAAGGATGTTGATTTCAAAGCACAAAAGAACACTAAATTACTTGATAAAAGTAGAAGTGTTTGCATATCTGAAGATGATCTTTCTGAGGATGATTCATCAGATGAAAATCTTGACAAGTCAGTCTCCATAGATAAATCCAGGTCATCATATAAACCCCATAATCGTGTTCCTCCTAAAAACATGGATAATTATAAAACTGATGACGGGGATATGCTGCACTGCTTTGTGTTAGAGCATGGCTCGGTTGAACCCACCAAGCGTTGGTATGTCAAGTTTGGTTGTCATATTTTAGTGAATCAAAACTCATGTTAAGAATCGCTTGATTATGTACTAGAGTCAACTTCGTATAGGTTAGCTTGAAAGTATTAGGATATGAGACTTTACAAGTATTGCGAAGACTTGAAAATGTGAAGAAGCAAGGAGCTACAATGACAACAATCATCCTTCCACTTGAGGTTAGTGATATTTGACTTGAACTGTTTCATTCCCTAACGTATCTTTCAAGTCGTGCATATTGAAAACAAAACTGCGAAGCATATTTGAACTCTAGATAGACATAGTATTAAGGAATACAATACGAGATTTATTGCTTAACCATTAAACTTTGTAGATAAGACATCACCATAATCATTTGAATGCTATTGTGATTATGTATGGGTATGAGGTGAGGATTTCATCCTAGGGAACAATGTTCTACATGTGCTCTAAGGAAGTAAGTTCATAAACTTGTTTGTGAACCGAAAAGGAAATTTCCATGTGTTATTGGTTTTGTTATTCATTGCATATCTTATGAACAACCAATATGTGTGATTGAGTATAACCGCTCACAACTTGTTTGTGTTCTTGGTAGAACTATTCACAAAGTCCTGACTTATGTATTGGTATGACTTTTATTAGTGAAACCGATCTTAAGTAATCACTGAGATGGTATGATCGGGTTTGTGATTTTATGTCTGACCAAATATGGGAAAGGGGAACCGATCCTAGTAAGAGGTGCAGTACATCACAAAGGGGAACCGATCCTTGTATGGGGTGCAACAAGGTTTATAGCAGAAAGGGGAACCGATCCTATGGACATGTGCAACACGTTTTTAGGCAAAGGGGAACCGATCCTATGGACATGTGCAACACATATAAGTTAGATACCATATATATGTGGGGAACCAATCCTAGTACCTAGTCAACCGAATTTGGAAAGCTAGTGTGACTATGCACAATACTCACATGGAAGGTAGAACCGAAACTTGTTTTGGTATATCCGTTAAACCCATGATTGTGATTGAATGTTTGTTTGATCAATCGCATAGTTCTTGAAAGTTAGATGAACCAATTCTAAACTTGTTTGGAAGTGTGGCAAATCGGTTTCAAGGTTGTAAGTGTGAAAGAGAACTTACAAAGTAAGGATGTCGACATACTTTGAACATGTGCTATGAATGTTCATTTCTTTAATTGTTCAAAGTTATTCCTTAATAGCTAAGGGAAGAGAATCCCAGGATCGAAACATAAGTAAGTTAAGAATCTTTTACTTAAGGTTATTAATTTCATTTTGTAGGGAAATATAAGAATTATTAATGTGCATTTACTAATTAGATTTTCCGAGAGATTTCGATCATTATTTTTGGACAGAGCATTTCCAGGAATTATGGAAACCAAATTTGTGCTTTAATGAATATCTTGAGAATATTTTCGGTTTTGGAAATTCCTTGGTGTCCAAACTTCATTGTCTATAAATACTTGAAGTTTGCCTTTCTAGCAAACTAATCCTTCGTAACAACAGACTTCCTCTTTTGTTGTTGTTACTGGTGTAGCCACCTATTCGGAGAGGAGAGTAACCTAATTAGGAGAAATCTCTTACGGCCGCTCAGTTTAAAGTCTTCTTTGGGATTGAGAAGCTCTAGCGTGTACCGTTGGTGGGAAACTAGATAATTGCGGTTTATATTTTGTTTTCGATTGATTTGATTGACTAACGGTGGTTGAAATCTGATTGCACCTAGTTTGTTTATGCTTGAGAATCTTCTCTTCTGATATAAGATTCACTCAAACTAGTTCAGAGTTTCGACAGGGATCTTTAGACTGTTGTTATTCGAAAGACGATCTTGTGATAATCCATTGTTAACAGACTCCGTTCTGTGCGTGATTGATCACAAGAGATTCAAGTGATTGTGTACGGGTTTTAATTGAAGATTTAAGAAGATTTGAAGACAAAGAAGATATTGAAGATCTGACTTGGGTTTATAATATTTGGTGTGCACAATACTTTTTTCGGTAAAAGAGGATCCAATTAATAATCGGTTTATCCTTGTACGTGACACGCTCCAAGGACAGGACGACCCATCTCTAATGGTAACATCTAACTTTGTCTCATAAGTTTTATCTTTATTTGTCACCATCTAAGGCCTACCCCGCAATAGTGCAACTATTACGTGCTAGGCAGGGGACTTAATGTTGATGGTGGATTTTAGTTCAGATCTAATGTAGGATCATAATATCGCAACAGACAAGACTCGCGGGATTAGTAAACGACGGTGTCGCGAAGGAGTCGCAGGAGCTAAAAATAAATGACGCAATGAATAAACGACAAGCAAAACAAAAGAAGACATGAGATCCGGCGAAGGCTAAGAAGTGTCGCGAGAACGAATGTTTGTGCATCTCGCGACACTTCGCGGGACATTCCCGAAAATAAAGGATAGCTTAGTCATCTACCACTATGTATTACCCTATATAAAGGGCTAAGTGAATCTGTGAAAGGGAGAGATCTTTTTGGAATTGTTGGGCAAGTCATTAGGAGAGAAAAGTTTAAGAGTGTATTAATTTCTAAGTGTAATTCTATTTCCTTGTGTAAACAGTTCATGGATTCAATCAATAAATATTCTTGATCTTACATCTTTCAATGGGTTAATTAAGTAAAATCGAGTAAGGGGTGTAGTGTGGGAAATCCCGCTACTACATATGCGCTAGAAACAGGGAACCGAGCAGAGATTGATGTAGAAATTGGAAAGAATTTGGATTAACAGAGAAAAGATTTGGAAAAGATACTCAAGAATTCATTGAAAAAGAAAGATGGCTAGAAGAAGAAATGTACAAGAGCAACCAACGATTGTAAGAAGAAGTGGGAGACTTGCTGGAGAAAGGAGGAATGAAACAGGAGAATCGTCAAGGATGAATATGAGAAATGATGGAGAAGATCAAAACCAGCCACCGATCTCCCCAGAGAGCAAACGCGGCTGTGGATTATGATAGAGTAAGTGTACATACTTGGAGGTCTCGATTCTCAAGATGAGAGGGAAGAGGAGCAAGCAAATGGTGAACAATGGACAAGGAGGAGGCGAGCAAGGGATGAATGGAGAAATGAATCCAGAAACGAAGAAATGGCAAATATTAGAAAGATTGAGACAAACAATACACGAAGAGAGACGACTAGAGGCGAGGAGCGAGCAAACTTGACAAGACAAAATCATGAATTGAGGATGGAAAATATGAGATTGCAAAGTAGGAGATCTAGAAGTAGCGTGAGATCAAGTTCAAGATCGAATAGAGAAGAAAGAAGGAGAGTTTTACCAACAGAAAGTACCGAGGAAGAAACACAAAATCCGAGTACAGAGCATGGCGAGAGAAGAGGGGAAATAGAAGATCGTTATATTCCTCAGCCCGAAAATCTTCAAAATGAGCGGAATAGGGAAAATCAAGGAAACATGCAACTCCAAGAACCGAATGACCCAGCTGCTGAAGGGAGAATAATCTTGCACGGGAGAGAAGAATTGAGAAGAAACCGAGAGATCGAGGATGACATTGAGAGACACTACATTGAACAAGCGCGGCTAGCTCGCGAGAGAGAAAGGGTAAGAGCGGAAATGGAAAACCAAGAGATGGAAGAGGCAATCCGGCAGAATAACCATGACAACCGCGAAAGAAGAAGGGAACAAAATCGTACCAATAGAAATATTAATGAAGAGTATGAGAGGGTGCAGATGAGAGCTGAGAGACAGCCAAGAAGAGAGAACAACCGATATAATGGTGTGCGAATTGACGAAAGAAACGAAGAAGAGCGTCGCAGTGGGAAAGAAGAGGAGAAAATAACGAGCAGGGAAGGTCAAAATAGGCACGAGCGAAGAAGGAGAGAAGCAGAGTTAAAAAGACCAAGAGAATCAAACTCGAGGCAAATGAACAAATCTTAAGAGAACTGGGTCGAAATGAGAGGATTACTGAATAGTAGAAGGGAAGGAGGAAGGAGACAGTTAGACGAAGCCATCGCAGACGCCGCGAAGAATCCCTTCACGCTAGAAGTACAGATGGGAGGAATACCTCCTAAGTGCAATCTACCTGCGTTAACCAACATCTTTGATGGAACAACTCATGCGGTACAACATATCAAGGCTTATATGAGATGTATGTTACAGTGGGAGAACCATGATGCTATACTATGCAAATATTTCGCGTCAAGTCTAATAGGAGAAGCACTAAAATGGTTCGAAGGTCTGCCAAGAAACACAATCACATCATTTAACCATTTACAAGCCACATTCCTGGGAGCATACATAAGTAACAGCTCTTCGCGACCAGGTATTGAAGATGTATTTGGGTTGAAACAAAGGGTTGGCGAGAGCTTAAGGCAGTTGACAATAAGATGGAGAACCATGTGTAGCGAAATGGCAGGACGGGTTGAGGAAAGATATCTCATCCTCTCATTTGTGAATGCTCTCTTTGCGACTAACTTGTTGTACATTCAAATTTTTAGAATCAAAAATACAATCACGATGGCAGAACTACGAGAGTTACAGGAAGAATATATTGCCTTAGAAGAAAGACAGAATGAAATGAATTCTTATCCAGTCGCGAACACAAGCTCGAATGCCGCGAACGCAAGTTTGCTGCCTCAATTCATCAATACAGTGGCGAGTACTTCGCAAGTACAAAGAAGTAAGGAAAGTCGATGAGGGACAGCAGAAGATGGTAGCCATGGGAAGCCACGATCAAGAGGAATTTGAACGAGAAAGGAACTATTACAACCGTAACGGCAATAATAAGATTCAGAGGCTAGATCATGTGCAAGAAACATACGGTGGACGAAGGCAAAATAACCGTGGAGGGCAGAGAAGTCGCAGAATAGTATGGGAAGAGATTAAGATGCCTCCACTGAATGCTAGTGTGGAAAAGATCTGGGAAGCTATACTTGTGATGGAAAATGTACCAAAGACCTTGGAACGTGGGAATGGAACCACCGCCAAAGCGATAGAAGTCATGAGTTTTGTTCTTACCATCGCTTCCATGGGCATCAAACAAATGATTGTAGAAATATAAAGAGAATTATTCTCGGGATGATTGATCGGGGAAGCTAAATCACTTTCTAAAGGGAGAAGAAACAGCCGACATTACCACCACCACCAGAGATGCACGAACAATGTGTCGGAAAAGGAAAGGAAACATTTGTTATAGAAGTTGGAACAAAAGCTAGAAATTTGAACTGCAACTCTATCGTCCACTCCTATCGCACAATCGAAGATTTTCATGACAACGTGCTCGGTAGAGTCTTTGCGAGAGATGCTAATGATAAAGAAATAATGAGTCTCAAGGCGAGAACGACGCAGCTTAGAAAAGTGGCAAATGAAGACTATTTCTTTCTCTCGCAGATGAAGTGCCAAAAGGAAGAGAAACACACGATAGCCCGTTGGTTGTGAAACTAGAGATTAACCCGAAAACCAGTCGATGGAGAAGATGATGAGGCGAAGTGCTTGTCGGGCGATCAACCGAATTCTAATCGACACCTAAGTTCGGTGAATATTCTCTTCTACCATACTTACAAGACGATGGGAGGAAAAGATGAGGATTTGATCCCTCGACATACAAGATATATGGCTTTAATGGCACCGCAAACAAACCAAAGGGAGAAGTTCACATGAGAATACCTCTACAAGGATTATCAACTCGATATTTTATTCTCGAGTGGTTGACGTGGAATCTCCATATAATGCGCTGATTGGGAGGCCATGGCTTCATGAAATCTTGGGAGTTGCATCAACATATCATCAATGTATAAAATTTCCACATCCAAATGGCATTGGTATTATACAGGGAGATTGGAAGGAGTCGCAACAATGTCATGAGGTCGATGTAGAAAGTCACAAGAAAGAAATACCAAAAGAAAAGGTTGGAAGCAACATGTGAGAGATGAGCAGAGAAAAGAAAAATTGATGGTGGATGCTATAGAAGTAAGGACCGAACATATCTCGCGAGGAGAATGCCTAGAGACAGCGAATATCGGGATGATAACGAAGCGAAGGGTATGAAGAGCAAAAGGCATAAGAAGTGAATAATCAATAGAAAGATCAAGAATTGAAGTAATGATGTGCGAGAATCTCATCAAGTCAAGAATATATGAGAATTCAAATAAATGAAAGCACAACAAATGAAAGGAATTTTGCGAATATCTCGCAA
Organism: Papaver armeniacum; assembly: GCA_023531295.1. Lineage (NCBI taxonomy): Eukaryota > Viridiplantae > Streptophyta > Magnoliopsida > Ranunculales > Papaveraceae > Papaver > Papaver armeniacum. The sequence goes on along the minus strand of JAJJWW010018739.1, from coordinate 12,844 downwards.
ACAAATATCAAAAATAATGAAACATGAATGATTGAATGATTTAACAAATATGAATGAGTAAAAGAACGGGACGAACCTTTATGGCGTACACCCTAGTTCGCGAATAACATTTCGTAAGAGGCAAATGTAAGACCTAAAGTGCGTCATATAAGGGGTATCTCTCAACATGGCTCGGGGGAAGGTTACACCGCTCCCGAAGCCCGAGTCATGAAAATTTGGGGCCCATGAAAGCCTATCCTGGAGAGATACCTTGGATTCCCAACTATATAAGGTTATACCCTCGGTTGGGCGACCGAGGGTCTCTTCCAAGGAGTCGCTGTATGCTCAAGGCGCCGAGGTACACGGTTGAGCCGCAGTGCCCGGGATGGATGAACCTACCCCGGCCATTCTTGGCAAGTCTTGGCATACGTTGCACTCGCCCGAAGAAAACTCCACTTAGGGTGCGCCTCGTAACCATAAACCATATAGGTATAAGGGATAAGAGGGCCGCGAAAACAACTCGGTTGTTGTTAAGACCGGATGGGAGGAGCTAGTCTTGTATGGCCGATGTTTCGCCTCCTTGAAGGGGCAACCGGGAGATGATAAGGGCGACGCTCTCCAATAGGGGGAGTGTCAAAACAGACGCAAATGTCATAAGGCTATGTTTTCGCAAGAGAATTTAGGCTCGTCATATTTGTGCAATGATCCTGCAGAGGCAATAATACTAACGCGAGGGTAAGGCGAGATCAATGGGTCTTTACACGAAAGTGTACGGACGTCTGCGATTTCGTCGCACGACGGCAATGTCATGGGGCTATGTGTTCGCAAGGATATATAGGCCTGTCATATTGTCGCAACTAAAACATCCTTGCAGAGGCAAAAATACTTGGAAAATGATAAGGCAAGATCAATGGGTCTTTACATGCAAGTGTAAAGACGTCCTGCGATTTTGTCGCAATAAAAGGTGGCAGGGGAAGACCTCTAATTAGGGAGGTCTAACTCGGAAGACCACACAAAATGATAAGGCAGGGTCAATGGGCCCTTGCTTGAAAAATGTAAGGGCGGCTTGCGACCTTGTCGCAATGAGAATAGATAACATACATTTATGAAGATAAGGCAAGGCAAGTAGAATTCTTGATTTATGAAGATACCTGCGACCTCGTCGCAACAATACATTTCAATAACAATAAAATTATTATTCAACCACATACATGATGACAATTAAAATCTTCCATCTGAAGATAAATAACAGAGGCAAGTATGGGAATGGAAAAGATGGAATATTGTTATTCATCTTCTGATGCAAGAGTTATACATCAATAAGGTTAGCCAATTATATTACAAGGAAGAACTACCAAAAAAGGGGGTGAAGACTGAATTCAGGGGGGGAAAATCCAAGAAGTACACTATAATAAAGATACAGAAATATACAGATATTACAGGCAAATGAAAGAAACAAAAAGAGTTATCCCTTTGGTGATTCTTCTCCTTCATTTGATTCTTCGCCCTATTATTTTCATCGCAGAATTTTCCCCTTCGCTAGCCTCACTATCGAAACATCCGAGACAGCGGATTCTCGGAACCTTTTCGAGGAGCCAAGGATATGAATGAAGAGGGATTTTGTGGTCTTTACAAACATACTCCATGGCTCCATTGCGAAAACAAACTGCATCATTACTAAAATTCGCCACTGTCGTTTCAAATTGTTTCTTCAACTTGGAATACTTGTTATTACGAAGGGAGAGACTCTTGGCGAAATTGTTTTTTTCGCCTTCGAGTTCTTCAATTCTCGCTGGAAAATTCTCATGAGTTGTTCTTTCTCGATTCAAGCTCTCTAATTCTAACCTCGAAGCCTCTTCTCGATTCTCGCAAATAAGTAACAACAAGTTAATAATTTACAAGCAATACTACGTAAGTAAGAAGTAAGTAAGGTATAATAAGTAACCTTCTCTATCGTATATCATATCTTTAATCAAGGAAGTATGCTCGACATGAAGACTAACATCAACACCTAGGTTATTCCTGGCATTATCTAAAACTTTCGCAGCCCAGGCGAATTCATCATCACTATTAATAACAAGAAGAGAACGAACTTGCTCTTCTCGCTGCTTAAGCATAGTATTTTGATGAAGGAGTTCATCTCGTTCAACTTGCACACCGAGAAGAGATTTGTGGAATTCTCGCTAACGCCCGTGCACCTCTCGTTAGTAATGCGATCGTTCTCATCTATGAGATCACTAATTTTCTTCCTTAAAGTCTTGATTTTCTTCTCGGAATCAAGGTACATTCGTTAAAGCGATTAGTTAAATTTAAACTAGATCTCGTGTTCGATCTCTAAAAGATGATATTTGGATTGAAGATCCTTTAATGAAAGGAGGTTAGTTTTATCGAGGAACTACTTAGAGATTGATTGAGGTGAGCGAGAAGAAGGTCATTATCCATAGGTTCAGAAATGTATGGAGAAGAATAGCCTCATCGGAGAGATTATATACATCTCATGGTAATAAGTTAGGTGGCAATATGCGATCGATAAAATAGAAATAATAAAAGAAGGAAAAATCTTATACCATAAAGTTGCTTGATTAGCGTTCAAGAGTGGACACCCTATCCCTTTGAGAGTCAAGTTCGGTATTTAACTTTTGAATTCTCTCATCTTTATCGCGAGATGACGCAGCCTTCCGCCTCTAATTCTCGAATCTTCTTGCTCAATTGCGAATTCTTCTTCTCAAGATTGTTGCGTCTTCTCTCGAGATCCGAGGCAACTACAAAGGAAGTTCTTCCAACCTATAAAAGAAGATAGAAGAATCATTAATATACATATATTTAAAAATTTAAAAAGGAAATGTGAATCGCGCATGCACGTACCAAAGATCCAAGTGCATTCAACAAGTCGGAGACACGACTCTAGAAGCTCCATTGAAAGAATCATTGCCTTCTAGTAAAGCAAAGATTACACACATTTGCGAGAGTCCCGCAAAGGGAAGCTAGGGGAGCATCTCCCATTCCTTGGAAAGAGTCCGAGAAGATGCTAGATAACCGATCCATAGGAGAACCGGCCAATGGAGTCTCTTTAGCAAGAGAAATTCGAATCATGGTCATCCTCATCAGAAGATTCGGAGCTTGAGTTAAGGCGAGAAGAAGATTGAATCTTTCGCTTTTTAGTTAATGGAGCAGAAGATTTATTTTTGCGAACGACAGCTTTGCCCTTACTTTTAATCTTCGCGGCTACAGCTTCTTCAACTCCAACCTTCGCATACGCATAAAGATAAGAAACAGAGGCAACAATATTGTTTCAAATGATAAAGGAAATGTCTCTTACTTCATCCGTAAGCGATCGAAGTATCGTCAGGGTACTCTCCAACGGATTATCCTTGTATTTTCTTCTCAATTTGGTGATCTGAAAAATTTCACAAACTTAGCAAGTATAAAAAGAAAGTTGCAAAGGCAAGATTTGAAATGGGAAACATACCTCTTTTTGCCTTATCGGGCCATTTGAATTCCCAAGGATGATATCCTCGCGAGACTCGCGCAGGAAGAATATGCGAACCCGCGATATAAGGGCCATTTAAAATCAAGGGTACAACCCACCACTTCTCATCTTTTGAGTGGCGAGGAGTAGAATTATTGCCCGGGTGCCAGTCAATATCTTGCATGAGCAATTTATCCTCGGGGACATTCTCCTTCTTTTTCGTGCGAATGCCCCAAATGAGATTTCGCATTCCTCATCTTTATCACCGAATAGTTTTCAAAAAGTTCTCTACAAGTATACTTCTCAAATAGCCTATTTCCAAGTCTGCAAAATCGGGGTGTCTAACAAGAGTAGGGTATAAAGATCCTTTGCCAAAGACCACGATTCGCATACTCAAGCATTAGGCGAATGCAATCGCCACTCAATTGATAAATAGCCCGAGAGAATTTTTCATGGGCCAAGATTTCATAAAATAAAGGCATCTCAGGATCGTATAAGGGAATGGGAAGTCCCGCGAGAAGTCGACCTAGCGAGACTATAATCTTTTGATCATCACATTGATGATCAGAAAATAACTTTGCAGAAAGAGTAGATGAAGGTTCTTGATCGGGAATGGTTGATAGAGTGAAACCCTTCTCGAGCAACTTCTGTTGAACTTCCTCAAAAGAAGCTTTATATGCACGACTAATGAAAGCCATTATCGGTATGGGAATGGATGGGAGGTTGGAGATTAGGATCAGCGTTAGAAAAGACGAAGAAAAGATTTGCGAGAGCGGAGCGCAAATTGTGGAAGGAGAAAATCAAAGAGAAGTTGCAGAGAGAAACTAAAGAATGAAAAGGAGAGGAAAAGAAAACTATATATAGGGAAAAAGATCCTCGAGAAAAACGAGGTCATTTAATGCGAGAAGAGACATGAACGGTCAAGAATAAACGGTTGAAAGAGACGTGTCAAGAAAAGACATTAATAATCAAAATCCGTGTAAAAGTACAAAAATCGAAAAAGATAAAGATAAGCAAATGCGGCAAATCAAAAGAATCACTCTCATGATACTCTTCCCTTCGCAGGAGAAATATGAGGAGAGACAAGAAACGATACTAAATGTACATCTCAAAGAAGCTTCGGAACTTCGCCAAAGAATAGAGGCAAGTACGTACTTTTCAAGGAAAGTATTCTTTTGCTCGTTCCTCCATCAACGAAGATCAAAGATTATCACAACAATGATTTTTCCTTCAAGATCGCTCTACAAGCAATATTCAAGGAAAAAGAGGCAAGATGTAGGATCATAATATCGCAACATACAAGACTCGCGGGATTAGTAAACGACGGTGTCGCGAAGGAGTCGCAGAGCTAAAAATAAATGACGCAATGAATAAACGACAAGCAAAACAAAAGAAGACATGAGATCAGCGAAGGCTAAGAAGTGTCGCGAGAACGAATGTTTGTGCATCTGCGACACTTCGCGGGACATTCCCGAAAATAAAGGATAGCTTAGCTGTCTACCACTATGTATTACCCTATATAAAGGGCTGAGTGAATCTGTGAAAGGGAGAGATCTTTTTGGAATTGTTGGGCAAGTCATTAGGAGAGAGAAAGTTTAAGAGTGTATTAATTTCTAAGTATAATTCTATTTCCTTGTGTAAACAGTTCATGGATTCAATCAATAAATATTCTTGATCTTACATCTTTCAATGGGTTAATTAAGTAAAATCGAGTAAGGGGTGTAGTGTGGGAAATCCTGCTACTACATCTAAAATTATAAAACCAAATTTAATGCGCTGACATCCTGCAAAGGGTAAAGCCGTTTGATAAATGCGCTGACATCCTGCAAAGGGTAAAGCCGTTTGATAAGTGATGAGTACATCTTCACTTTATTTATTCGAAGCAATTCAATAAATACACAAAATTCACCCAGAATGGTGCATGCAGCAACAATCCCAAATATTCTGTGAATTTTTAGCATTATTAATTAATGCATGATTTGTCTAGCATTTCCTGTGTTGTTCCTAGCCGAACTCTCATTATTAGCATGGCATGACGAATGAGTGTTCACTCCCAGCAGAGTAACATGAATCTCCAAGTGCCAATTTTGAGATATGCACGAAATACCCGTACAGGCTGCATCACTCTCTGACAAAGAGAATTTCGAATCAACGCGCTTTCAGCTCGATCGAACGTATTTAATTTCCTTAAGGAAAATATGGATTGTCCGTATCAGTCTTAGAAAGGATCACGGCCGCGCAAGTTGGCCGCATGATTTAACCAGCCTAGCCAAACCCTAGCAGGAGCAGGCGATCACCGTGATGACCACCGGCGGGCCAACGTATGCCCCAGCCGGTCGAACATCACGCCACACTTCCCAACACGCCAAACGTTAGCCCTAAAATAAGGTGGCCGCGCTGCTTTGGAAGAAACTCGGACGAGCAAGACTGTTCAGGGCAGTCTTAAAGTCATCACGACCGTCCAACTTCGCCAGCCTAGTTGGATGAATTAGATCATCCCATGAATGATCAGAGAAGCGCTAACACACATGTTGGCGGGCCCACTTCTCCCTCACCCGATCGGCTTTCTCACGGCAAGGCCATGGAAGAATGAAACGATTGCTCAAACCATGGCAGGCGTGATGCTTCTAAAGGTCGTGGGATTTCACTAGTGTCTTAAATCGATCACAACCATCCAACTTAGCCAACCTATTTGGATGGCTTAGATCGCATTTAGGACCATCAGGAAGGTGTACGTATGTTCACCGTCAGCCCAATATGGGCCCCACATGATCGATCTACCCAAAGGAGAAGCATGGCTTGCTAAACCGTTTAGCCAAAGTCGCATGTGCGTGACTGTTTCAGAACCCTAATTAGGGTTTGCGGCAATGCACATCTGTCGTAGTTCGATCGTGTCCATCCATCTTCGCCAGCCTAAACGGAGGGTGTAGATATAGACTCAAGATGTCCCAAGGATGTCGACGTGATCGCTGTCGGCCCACCTTTGCGTGTGACTGGTCGGACTAGGCAGACTATGGCCCGGCGCCTCGAAACGCACACCCAAAGGTGGCATGCCACATGGCTTTTAAACCTTTGTGGCAACGTATTTCTGTCGCAAATCGATCACGACCACTCAACTTTGCCGGTCCAATTGAGTGTCCTAGATTGAACCTTCATGGGACCAAAAGGTGTAAACATACCCACCAACGAACCGTCTCCACGCATGTCTGGTCGGTCCGACCAAAATTAACGCCGAAGCTTGAATTCAATCAAGCCAAAGAGGAGACGTTTGCGCACCTCTAAAAAACCCTAAATCCAACGGCAGCAAAATGTTCCGTAAATCATCCCGTCCGTCCAACTTTACCAGCTTGGTCGGACGGCTCGGATTAAAAGTTAGGCGATCAATGAAGTACCTTAATGATTACCGTCCGCCACTCTGCCACAGGGAGTGATCGACCAGATGGTGGCACACCATGCGGCCTCCAAACGATCACTCGAAGATGGTTGGACGTGCTGTCGTTTTAAGACGCTTAAGTCGCGACTTGTTCAATCAACCTTTAAAACAATGATGCTTCATACATATCAATTGTTTTGAGCTGCTTGCTTCAAAACGATGCATTACATGCATCGAGCATATAAGATGTTTCGTGAATATAAATAACTTAGTTATTTAACCTGATAGCACCGTATGTTGTTTCTTGCGGGTCGCATGCCTCGACCCACTCATTCGAGACATCAAACATGTCACAAACTGAGGGATACTTACTGGGGTATTGGTCTGGCGGTTTACAGCGTGCGGCGTGCAACATGCCCATTACGAGAACGTGTGAGGAGGCATGAACGGTTAACGATGGTGAGGGAAGTGGGCAAAGACGTGATCGTGTGACAATCACCTACACGACCCCACTACTCCATCACTCAACTTCCTCCACTTCCTATGAGATGAGGATTGCGCTCAAATGACTTGTATAAATAGGTTCTTCAGCCTATTTCTAACACAGACAGTAAAACAAAGTGTTGTCATCCGTATCCAGAAAACACCAGAACTGATAGCTTACATTGTGCAAGCCAGTTCATCATTCTAATACAAGTCATAAAGAGCCAACACCTTCACAATCTCAACACCTTCTTCGCTTCACTCCCTAAGATCAACCCCATCTCTTTCACTTTGTGACCGAAGCAAGTCTGGAACGACCATTTCTTGGTTTAGGCAAGAATTGTATATATTAATCTCTCGAATCAAAAAATCACTCCCGTGCAGTGCATTTGTTTAGGGTTTAGATTCATTTCTCATCCACACACACCCAAATTTACCAAAACCAGCAGAAACAGTTTTCACCCATAAACAATTGGCGACCACAGTGGGAGATTAATCTCTCGGTTGCAAAATCAGTTTCTTAGTATTCATTCCAGTTTTCTCAATTTCAAAAGGGTGGATCTTAGATCCAATTCAATCATTAAATTCAATTCAGGTTCAACAACCAATTTCAATTTCGGTGTTCCATTCGTTAAGAAGCTTCACGAAAATGATTTTTCAAACAATGCCTTGGATATTTGAGCACCAGTAAATCTCCCAGATGAAAGGACCAGAAACCCGCATGGAGACACAAGACGCGACTACTACTTAGAGGAACGGCTTCTCTCGAGATCCGGATGGAGCAACCGTCTTTTCTACAATACCACAAGTTTTGTATAGAGCAAGCCAGAAATGCCTCAAAGGGTCCACACCCAGAAAGATGAAGTGAAGGTTCGCATAGACGTTGTTCTAGTATGGAGATAGTCGACAACAAATTCAACACCAGTGGAATCCTAGGGAGACACCTGCAGAGGTCACAAAAGAAAAGGTCTATCTCTATTCCACCACTACTACCAATTTAAGGTCGGGAGTATCCGCTATCACTTCGTCAACAAAATATGTAGATCCAGAACATGGCGTAATTTCGAGAATTCGTACATCTATAATAACAAGGGAGGCTTGACATATCTCCAAATCATCATAAAGGGTTCGCCTATTATGTCATCCCGAACGAGAACGAGCCCGGGACATCTTCAGATCTACTGGAACCGACACCTCAAGGGAGCATCCTCAAGAAGATAGCGATGTACGCATCATCATGTCGAGGAAGAATCCGCAGGTTGGGCGAATCACTCTATCAGACTTAAGAGGAATGCTTCAGTGAAACAGCGAACATCCAAATGATTATGTCAAGAGGTCCCGGATTCAGGCAATGGAGGGTCACGATCCAAATATGACTTAACAACAAGTGGTGTAATTGTGCATCAATAGGATGGTACATGTGAATCGTGCTTTGTCGAAGAACCTGCGCTTTCAGACATCCGTGAAGCTGCTAAACACTCAGTTGCGACATCACCTGTCCTGCTAGAAAGAACAAGCCTATCAGTAATAAAGAGCCTCATGATGTTTGTGTAAGCATACATCTCACCAACAGGCAATACAACCTTCGGCCTTCTGTAAGCAGTTTCACTGAAGCAACAAGAGGAAAACCACCGAGATACAACATCCTGTGCGTCCAAAATCGCCAACTCCAACTCCAGTACCACATGCACGACTGCCACAATGATGAAACAACGTCCAACATATTCCATGTCTGGCTCGACAGCACCAACATCAATAAGAGACGCTTTCAGAATTTCGTCTCCCGTAGAAGAAGTAGTTGTGTTACCAAAGGAGATTTCACCTGAGACTTAAGAGGTACATACAGATTCTCAATGTCAAGAGCTTCATCATATTTGCAGAACCTATTAGTTAAGTCATTCGCATGAAGGAACTTCCCTACTCCTCAAAGACACGATCCAAAGATGATAATGGCAAAGGAGTATGACTGGGGACTTCTTAGCACTTTAGAGAGATGCAAGCACGCTATCATTCCAAGATGTCCAAAGACGAGGATATACTCAAGAGAGCAGACGTATTGTCAAAGGCCAGTGATATTCCTGGACATCTATGAAACGCAATGCAGACGTAAAGACGGCCTCATGAACCCAGCGTGACAACATCTATCAAGTCAAAGGCTCAGTGGATACTTGTGGGCAGAGGACTATCTCCCTCTTTTTTATTCCATGAGGCAGCATCGAGGAAGCTATCGGTTCCATCATTATCTTCTCCCTCTAATGACGAGACAAGCTCTACCACTATATGGAGACTGCCAATGCCCGAGCTTCACCATAGCAACAACCACTACGGACAGAGGTAATCCGAACTTCTGCATATTTTATTTTCCCATGGAGAAGTAATAGAGTCACGGAGGCGATATGGCGATATCTTTATTATGGTAAACCCACCGAACATACAAGATAGAACCATGTAAATCACGCTTGGGGACTGAGGCTCAGCATGAAGTTCCTTCACCGTCAGTCAATAACTTCTTCAACATGAGAGAGATGGTCAATCAAGAAGCATGTAATTCGCAAGGGTAAATCAAACTGAAAAGGAAGCCGCTTCAACGCTCCATCCAGCAGAAGCCGCTTCAACGCTCGCTAGAAGAAGATTCTTCAACGCTCTCGCTAGAAGAAGGCTCTTCAACGCTCGCTAGAAGAATATGCTTCAACGCTCTCTCCAGAAGAAGCCTCTTCAACGTTCTCTCTAGAAGATGTCGCTTCAAAGCTCTCTCCTGAAGAAGCCGTTGTTTCCTCCAGCAGAAGCCGCTTCAACGCTCGCTAGAAGAAGCCGCTTCAACGCTCCCTCCAGTAGAAGCCGCTTCAACGCTCGCTAGAAAAAGATGCTTCAACGTTCTCTCTAGAAGAAACCTCTTCAACACTCAATCTAGGAGAAGCCGCTTCAACGCTCCCTCCAGCAGAAGCCGCTCGCTAGAAGAAGCCGCTTCAACACTCTCTCCAGGAGAAGCCGCTTCAACGCTCTCTCCAGGAGCCGCCTCGATGTTCGCTTCGGAAGCTGCTTCAACGCTCTCTTCAGGAGCCGCCTCGACGTTCGCTTCAGAAGCTGCTTCAAAACACTTTCCGGAAGCTACATCAACATTCTCTTCGGGAGCTGCTTCAACATCTTTTTCAGAAATTGCTTCAGCAGCCTTTTAAGGATATTACTCATGATAGGGCTCGTCCTCATCAGAGTCGAGGATTACGACATCGTCATGAATAGTTTGAGAATCCAACCAACCATATGCCTAATCTACCTGGGGCCAAACGACATCATGCTAGGGGAACGCTCACCTGGACGCCTCTTGAACGTGACATGATCTAAGGACAGGCCGACCCATCTCTCCTGGTAACATCTAACTTTGTCTCACAAGTTTTATCTTTATTTGTCACCATCTAATGCCTACCCCGCAATAGTGCAACTATTACGTGCTAGGCAGGGGACTTAATGTTGATGGTGGATTTTAGTTCAGATCTAAAATTATAAAACCAAATTTAATGCGCTGACATCCTGCAAAGGGTAAAGCCGTTTGATAAATGCGATGACATCCTGCAAAGGGTAAAGCCGTTTGATAAGTGATGAGTACCTCTTCACTTTATTTATTCGAAGCAATTCAATAAATACACAAAATTCACCTAGAATGGTGCATGCAGCAACAATCCCAAATATTCTGTGAATTTTTAGCATTATTAATTAATGCATGATTTGTCTAGCATTTCCTGTGTTGTTCCTAGCCGAACTCTCATTATTAGCATGGCATGACGACTGAGTGTTCACTCCCAGCAGAGTAACATGAATCTCCAAGTGCCAATCTTGAGATATGCACGAAATACCCGTACAGGCTGCATCACTCTCTGACAAAGAGAATTTCGAATCGACGCGCTTTCAGCTCGATCGAACGTATTTAATTTCCTTAAGGAAAATATGGACTGTCCGTATCAGTCTCAGAAACGATCACGGCCGCGCAAGTTGGCCGCATGATTTAACCAGCCTAGCCAAACCCTAGCAGGAGCAGGCGATCATCGTGATGACCACCGGCGGGCCAACGTATGCCCTAGCCGGTCGAACATCACGCCACGCTTCCCAGCACGCCAAACGTTAGCCCTAAAAAAAGGTGGTCGCGCTGCTTTGGAAGAAACTCGGATAAGCAAGACTGTTCAGGGCAGTCTTAAAGTTATCATGACTGTCCAACTTTTCCAGCCTAGTTGGACGGATTAGATCATCCCATGAATGATCAGAGAAGCGCTAACACACACGTTGGCGGGCCCACTTCTCCCTCACCTAATCGTCTTTCTCACGGCAAGGCCATGGAGCAATGAAACGATTGCTCAAACCATGGAAGGCGTGATGCTTCTAAGGGTCGCGGGATTTCACTACTGTCTTAAATCGATCACAACCATCCAACTTAGCCAACCTATTTGGATGGCTTAGATCGCATTTAGGACCATCAGGAAGGTGTACGTATGTTCACCGTCAGCCCAACATGGGCCCCACATGATCGATCTCCCCAAAGTAGAAGCATGGCTTGCTAAACCGTTTAGCCAAAGTCATGTGTGCGTGACTGTTTCAGAACCCTAATTAGGGTTTGAGGCAATGCACATCTGTCGTAGTTCGATCGTGTCCATCCATCTTCGCCAGCCTAAACGGAGGGTGTAGATATAGACTCAAGATGTCCCAAGGATGTCGACGTGATTGCCGTGGGCCCACCTTTACGTGTGACTGGTCGGCCTAGGCAGACTATGGCCCGACGCCTCGAAACGCACGCCCAAAGGTGGCATGCCACACGGCTTTTAAACCTTTGTGGCAACGTATTTCTGTCGCAAATCGATCACGACCACTCACCTTTGACGGTCAAATTGAGTGGCTTAGATTGAACCTTCATGGGACCAAAAGGTGTAAACATACTCACCAACGAACCGTCTCCATGCATGTCTGGTCAGTCCCACCAAAATCAACGCCGAATCTTGAATTCGATTAAGCCAAAGAGGAGAAGTTTGCGCACCTCTAAAAAACCCTAAATCCAACGGCAGCAAATATGTGTCGTAAGTCATCTCGTCCGTCCAACTTTACCAGCTTGGTCGGACAGCTCGGATTAAAAGTTAGGCGATCAATGAAGTACCTCAATGATTACCGTCCACCACTCTTCCACTGGGAGTGATCGACCAGATGGTGGCCCGCCATGCGACCTCCAAACGATTACTCGAAGATGGTTGGACGTGTTGTCGTTTTAAGACGCTTAATCCGCGACTTGTTCAATCAAGCTTTAAAACAATGATGCTTCATACATATCGATTGTTTTGAGATGCTTGCTCAAAACGATGCATTACATGCATCGAGCATATACGATGCTTCGTGAATATAAATAACTTAGCTATTTAACCTGATAGCACCGTATGTTATTTCTTGCGGGTCCCATGCCTCGACCTTCTCATTCGAGACATCAAACATGTCACAAACTGGGGGATACTTACTGGGGTATTGGTCTGGCGGTTTACAGCGTGCGGCGTGCAACACGCCCATTA
>JAJJWW010018738.1:0-76383 GCA_023531295.1 Papaver armeniacum | reverse complement strand
ACTGCATAGCAACGTATAACACAAAATTATTTTTTTCAAAACGCAGCAATACAAAACTAATCCGTGCTGAGAGTAGGAAAAGAAAGAGACTTTGTTAATTAGTAAGGTCTAACCTGACATCATAACAATATTCAAAAGAATGTGCTGGATCAGAAGAACGTCGTTTATGCACAACCTGTGCATCAAACTGCAAAAATATAACGATCTTCTTGTGTTAAACCCAAGCAGAACAAAAGTTTTGGAGTTCAACATAAAATAAGTTGTTGTAATGACTACTTACACTATCACAAATAGCCGTGTATGCTGGATCTGATAAGCGGGTAAATGATGTACCGGAGTCGAAAATTGCATCAATATTGAGATCACTTAAATTCCCCCCCACAGTGAATTGAGTCACACTAATGACATATGTTGGGCTGTACAACAAGTTTCGAGAGTATTAAGTAAACAAAATAAATAAACCCTTTTTTTTTTTTTTTTTTTTTTTTTTTTTTTTTTGCATATATATGAAAAGAAAGAAAACAAGAGAAATGAATGATTGCTCACTATCGCAGATTGAAAGGAGTTTCATTTTGGTCCGAGCTTCCTTTATCTCCAAACTTAATTCTTCCCATCTCATCAAATCCAAAGCACATGGAAAAAGAATTTGCTATTAGGCCTTGGCTTGACAAAATGCTAGGAACGGATGTCTTGTCAATACCAAGCCCGAATATCCCATTGGGAGCTACACCATCCAAAAAAAGACCAGTCTGAACCTGACCACAACTACATTATCGAACCAACAAATATGAGAATGGGAACCAGATTGAGATTTTGGTATTTTAATACTATGAAGGGATAAACAAAAATGCTGACTAGTGTCTAGCCTTGTATGTGTTCGAACAGAATTTTATATTCAATTAGTAATAGAAATTAACGCACCCAAATGTTATCCTAGCATCAATGTCTTTTGGCATATGATTGTTTGTTGTCAAATGCAAGACATCCTCTACCAGTGTTCCGGAAGTGGAAGTATTCTCAGAAACATAGTTAACTTCATAAGGGCATTGATCACTTGATGATCCTAAGCATCTGCGCGCACATAAACTGCTGTTGCAGGAAACACCTTTGCTTGTTGATGATGAGTTACTACTGTATATGTTAAAATTCACTACCTGCTAAGAGTGACCCACATGATTGTAAGAAGCAGATATATGAAAAAGATATAGACGATTAAATCTAAGCATCACTCTTAGGGTTTATAATGAGGTAATTTAACAGAGACGAAACATAGGTACAAATATAACCCGAATATTTGACCATTAAGAAACTCCAGATCCTTGTTCCGAATGCTTTGTCCTCCTATTGAATGGCAGCTAGTACAGTCACATGGCACCTGTTTGCCTATTTTTAAACAACAAGTCGACTTTTTCCAGAGGTTAATGACAAGCGCAGGCAAAATGCAGCTGACAGACTTGGTATCAAGCGCAGGCAAAAATGACCCCAATGAAACATCAGCATAGTGTAAGCTGAAAAGTTACCACAGAAATAAAGCGCTAATTTCAGTACAACGTCAAACGACTGACTTCTAAAGCTAAATAATAAAAGTCTAATTTAAAATGAACTCACTATCCAAGTGAAGCAATCTGTAAAGTCTGGTCGCCATTAGCAAAGGTGAGCAATTGAGAACCATCACCACCATTTTGAGCAAGACCACGACCACGGAACACCTTGTCACGATGAGCCATAACTGCATAGTACTCGAGAGTACCTTTTTCAGGTAAATTATCAGCACCCATAATACTTTTCACTTTATCAGAAAATCTGTGGTGCATGTCGAAACCGAATGTTTGGAATGCATCACAGTTCTCTGGTTTCTGAAAATATATCAAAGACACAACTAATAGAGTAATTAGATATTTGTGAGTACAAGAAGAAGAAGTATTAGCCATGGGGCACGATTTTGATTTTGATATATCTTTTGAAGTTAATAGAAGTACTTCATTTATAGGAGAGGTTGAGAAATTCCGTTATAGAGAAAAAAGGGTTGTCGCGTTTCTCAAGACTTGGAGAAAAGTCTACGATCAAGATAATTTCTTTTCTTTGTTTTATGAAAATGAAATTCTTCGAATGCATAAGTTAATATCTTCCACAAATATTTTTGACACTATCAGCCGTGTATATATTTCAGATTCTGTCTAACATTTTACGAAGAAGTTCAAATTTTGAGAGTATGTTTCACGTTTCTAACCACTTGGAAAAGTTAGAACGTAGAACCCAACCTTTTTTTTCTTCACAAAATTGGTTAAAAAGACCAAAATCATTAATTCCTGGGTGAAAAAGACATTTAGATTTTGATACTGTTTAAATGGACAAAAATATAAAAATAGCCAGGATGTAACCAGTTTCATCATACCCATTTTCAAATTCTTTTTCTTATTTTTAATTTACATTAGGATGCATCCAGTTTCATCCTCGCTATTTTTTAAGTTTAAGCCAGGATGAATCCAGTTTCATCCTTGCTAAATTTTTTGTGTCCATTTCACCCATAATAATTTTTAATCGTCCATTTGAACCATGTTTTAAATTTTTTTGGACAAATGACCCATTTTCAGTTTTTTCTTCTATTTCATTAAATTATTAAACAAGCGTGTGAGAAGGGGTCAACAGCCAAGAACTTCTTTGATGGAGATAGTCTTCCCTTGGTCTTACGCGTTCGGCCTTCCCTTCCAGTCAAGTCTTGTCACTTACGCATCACATGACAAAACTTTGAGTGTAATTCGGTGTTGATACTTGACCAAGAAAATAAGACTTAGGGCAATTACCCTATTTTCACGGTTTCATGTGTTTTTCTTTATTTTATTCGACCCATCCTAAATCTCACCGTCAATCTCTCCAATCACATGCATGGCGATGACTTTGCTTGACTTTGGCGATGACTTTGCTTTCGTTTTTTCTTTATTTTAACAGGGAACTTTTTTCTAGAAAAAAAACCAATCAGACTACAGTAAAACTTCAATAAATTAATAATGTTGGGACTGACAAATTCTATCAATTTAGCGAAGTGTTAATTTATATATAAACTAATAAGTTATTAAATTATCGAAATACTCTAAATTTAAGTTTTAAAAAATAAAATAAAATAAAATATTGAAGTTAAACTTAATGGTTTCCCATAATAACAAATATCTTGAGATATTATTTTCAATTCAAATTGATGTGTACTAACTTTTGGCATAATATAATATAATGTAGTATAGAATATTGCATATTATGTGCATAATTATATATATATATATATATATATTGATGTTAAAAGAAACAAAAAAACAATAACAGAAAAGAAGAATGTAATAGTAGCTCATACTTCTCGTCTCAAGGGTGTCAAAAAATCCACGATGATGGACGAGATTCGAAAAGCATTGTGTGAGTATATATAATCATTCCAATCCAAATGTGACTCAAAGAGAAACACAAAAATGACTTTTTGAAAAATTTAACATACAAGTGTGTCAAGGAAAGATATCAAATACAATTAAGCGTGCATCGGAATACATCTCAAGTGAATACAGTTTCTCTTAAAGAAGCGATCTTATCAATAGTAAAGCTAAATGATTTCCTCTTACAATTTGAAAAGGGCACTCCTGAACTCATCAAGGGACTACAAAAAAAAATCAGAGATGAAGTTCAGTGTTGCGTAAATGTGAACAAGAAACAAACATACTTCATAGATCTCTCGACTGTACTGCCAACTTTGATCTTCTTCTTTTTTTTATTCGAATCCATGAACTAACCCTTCGAAATAACCACTTACCAGAAACTTCTTCACCTTCTAAAATCCTTCAATGCTCTACCACATCAACCCTTGTTTACTACCACACTACCGATCAGAGCAACACCAATATCCATTCTGGTTCATCATCACATCTCTTACTATTTCGGTACCAACAAATTCCACATACTTTATAG
The DNA here is from genome assembly GCA_023531295.1 of Papaver armeniacum. Lineage (NCBI taxonomy): Eukaryota > Viridiplantae > Streptophyta > Magnoliopsida > Ranunculales > Papaveraceae > Papaver > Papaver armeniacum. The sequence goes on along the minus strand of JAJJWW010018738.1, from coordinate 72,435 downwards.
ATCTTCACTGACCATAAACTACCACGCTATCACCTTATCTTCTCGAGACCCACTGAACCAAAGCATAAGGGAATAGATGTCGAAGACTGTGCATGGTAGGAAAATATTATTGATTCGCTTATTAAGCTCTTCTTGGTCAGTTTGCGTAGTGTATATCGAGATGGATTTTTGTCCTAGCATTTTTAGGGGCGATACCAAAAGAATTAGGGGTGACACATAAGACAAAAACGGGTCACCAAACGTATAATGAAGTTATCCCTTATCTCCCATTTTTTATGACTAAATTACCCTTCATATTCGGTAGTTAAGTTTACAATCGGGAGAAACTACCCAGAATCGGTAGTTAAGTTTACAATTGGGAGAACATCATGAATCTTTTTAATGTCCAAACTACCCAAAATCGGTAGATAATGGATTACCACATCTACCGATTGTAAAATAATTATTTAAAATATATCTATAATCGGTAGACAATGACATTTAATTGGTTTCCGATTACAATGTAGCCCCAAAATTGGATTTGTCAAAATTCTTAAATTTTCAAATTCTCTAAACAAATATAATCGGTAGTAAATGTAGTTTATTTAAGGGATATTTTGACTTTAGGTCACATAAAAGTGACCAGAGTTGCGTATGGGTCACCATAAAATTTTAATTAGAGTTTGGGTCACATGACTTTAGTTGACCGTCTTAACAGTTGAAAAATCTGGTTAGATGCAGTAATTACTAATTTAATATTAGATTTGACTTTATTTACTAACCCAGCCATTACTGTTTCAGTTAGACTCATGCTTAATAGAGAACCGCCCATTAATTAAGGGCCGAGATCGATTTATAAAAGTTTATGAGAAAGATTTAAGTTATCTTGTTTTTCATTTCCAGCACCGCCAAAGCTACTCTCGCTCACATGTACCACGACCAATTTCACTCTTCAACTGCCATTGATCTCGTAAATTCCGATCATTTTTCATTAATCACAAAATCTATTAACTCTTTGTAAGAGCACAGAATACTCAACCATTTCTATCTGTCCATGTGTATACTATTTCAACCAATACCCTGTGTCCAGGTGTTGATGGTGGTTTTTAAACAAGGGGTAAAATCGTAAAACCCCATTACCTAGTGTTACCCGCAACACATTAACTAAGAGCATTTAACTCAGGTGTAAATAATTAATAGGGGTATTTTTTCAAAATACCCATTAGGTTTTTCGACGTAACCCTAATTCCAAAACCAAGCCGCACACTGCGCACCATGGCAACAATGCCAAACCAAGCCGCACAATGCGCACCATGGCAACAATGCCAAACCAAGCCGCACACTGCGCACCGTGGCAACGATGCCAACCAAGCCGCACACTGCGCACCATGGCAACGATGCCAAACCAAGCCGCATACTGCGCACCATGGCAACGACGCCAAAACCAAGCCGCACACTGCGCACCATGGAAACGACGCCAAAACCAAGCCGCACCCTACGCACCATGGCAACGATGCCAAACCAAGCCGCATACTGCGCACCATGGCAACGACGCCAAAACCAAGCCGCACACTGCGCACCATGGCAACGATGCCAAACCAAGCCGCACACTGCGCACCGTGGCAACGACGCCAAAACCAAGCCGCACACTGCGCACCATGGCAGCGACGCCAAAACCAAACTACATATCGCACTCATTGGCAACCATGCCAAACTAAGCCGCTATGCCATCGGCACATGCCAAATATAGCGCCCTAGGCTTGCAAAACGTGCAACTTGGTCAACATGGCCGTACGTGCCATTGGCACATGCCAACACGTACCACAAGCCATATTTCCAAGCCGCTATGCCATTGGCACATGCCAAATATAGCGCCCTAGGCTTACAAACCATGCAACCTAGGCCAAGTCGGCCACGCATGCCATTGGCACATGCCAACATGCTCTCATGCTTTTCCTACCAAGGCCACGGCCCTCCCACGCATGCCATTGGCAAGGCCACATGCTCACGGTAGCCCTAACGGCCACGCATGCCATTGGCACATGCCAACACGCTCGCCGGTAGCCTTCATCACCTAGCCGTGGCCCTAATGCGCCGGTAGCCTAACTTGCAAGCCGTGCAACCTAGGCCAATTCGACCATACGCGCCACTGGCACATGCCAAAACCCACGCTGGTAGCCTAATTTGCAAATCATGCAACATACCACCAAGGCATTTCGCACATGCCATTGGCACATGCCACACACGCCACACACGCCACTACTTTGCTCTCGGCATTGCCACTTACACTCAACGTACAACCTACCACCAAGGCATTCCGCACATGCCAATGGCACATGCCACACGCGCCACTAGCGGCGCCACTCGCACTCAAGGTGCAACCAACACTCGAGATATCAACACAAACGGGGATGCTTTCCGGGGTTTTGGTTTGGCGGTCACCGCTTGCAGGCGTACACTACGCTCACATTAAGAAAGCGTGAAAAGGAATAAAGCGGTCAAATAAATGAGGAAATAATGGTGAAAACGTTTTCACCCATTAAAACCATACGGTTACCACCTCCTCCCATTATTTCACCCTTTACTCTCTTCCTTCATGAGACCAGGGTACGTTTCAATCTCGAATTGTATAAATAGGTCTTACCTATCACCAGACAAAAAGTCTCGGTCAGGAGAAAAATACTACACTCTCAGAAAGGCAACTTTGCAAGCTCTCCCAAAAGCTTTCATCTCTTGCAAGCTTCCCAAGCTTCTACTTTCTGATACAAGTCGAGATACTACTCTCCTGCACTACTCTGGTCTCAACACCTTTCTTTGCTTCCCTCCCCAAATCAACCCTTCTCCTCCACTTTGTGACTGAAGCATGTCTGGAACGGCCATTTCTTGGTTTAGGCCGGACTTGTACAGATTGATCTCTCGAATCTATAAAGTGCTCACGTGCAGCACATTTGTTTAGGGTTTGAACCAGTTTCTCACTCACCTACCGAATTTACCGAAATCGGCGGAAACGATTTTCACCCATAAACACCAGGTGTACCTATGACAGCTCATTGTAACAGTTTAGTCTTTCTGTCTTTTTCATCCTTGCTGTATTTGTCGGCTAGGTCTTTAAATACTCTGTCAGATTGTTTGTAATCTTTAACAGCAATAATTCAATACAACACTGTCCTTTCATGGTATCAGATACCAGAACAACCTCATCAATATCTTCAATCTAATTTTACAACCTCATCAACTTTGTTTACTGATCTTCTTCAGAAATGGGAAGACAAACAAATAATTCTTTGAATTCCGCTGCTTCTTCTTCAAACAACCTCCTCAACACCAACTTTCCGCCATTACAATCACCACCACCATCATCTTCACAACCTCTGAAAAATCAATTACAACCACCACCACCTTCAAACAACAATTTACAACCATTACAACCTTTAAACAACAACCTACATCCATCACCACCTCAAAACAATCCACAACAACCTTTGTCTTCAACAAATTTACAAAATAATCAACATCAATCTTTTCAACAACAACCTCACCCACACACCTTTTATCAATCTCCTTTACAATCACCAACTTCTTCACAACATTATCGTTGTTTTCAATTACCGTTTCAAAACATTTCTCACTATGTTTCTGTCAAACTTGATGGATCAAATTTCTTGGTGTGGAAAGATCAAATAGCTTCCATCTTGATTAGTACAAATTTATATGGTTATGTTGATGGATCTATCGAACCTCAACCTCAATTTATGTTTCAAGACAACATTCCTCATGTTAATCCTTTGTATGTGGAATGGAGAGCTTTAGATCACTTTGTTGGTTCTTGCATCAATGCAACGATTCTTCCTTCACTTGCATCTGAACTTCTTGGAAAGTCTACTGCTCGAGACAAATGGAATCATCTCTCTAAGATCTTCACTCAACAATTTTTTGCAAGAAAGTCTCAATTAAGATCTCAGCTTTATTCGATTCGAAGAGGTACTCTTTCAATTTTTGATTATCTTCATCAAATTAAAACTATTTCTGATTCGTTAGCTGAAATTGGTGAACTTGTAACTGATGAAGATATTGTGATGTACACTCTCTCTGGTCTTGGAAAAGAATATGCTAATTTTGTTATTACGATTCAAAATAGAGAGACTCCTCTTGCTTTTGCAGAACTTAGATCTAGGTTGATTTTTCATGAACAATGGCTTAAGGATCAAGAACATGATTCTTTCTCACCATTAATGGCTGATCCTACTAATTCGGCTTTCTTTGTTAGAAGATTTCCTAATTCTCATACCTCTGCTGGAAGTTCATCTAGACACTTCAATGGGAATTCTGGTACTTCTAATTCTTCTTCACAGAATTCTGGCTTTTCTACTGGCAATGGAAATTCCTTCAAGAAAAATGATTTCAATCCTTCTCCGAGGTCTACTTCTACATCTAACATTGTTCCTCCTGGAAATGGTCTTTTTCATGGTGGTACTGGACATCTCAATGTTAGCACTGGTCAACCTCCTTGTCAAATTTGCTATAGACATGATCACTTTGCCAACAGATGTAAGTTTAGGTACTCCACCTCTAAGAATGGTGTTGCTGCTATGCAAAAAGCCTTTGCAGGATTTGAAGTTTCTCCTCAAATGCAGACTTCATCCACATCTTCTCCTGCTGTGCCTACTACTGGAGATACTTCTACTTCTCCTGGTCATTGGAGTACAAATGAAACAGGTCCAGTTTGGATTCCTGATTCTGGAGCTACAAGTCATATGACAAATGATTCAACTCTTTTAACTACTGCCGAGGATTTTGATGGAGATGAACAGGTCATGGTGGGAGATGGTAAGTTGCTTCCTATTACTCTCACAGGATCTTCTACTTTACATCCTCATTCAAGTGCTACTTCTTTTCAGTTGAAAAATGTTTTGTTTGTGCCAAATATGAAACAGAATTTAATTTCCATTGCAAAATTCACAACTGATAATAATTGTTCCTTCGAATTCTTTCCTTGGGGTTATGAAATCAAGTCTATTCTCAGTAAGCAAGTTCTGGCAAGGATAATGATGCAACATAATTTATATCATTTATCAACTAAATAACTACTCCAGTCAGCTCACCAGGGAGCTCTTAGTTCAATTTTGGCTTCACCAACTATATGGCATCAAAGATTGGGTCATCCAGCACAAAGGATTGTACAAAAGCTTGTTTCATCTGAAGATATCAAGCTTTCTACTAAGGAATTTTCAGCTGTTTGTTCATCATGTCAGTTAGGGAAAAGCAAGTGCTTCCCTTTCATTCCTTCTAGTTCTATTTCCTGTAAGCCTTTGGCTTTGATTCATTGTGACATATGGGGTCCTGCACCTATAGTGTCTACTCTAGGATATAGATACTATATACTGTTTGTAGATGATTTTAGTAAATTCAATTGGATTTTTCCAATGAAGTGTAGAACTGATAGTCTTGCTTGTTTCAAATTGTTCAAAACTTCAATGGAATATCTTCTTGACAATAGGATCAAAGAGTTTCAGACTGATGGTGCTTATGAACTTGTAAAAGGTCATTTCAGAGAATTTTTGGATTCAAATGGTATTACAGTAAGAATCTCTTGTCCACATGTGCATCAACAAAATGGAGTTGTAGAAAGAAAACATCGGCAAGTAACTGAGATAGGTAATACTTTGTCATTTAGAGCTAATCTTCCCAAAAGGTTTTGGTTTGATGCCTTCTTGACTGCCACCTATTTGATAAATAGAATTCCAACAAAGCTTTTGTCTTTCAAATGTCCTTATGCAATATTATTTGGAAAACAACCTGACTATTCTTTTCTGAAAGTCTTTGGTTGCCTTTGCTTTCCAAATATAGTTCATGCTAGGAAAGATAAGCTAAGTCCAAGATCAGTGCCTTGTGTTTTTCTGGGATACAGTCCTTTTCATAAAGGATATCGAGTTATGACTCTTGTACTCATAAGTTTTATACAACAATTTATGTTGTCTTTAATGAATTGGTTTTTCCTTTTGTTACATCAACATTAACTTCAAGTGATACTTCAAGGATTTCCAATATACTTCTCCAGTCTGAATTATCTACTGAAGATACACCCTCAGTTAATACTTCAGTTAATACGTCAGATGCTGCTTCAGTTGATACTTCAGTTCCCTCAGTTGCTGCTTCAGTTGATAATTCTCCTGCCATTGCTTCTATTACTGGTAACAATGATTCTACTTTTCCTACTGAGTTGTCTACTTCTTCTGAGCATCATGTCATTCATACTAGATTTAAATCTGGCATTTCAAAATCAAAACTCATTGGCTCAGATTTTATAGCTCATACTCATATTAAACATCCTATACCAGTATCTTACACTGCAATTCTAGAATCTCTTGAAGTACCAAAAACTTTTAAACAAGCTGCTAAAAGACCAAAATGGGTTCTAGCTATGCACAATGAATATGAAGCTCTTCATACCAATGATACTTGGAGAGAAGTACCATATGTCCCAGGAATGAATGTTCTAGGTTGTAAATGGGTATACAAAACAAAACATAAAGCGAATGGCACTATAGAGAGACACAAAGCAAGACTAGTAGTTCAAGGTTATAATCAAATTGATGGTGTGGACTATGAAGAAACCTTTAGTCCAGTAGTTAAACCATCTACTATCAGATGTGTTCTAAGTCTAGCTTAACATCAAAACTGGCCCATTAGGCAATTGGATGTATCCAATGCCTTTTTACATGGAGATTTAAATGAAGATGTGTATATGATGCAGCCTCCTAGTTTTGTGTCCAAAGAGAATCCTTCTTATGTTTGTAAACTGCAGAAGTCCCTATATGGCTTAAAACAGGCCCCTAGGGCATGGTTTGATAAATTCAGTAAATTTCTATTCTCTCAAGGATTCACTCAGTCTGAATGTGATCACTCCATGTTCTATTATAGTCAGTCTGGTGTGAAGATGATTCTTTTGGTATATGTGGATGATATTATACTAGTGGGAAGTTCAAATGAGGTGTTATTTACATTTATTGCTTCTTTAAGTGATGCTTTTGCAATGAAAGATTTGGGACCATTATCTTACTTTTTGGTTATAGATGCTCTTTTCACTGCCAGCACAAATTCATTGCTTCTTACTCAAAATAAGTATTCCTTGGAGTTATTAAAGAAGTTTGACATGTTAGAATGCAAACCATGCAAAACACTAGTTGCACAGGGTCAAAGACCATCTATTTCTGATGGTACTGCTTTGAAGGATTCTTCTACTTATAGAAGTTTAGTTGGTGGTCTCCAATACTTGACCTTTACAAGGCCTGACATCAGTTATGCTGTAAACTATGTGTCCCAATTTATGCAAAAACCAACTGATGTTCATTTGCAACTTGCTAAAAGAATTCTAAGGTATATTAAAGGCTCTTTAGGCTCGGCATTACTCTTACTGGAGGAAGCTGAGATGTCCAGACTCTAGAAGACTCTAAAGAATTCTAAGGTATATTAAAGGCTCTAAGGTATATTAATACTATTACTGCATACAGTGATAGTGACTGGGGTGGCTGTCCAGACTCTAGAAGATCAACTACTGGTTACTGTGTTTTTCTTGGAGATAATTTGGTTTCTTGGTCATCTAAGAAACAACCAACTATAGCTCATTCTTTTATTGAAGCTGAATACAAAGCTTTGGCTGTTGCTGCATCTGAAGTGAGGTGGATTTCATATATTTTGGATGAATTAGGTGTGCCTCTTACTACTCCTTGTCTCATGTATTGTGATAATATGGGAGCAAGTAGCTTAGCTTCAAATCCAGTTTGTCATGTTCGCACCAAGCATATTGAAGTAGATTATCACTCTGTCAGAAGTTTGGTCATGATTGGTTTTCTCTCTGTGAAGTATGTTCATACTCTGGATCAAATTGTTGATGTTTTTACTAAGGGTCTCAGCAAGCAATTGTTTTTCAAACTACAAAGCAAACTAATGCACTACAAGAGTGTTCAGTTTGAGGGGGGCTGTAAGAGCACATAATACTCAACCATTTCTATTTGTCCATATGTATACTATTTTAACCAATACCCTGTGTCCAGGTGTACCTATGACATCTCATTGTAACAGTTTAGTCTTTCTGTCTTTTTCATCCTTGCTGTAACTGTCGGCTAGGTCTTTAAATACTCTGTCAGATTCTGTGTAATCTTTAACAACAATAATTCAATACAACACTGTTCTTTCATTCTTTTAATCGCCGATTTATTCACGAAATTAACGATATTTAATGAAACAAAGCTTATCTCCACCCCCACTACCAAACCTTCATGACAAAAATTATTGATCTAATTCTTCAAATCAGTAACTAGATCTTCAGAATTGCAACACCCGCTACAAAAAGTTGGTTGTTTTAATGGATTTTACAACACCTGCAACAAACGACAACCATCAGCAGAACTCATTCCCAAAATCAGCAACCCCCTCCCCCATCCCACCACCACACCTACACAAACCAACCAAAAACAGACCAACAATCATAATCAGAATATGAAGAAAAAAAAATCCATATTTCAAAATATGATTCAAAGTTGAAACAAATTATTATGGCAAAAAAATTACATTATGATGGAAAATTGGGTTTTAGGGATCGCTTAAGAAGATAACTTAGGTGACTTTGATTTTTATTTAACACACTTATTTACTAATTTGATTGTTTCAAAGGTGGTGATGGAGTTTTTGGAAGGTGGCTACAGAATTATTCTCCTTTGATATTGGTGGAGCGATGGTGAAGAAGATAGCTTAATTTGATCGGTAAATATTTGAGTCCGAGTATAATTTGGTCAACCTAATTGATACTCCACGTGTCGCACACATCATCACGGAGACGCTGACGGTGTTAAGTATAAAATCAAATTAAATATTAAAAAATAAAATCCTAACTGTCAAGACGGTGAACTCGAGTCATCTGACCCAAACTCTAATTAAAATTTTATGGTGACCCAAACACAATTCTGGTCACTTTTGTGTGACCTAAAGTCAAAATATCCCTTTATTTAACTACCGATTTACAATCGGTTGTAAATGAAGTTCGTTTAACTTCTCGATTACAAAGTAGTCCCAAAATTGGATTTTGTCAAAATTCTTAAATTTTCAAATTCTCTACACAAACATAGTCGTTAGTTTCGTGATGTTCATTATCTACCGATTGTACAATCGATAGTTTCGTGATATTTATTTTCTACCGATTGTGGTAGTAGCCCCAAATTCAAAATTTTCAAAAAATGACGGAGTTTAGAATTTCTCTACTTTCACAATCGGTAGGTAGATAATATTTTTTATCTACCGATTGTGATAGTTGCCCCAAATTTTAAATTTTTCAACTTTTACAATCGATAGTTTCGTGATGTTCACAATCTATCGTTTGTGTTCGTAGCCCAAAATTCAATTTTTGCAAAACAAATGAAACTTCGGATTTCTAAACTTTCACAATCCGTAGTTATGTGATGTTTATTATATGCCGATTCTGATAGTAGCCCCAAATTTACCCTTTTCAAAACCAAGAAAAGAAGAGAAGAACACAATCATAATCGGTTGCTAAAACAAATCCTAAACTACCGATTATAGAAGAGCATTTAGGTATTTTCAAACCATTAGGACATCCAATAACCTTGTCTATGCGTTGGGAATAAAAAAATCGCCCCTAATTTTTTTTTTGGGTCACCCCTAAAAATGCTAGGATTCTGGTTGACCTTTTTTTTTTATTTAAATCATTTGGGATCAATATGGTGTTGGAATATTTTCAACAACGCTATCCAAGGGGGGGTCCTGGGGGGCGTAGCCCCCCAGGCTGTGGTCGACTGTTACAAACATATCCAGAATATTCAAATCCAACAGACGCCATTGATGTCTGATAATGAAGAGACTCATCGTTTCGTGAAGAGAAACCTGTTGGTGAAAAGATGTCTATTCCCAACAGATGCGAATACCTCTATAAATGGCATCTCCCATAACTCGTTGAAAACATAATCGGAAAAAACCTTTTCTGTTTTCTCTCTTTCTTTTTCTGAAGCATCATCAGAAGTTTTGTTCACATGTGTTCTTGATTGGATCAAGGGGTACAAAACTTGAATTCAATTTCCGTTGTAGGGCTTTCATTGTATCCTGAAGGCATTATTTTACATACCTGTTGTAATCGCCAATTTATTGGGAGGGTAGAAATAATTGTTTAAAAGAAATCGTATGAGCCTTGAAAGTTTGGAGTACAACAATTTTTTCCAGTGTTATTTCATCTTCTATTGCAACCCAGTTTTTCCAACATATGGCATATGTTTCAGTGGACATGCTGCCTTCTTCCTGTTTTTTTGGTACCTTCTTTTAAGTCGAATCGTATATATCATAGCATTTTGGATTATGATTGTTATAAAATCAGACTCTACAAGCCTGCTTCATATAGTATACGCTGGACCAGGTTGCAATAATCATGCTGAAATGTGGGTGCACAATCGAACAGGTGTAGTCGTTGAATCATTGCTTTGTGATCAATCAAAATCATGGCAAAAACAGTATGGACAGTTTCCCTCTCTTCAAATACAATTACAAGTTAATCACATCTGAATAGGTCAAAATCAGTATGGAGAGTTTCTCTCTCTTCGCCTTCAACCATTTTGCTTCATCCCTATTTAGGACCTAGAACCCTAGGATTTCTTTAGCTTTCATTCCCCTTCCCCATCCATAGTTTTCTAGGTTTCCCTTTTCCCTTTCATAGCTTTCTAGGTTTCCTTTTTCCGCTATGGATACTCAGTATGTCCAGATTGACAGGAAATTTTTCAGATTCTCCTGTAGCAAAACAAAACCATTCTCTCCAATAACCCTCACAGAATTTCACTCTCATGGATCTATGAAAGCAATCTTCACAATATCACTTGCATCAGACCTACAGATGATGATGTTTGAAGCTGCAAAAAATGGTGACTGTGGCAAAAGCGTATGGAAATTTGAAGATAACAGAAACTGGTTCTGTGCTACAAAATTACCAAACGCTAATGGATTCTATATCCATTTGACCATGGCAAGACCAAACCCCAAAGCATACCCAGTCTCCATCTACATTCCTGCTGGTAATAATTTTTAGGGTTGGTTTGCAATTTCTTCTGCTTTAGAATCTATAATTTCCTTTTCTTCATCTACTCTTAAATCTACACCCACATTGCACCTTTCCCCACCTCCTAACATTTCCCCACCCCAATTTCACCCAACACCGCCTAAAACTTATGCACAATCCGTCACCAACAACCTCCCAAAGACGATCAAAAATCATCAACAACTCCAGGTTAAATCACCTTTTATCTGCGACAGGTTTGCTGCTCCCTTGGCTTTTACCTCAAAATTATCAAAATATGGTGCAAATTGCGCTAAATATTCAAGACAAAAATAAAAAACTTGGTAACTGGGAAAATGCCTTTGTAATTTCGGCACCTACAACTATCCATTCATGGCAGCATATTGGTGTTGAGCTGTGTTCTATATTGCAGATTGAGTCGCAATTTGCAATTTATCCTATCAACTCAACGCAAGCAATTTTTCATGCAGATGATGAGCTTTCTAAGGCTAATTTGGAATTCAAATTCACATTTAATAGCATGACTTGTTCAGTATTTCGATGGCATAGTAACATTTGGAGTTCACCTATCTCTCATCAGTATGAGTTCCATATTGAAATCTATGGTGTACCGTTCCAATATTGGTCTCTTGAGGTCATACATGCTCTTGGGAATATTTGTGGAGATGTTCTCTTCTAGTTGATCCAGCTACTCTAAAGCTGCAAAATCTAAGGGCCATTCGTATGAAGATCAGGAACAACAATGGTATCAATTCCATCCCAAGAATAATCAAGATTTTTTCTGGGAAGAAATTGTTCACTGCTCATGTCGCCGTGACTGGTAAGTCGTCATCTATTGACCATAATTTTATTATTTTGCCACCGATAAATCTGGAATATCCTGCGTCAAAAGAGAAACGTACCTCTGATTTGGCGGATCTTATGGAGGTAAGTAGAAGGAAGCAAAGGAAATTTCTACCCCACTTCAGGAATACTGTTAAGTCCACCGAGATTACAGCTACACATGCGCCAATTCTTGCTACTTCTTCTGCGGTAACAGATATGAAAGGCAAGTCTGGTATAATCCCCAATGAGAAATCTTTTCAAAATTTTCCAAGAAGACCTGGTCAAAGAAAACTGTAGAGAGTGGTGATGTAATTGAAGAACCTTTTATTAAAAGTAAGACGTACGCTAGAAGGAATAAAAGCTCAAGCAAGAAGGGTAATTCACATGAGCAAATTCCAATATGTTACTTGAATCCCTATAATGTTTTAGGATCAGATCACGAAACGGTTATTTCAGAGATTCCTAAGAGCACAGAAAATGATTCAAGAGTAGTAGAGGATTGTGATATAGCTCAAATCTCTCAGAGAGAAGTCGCGAAAAATTTGGAAGATGACCCGAAGTAGATACATGTGAAGATTCTAATGAAGAATCAATATGAGACAGATAATGACGTCTTGGATGTCGCAAAGGTAAAGTCAGATTGAAGAGGTCAGTCGGTGGAAACCAATGTCTAAAGAACAAAACATGGACAAACTTATGAAGTTTAGTTCATTGATTTGTCTTCCTAGTGGAGGTAAAGAAACCGAGGTTAAGAAACTCCTTGGAGGGATTGTAGATTCTTTCCATTCCTCGAAACAAATTAAGGATTTGGGTCCTAGCACCGAGGATTTGGGTAGAGGGAAAAGAACTCCTATACCCAAGAAGAAGTTGTAGGAATCGGTGTGTGTTTAGGCTTGTCATTGTGCTGTTGAGCAGTTGTCTCCGTATCTGTTTTCATTGCAGCTTGTTTGGGTCGGCTTTTGCCTTCTCTTGTTGCGCTTAGGCGCCTCTCATCTTGTATTTTTCTTTTTCTTTTTCAATAAAATTTTAACCTTTTAAGTCAAAAAAAAAAAAAAAAAGAAGACCTGGTCATCACGGAGCAAAAAGGAGTAGACTAAGGCGCAAGAAACGGCACAGTAAATACAAACAAATATGGAGAGAAATCCAAGTGGTGGACCCTTCATATGATTTGGCAGTCGACATGGACATTGACGTGGATACATCAGTTGTTCCATCTTTCAAAATTTCTCTTGTCAGCGACCAAATATAACTCACTGAATCTTCCATTACCATCCCACCGTCTTCATGCTATGATCAAACTGTATTACCATTACCAAATATCCTGAACTCCAACACCTTTATTCACTCCTCTGTTTTTCCTAAAACCTCATCCATCATGCCTAGCCCATCTTGTTCCCAAGCTATCAACAAACCGCCCAATCCAAAACCCACAACTGTGATCAACTTTGTGTCCAAATTTATCGATTTTAATCAACCCCATCGTTTCATTATACCAAACTGGATAGTCAATGAAGTAACCCGTCTATTCAATCTAGGCGTACACTTGGGGATAAGTTTCAACACAATGCCAAACCATTCTCGAAAGTTCCTTCTAACTGCGGTCTCTACTTCAGGTCCTATTATGAAGCCTGTACCAATTCTACCTACGAAAGTACTTCTGGAAGAAGACTTTGCAGTGCAATCTACCATTCGGATAGAAGGGGTAGAAGATATAGCTACACATGAACCAAAGCAAAGAAGCTCACCGATGTTGAGTCTAGAAAATTCTTTCATGGTGACTACGGATGATGAGAATTCAGAGACATCATCCACCCCTGAGTTTCCACCGGGTTTTGAGCCTCTGCCAGGTGAAATAGTAGATGGTGCATCTTCAGACTGTCAAGAGATAACTGAATCACAATCAGTAATACCGAAGAAGCTGAAGACGGAATGGAAGAGGCTGGGAATCACTGTGCATGATATTGGTTCCCCTACTACAAAACAGATAGCTAAAACTAGGGGGCAATATTGTTTTCAATGAGTCTCTCAATTCTAAATTGGAATGTGAGAGGGCTCAACTCTTCCATTAGAAGAACTGTAGTTCATAAAAGGATTCAGTTAGTCAGAGCTCCTATCATTATGTTGCAAGAAACAAAGATGATGCAATGCACTTCATACGACATCAAACAAATCTGTGGATATAAAATTGTCGGATGGACTTTCCAGCAATCCGTTGGAAGCTCAGGAGGAATGCTAATTTTATGGGACAAGGACTTTGTGGAGGTCAATGACTCTTTGGTGGGAGATTACACATTATCTATCTCTTGCACCAACAAGATAGACAACTTCAACTGGATGCTGACAAACGTTTATGGACCTAATAATCCAGTTGAAAGAAAAGATTTCTGGGTTGAGCTAGATACGGCTTGTAGATTATGGGATCTACCTTGGTGCATAGGGGTGATTTCAACACTATCAAGAAATGTGATGAGAAGAAGAACTGCTCCAAGATCACAAAGAGTATGACACAATTTAATAAGTTTATTGAACTTCATGATCTTATTGATCTGCCTCTCAAGGGTGCTAGATATACTTGGTCCAATGGCCAAGCAAATCCAGTGATGTGTAGACTTGATAGATTCCTCATATCTCCATCTTTCGAAACACACTTCCCATTCATTTCCCAGCTTGCCAAAGCTAGACCTACTTCAGATCACATTCCCATCCTTCTTGACATATCAGATCCTAGTTGGGGCCCTAGTCCTTTTAGGTTTGAAGCAATGTGGTTTTTAGAAAATGTTTTTTTACAATTACTAGAAGAGTGGTGGCTTTCTTTTGATTTTGCAGGTTCTCCTAGTACGGTACTTTGGCTGAAATTAAAAGCTCTCAAGGAAAAGTTAAGGATTTGGAACAAGGAAGTTTTCAGACACACTAATACCAGGCTAAATGAAATCTTATCAGAAATTCAGTCAATTGACATCATGACTGAAGAAGGAAATTTATCTGAAGAGGACGTCAGAAATATGTTATCTTTAAAAACTGAATTTGAGAGAACAACACAAATGGAGGAGATGTCGTGGAAGATTAAGTCCAAAACACAGTGGCTTCAAGAAGGTGACAGAAACACCTCTTTTTTCATGAGTAAAGCAACGGCTAGAAGGAGGCATAATAGAATCAGACAACTCTACATAAATGGAGAGCTGATCGATGACAAGAGTACACTCCAAGAGTTATTACCACACAATCCTTTGTTCCTTAGCCTCTTTTCTTCGTATCTCAACCGAGAAACTACATGGCTTTAAAACTCTAGAGTTATTACCACACAATCCTTTGTTGTTCTTCAATGCATCAACTGACGCATTCTCAAAGGCTATGATGTTTGGAATAGGACCACTCAATTCATTGTAGGAGATATCGACCACGGTCAAGCTAACCATTTGATCAAATGAAGATGGAATTGAGCCAACAAAGTTGTTATGGGATAAATTTAACTTCTCCAGCTTGTTTAATTTACCAAGAGCTGACGGTATCTCTCCGGTCAGCTCATTTTGGCTAAGATCCAACAAAATCTGTAACGAACCCAAGTTTCCAATTTGGGGAGGTATGCTTCCATTAAAACTGTTTTGGCTCAAATCCAAGTGTAGTAAATCAAAACACTCTCCGAGTTGTTTAGGTATTGATCCTATAAGCTTATTGTTTGATAAGTCGAGAAACTGCAAGTTGAACAACATTCCAACTTCAAAAGACAGCCTACCAGAAAGCTGGTTATTTCTCAAATATAACCTGACCAACGAAGATAACTTCAACAACTCGTTTGGAATTTCCCCTACTAAATTATTTGAATAAATATAAAGTTCACTTAACAACTTCAACTTGCCCATTTGTGACGGTATTCTACCACTGATATTATTCCTTGATAAAGATAGGTATGTCAAATTTTGACAATCCCCCCAGTTCTTTGAGAGTTCACCGTACAGCATATTGTTTTCCGCACCAAGCCAATCTAGATATGGATACACATGAAATGCCTCTGTTACATTATCTACTAGTTCATTATTTTGAAGCCCGAGAAGTCTAAGGCTGGTGCAATTTCTAAGGCTTCTTGGTATTGGACCCGTGAAGTGGTTATAACTTGCCACAAAATTTTCGAGCATTCCACTTTGACATATGTTTTGAGGTAAATAACCAGAAAACATGTTCTCACTCAAATAGAATTCTTTCAGCTGTGTCAGATTGTTAATTTCTATAGGTAGAGAACCAGTTAATTCATTTTGAAAAAAAGATATAACAATTAAATTGCTCAAGTTACTCAAAGAAGCAGGTACTGAACCAGTGAGTTTGTTCACGGCCATATCTAAGGTAACTAAAGACCTTAGATTTCCAAAGTCTTGAGGAATGATGCCAGAAAGTTGGTTATCATATAAGTAAAGAGTGTTCAGGCTGGTCAAATTAGTTAAAGAAGCAGGGATTGAACCACTAAGATTGTTTTTGTACAAATAAAAGCTATTAAGAGACATTAAATAAAAGCTTGCCAATTTCTAGAGGTATGGTGCCAAAAAGGATATTTTTAAAAATTGATAAATATGTCAACTTGGTAAGGTTGCATATTGAAATAGGAACTGAACCACTGAGTTTATTCGTGGACAAATCAATTTCTACAAGAGAGTGTAGCCTTCCTATATCTTGAGGAATGATTCCAGAAAGTCTGTTATCATATAGGTAGAGACTGTCTAGGCTAGTCAAATTGGTTAAAGAAGCAGGGATTGAACCACTGAGATTGTTTTCATATATAGCTAATTGGGTAAGGGACCTTAGCCTACCAATTTCTCGAGGTATGATGCCAGAAAGCTGGTTATCGTATAGGTAAAGAATGTCCAAGCTGGTCAAATTGGTTAAAGAAGTGGGGATTGAACCATCGAGATTGTTGGTGGCCAATACTAGATCTGTAAGAAAATGTAAATTGCCAAGTTGTTGAGGGATGGATCCATTAATTTGATTTTGAGAAAGGTCTAAATATTGCAGACTTGTAAGAGAGCCTAGTTCTAATGGGATAGGTCCAGAAAATTTATTCTCGTAAAGATCAAGATGAGTGAGTTTTGAAAGATTACCGATTCGAGATGGAATGATTCCGAAGAGTTGGTTGTAGCTCAAGTTAAGCCCAACTAAGTTGGAGAAAGATGAGAAGTCGAAAACATGGAGGGTGCCTCGTAAACCCCAACCTGTTACATTCAATTCCACGACGCTTCCATCCTTGTTACAAGAAATTCCATGCCATTTGCATGGATTCGCAGTGGAGTTCATCTTCCAAGAAGAGAGGAGGGAATGATTTTTGTTCACAAGGGTTGATTTCCATATCAAAAGTGCCTCCACTTCTTGTTCGGAAGCAAAGATAACAACATGGTACGATGAAACCAACAGTAGTACCAGAAATAATAATGATTCAGAGGCAAAGTTTACTCGTTGCAACATTTTGGAAATTATCAGAAGAAGACTTAATTTGGAGCAAAATCAGTGTGTTGTTTATCACACGGTAATGCAGTTGCGTATGGCCTTAGTTTTTTGCTTCCCCTTTAAACTATGTTTTTTCTTAATCAGTGTATGGTCAAACCTGTCGATTGATAACTACAACCGGTAGAATTCAAATCAGCTGATATAAATGCTGGTTTGCAATAACGTTTAATTATTAGGTCAATTTGAAGCTGGCTTGAGGAGGACTCTATATATGGTGACTTTGTGTCAATGTGAAGCGTGATATTTTTTCCCAATTAGACACAAAAGATTGGATTTGGTTCAACGATGAAAGGACAACACCGCCCCTCCTTAATTTTTTCCCTCATTTAAACAATGGTAAATAACTACAATGGTGAGGACAGTTTTGTAAAATGAAAAAAATAAAAAAACGGAATCCAGTTAGAGGTCATGGGGTCGAATCCCGGCCACCTCCAAAAAATTCATTTTTCCTTTCTTCTTCCTTTTCTTCTTCCTCCTCTCGATTTCTCTGTAATTCCTTCACCACAATCTCTGCTACCCTATTCATTCACCACCTCCTCCGCCGTAAAGGACAAGATTACTACCAGTCTACCACCGCCGCTCCACCATCACCACCATCGCAAAACAACACCACCAAGCATCGCCACCAGCACCACCGTAACAAGCTCCACCACCAAATTCATAGACAAATTATAATCACCACCACCACAAAAACTGACAGTTTAATTAAAACTATATTCACCTCCTTCGTAACTTCTGATTGAAACTGAAGAACCCTAAATTCTCCTCTAATTCTTCGGTAATTTCTGATTGAATGAAAAACACCACCACCACTCTCCTCCACCTACTTCAATCTCATTGTTACAGATTTAATCGCCACCACCACTCTACCCAGTAATTAAAATCTCTATCCTATTCAGTGATCGTCTACCAAATCCACCTTTTAACAAGCCATATCCCCCACCACCGTACCCCCATGTGTGGATTGAATTCCTCCTCCAAATCTAATCAAAACCCATCCAACAAAATCAAGCAAACAAAAATCATATTCTCCAAATCGGTATCATCCGAAAAGAAAAGAAGAAAGAATTGGTCACCTGATCAATCTGCTCTGTTGCAGGAGTAACCTAATTAAATTCACACAATTTCTCCATACATAAAAATCAAATCGAAACAGCAAAGTGAATACCTAAATATTCAAAAATTAAACGAAAAAAAACACCCAATTATCGATTCATCACTCCAACTTCACCAACAATCACAACAACCAGTTACAACACTAAAAATCCTCAATCCTTAACCCTAGCTTTCTAGCCAATAAACCTATTTGGTCTATGGAATTTACTGAAAACAACAATACAAACATTATAATTATCATGCCAAGATCTTTTCGCCTACTTAATTCATCTTTTAACCAATTCGTACCATACCAGTAGCCACAAATTGCTTCAATGGGGATTTATAGAATGAGAATTTAAGGTTTCCAAATGGTTTTATTTAAACCATGATAATACCTTAAAAATCCATACTTTAAATCCTAATTGAAATCACGAAGAAAAAGATCATGCGTTACTAATTTAGCAGAGAAAAAAAAAATTAGACGGTGAAGAAGGAAGAGGAGGCGGAAAGGAGGAAGAAAAGAAATGGAATGGAGAAAGAGTTTCGGTTTGGGTGTCTTCTGAAAAGTGGGAGAGAGAGAAAATGAAATGTAAACCTCAAATGCAACTGTGTTTTTGTGAGCCGTCGATTCATTTTAACCAAGCCATGTGTAAACATTTCTAAAACTCATCCTCACTGTTGAATCATTCAGGTCATGGACGGTCACAGATCTTTTTGAAACTAATTTTCAACCGTCTTATTTAGCTCATGGACCGTAAAAGATCAACATAAACTCTTTCTCTAAGTAATCGGTAGATTTGTATCCCCACGAATATATCTTCTCATGTGTTGAGAAATTGACAATATCATCGCAATTCTTTTTTTTGATGCCAAAGAAATTTTATTAACTAAGAAACCATATCAATGTCTACCAAGAGATAACTTTCAAGAAAACTAGGTGGTACATCAGACCACTCTCTAGAAATACCATTCTTCCTGCTATACTTTGCTAATTCATCATCGGGTTTATTATAAATTCTAGGGATAAAACGACATTCCCAATGTGGGATGTTTGTTAAACTTTCAATGGCATCCAACAATGTCTTCATTCTCCCAAGCAATGATCTGGTGAGATGTTGTTGATGTAACGATCAATTCCTTTGCAAGTCTGTCTCAAACACAATGTGTGTATATCGTAACTCCACTCCCCATTTGATCGCATCAAGAAAAGCCAGACACTCGCATGTTCCGACTTTTACTTCCCGCATAGCACTTGGATTTGCAAACCCAACATTTCTGCAAAATCACGCACAATTAAAAAAAAAACTGGCTAAATTGGGCCTATGGATTTCTTCATCCACCCCATAGAAATGATAAGGAGTGTCTAAGTTTGATTAAACTACCGTTTTACCCTCTATGAAATTTTAATACTACCAATTTATCCTCATTAAATCCTAATAAATAATAAAAAAAAAAAACTAAATCAAATCAAATCAAAATCATTTCCATTTTCATCAAAATTAAGAATTCAAAATCAAACGAAAACATTGTCGATAATCACCAAATTCACTAAAATAGGTAATTTTTCGTTTTAGCTCGAATCAGGTAGTTTTCTATTAACCCAATCTCCTAGAGTAGGTTTTAATAACATGTAATCACTCAAACAATCCAAATTTTTTTAATCAAAGTTTTTTGGGTTTATAAGAATCGGTCTACGTCAATGCACTTTTAATGTATATATGTTGTAGATCTGGTGTGAGCATTGGTGGCGGTAGCGGTGGAGTTGCAGCATTTTGGAAGAAGATGATGAAGAAAATTTACAAGTCGGACTCCGTGCCATTATGGCAGATCTAAATTGTGAGTGAACAATTTAGTTTGCGTCACTTTTTTCGGTCGGCCATCCCACCGTGGCAGCGGTCATCTAGTTTAATTCTAACAAAATTTAAAGAATGACACTATTTTCAAATCTTTTCGGTTGATAATAACTATGGCGGCAGCACCAGTTGACAATACACGAAATTCCGTTTATTCATCCATTTCTATTCACATGAGTGGTCGATCAATCAAGCGACAAACCCCAACAGAGGGGTTTTATCCGGAGATGTAAGCCATCAGTGTCATACCACGATAAATATCAATCTTAATTGTTCGTAAGAGTAAACCGTAATCCATTTGATTTATCCAAGTAGTTCATGATCTGACTGAGTCTTAACACAAATTTCATTTTCAAGCTCAATTGTATGACATCGTCCTTAATTGAAAAATCAAAATAAATACCACTAGCTGATTGTCTAGCTCATCAACAACAACTTTGATGTGTTACCAACTCTTCTTTATCTTCGGATCGGATATTTTAGTCATTAATATGTATGAAAAATCCCACTAGTCAAATTAATATCATCGGGTATAAAACAAATTCAAAGAAATATATCATAAAAAAAATATTATTTTATTCAGCTAGCTAGATTACCAATTCAAAGTCTCAATCTTTATATCATTGGGTATCTAAATTGCAATTTGTATTAACTCAAAGAAATATAAAACAAAAAATTTATGATGTAGCAAATATAGGTGTAAATAGGTCAAACAGGATGGCCTGGCCTGGAAGTGCAAAGCTCAGCCCAGCCTGGCCTGTGGCCTGGTCTGGGTTAGAATGCTTCTGGTGTAAACCATTTGGGCATCACTGCCTTGGTGTCCAAAGTATCTATGTTTATTATTAGGTAAAGTAATCATTAATGAGATAAAATTAATACAACAATATTCCAATTTTAATACTAGTATCTATTTTAGGTAATCCCTCCTAGTTCACTTTTTAATAGGACGGTTTCTATAAATAAATGTTACAAAAATAGGTTTGGTTTCCTAATTGGGAAAGTCAAATGTTACTTTAGTTTTTAGGGACCACTTTTCTCTTAACTTTCTTTTGATGACAAGTGTCATGTGGACCATTTCACTTTACTTTTCTTGGTCGAGTGTGATGGGACCATTTCAATTCACTTCTTTTATTGACAAGTGTCATGAGACCACTTTCAATGATTAGTTTTCATAATTTCCTTAATTTTCTCAAAAAACCAAATCAGCCTATTAAAAAGTAACGGAGGGAGTAATGAAAAAAAAGGTTTTCCCTATTTCCCATCCTTTCTTTTCCTATTTCCCATCCATATAAATTCCCATCCCCAATAATTCTATGTACCACCTACATAATTTTCTTAAATCCTAAATACCATCTTTTGACTTTTATTCACACCCAACAACCAAACAAAAAATAAAACTAACTTTAAGATTATTCTCCACCTCCACCACCGACCATTATATCTTCTTCCCCACCTCCACAGACCACACGTCCACCACCACCTTCAACCTCCAAGTAACTTGCATTCATGGACTTTAAGGAAGCTCACGTTTTCTTCTTTCCCTTCCATGTAGCCAACATAGTCGCAACTCTATAAAAACCACTTGTGCTCGGGACCCTAGCTACATTAATGTTGCCTCTAATTACTTCGATACCAGTACTAAAATAGGAGTAGTGGCGTGATCATTTTATGGATCCTTTTATGGTTTCATGTCTGGAAGTTTTGGGCATATTAAATTAAATACC
Organism: Papaver armeniacum; assembly: GCA_023531295.1. Taxonomy (NCBI): domain Eukaryota; kingdom Viridiplantae; phylum Streptophyta; class Magnoliopsida; order Ranunculales; family Papaveraceae; genus Papaver; species Papaver armeniacum. Next base: position 50,395 of record JAJJWW010018738.1, on the reverse strand, counting down.
TTGAGACATGAACCGCACCACCACTAGATATATTAATGGCCCACAAGAGGATTCACAGAGAGCCCTCACGAATAATTGAATTAGAAGTAGGAAAACATAAAGATTGAAAGTGATCGATGGAATATTGGACAAGTCAGAAATACAGTTAAAAAAAAAAAAAAAAAGGCCGCACTAAAAAAACAAAAGCATTGATCATTGATCATTGATTATGTAACTGACCTCTAAATCTTGGTCACATAAGATAGGATTGATATAATTTTTTTGGATATTCGATTCATCTAGGGTTGGGATTTTTTTCCTAGATTTTTATAACGGGATCTTTCATAATAATGATTTTTTGGTTAATAGCAAATTAATTCTTATAGATAACCTAGGGTTTTTAACTTGAATTTTTGATGGGTAAGGAAGAAGACCAATAAAAGTGGAAATAATTATGGTCATAATTAGTTTGACTTTTATGGATGGTAAATAGGAAAAAAACAAAATAGAAATGTAGATGAACTTTAGAAAGTGAAAGGATGGGAAATAGGAAAAATAAGGGTAGGAATAGGGAAAACCAAAAAAAATCCAACACATAACTAACATCTAATACTAAAAATTAAGCAACACCCATTTAGCTATAATTAAAGAAAATAAATAAATGCATGCTTACTATAATAAGATTTTCTTTTATTTCTTGCTTTAAATAAATTACTGACATAAATATAATTTTATTCGACATTATTGAAACAACTATACAAGAATATATTTTTGGAAAATCTAATATTAAAGTTCATATTAAAGCTCAAATGTGTCCTAATTAGTTTGTAAAGATCTTATGCGTTTCCATTTTTATATTTATGTATCATAAATGAAATCCCTAACAAATAACTAAGTTTAATGTGATAGATTCCTTTTCAAAAAGAAAAAAACTAATGTAATAGATAGGCGTATAACATGTTGTGGATCAGTGGTGGGTTTCCCATTCAAAGATTTATGCGCATGAGTTCGAATCACCCCACCAACAGAGATATTTTTGAACGAACAAACTATATAGTTATTATTCCTACTATACGGGCCGTGGCAGGCCTAGCCCGGCAGGCTCACACAGGCCCAGGCCTGGTCGTAGCAGGCTAAACGGCCGAAAACTTGAGCCCAGCCTGGGCCTGACCTGGTCTACTTAGTGACGGGCCAGGCCAGTCCAGACCAGGCTTGAGCCGGCCTGGCCTTTTTGACACCTCTAATCATAGCACGTTAAAATTTGAGCACAACACATGACTTGGCACAACACGGGCACATCACAACGGCACAACACGTGGCATGTATAAACATGCGTCACAACACAACATCATAGGCGAAGAAAGCACGCCGAATCATGCATAAAATACAATGCAATACATTGTATTTCATGCATATTTCATAAAAAATTCTTTAATTTAGCCATTTTTTGACATTTTACTTTCGTTATGCTGAACCATTTATTTCGCAAATTAGCACACACAAAAAATAAATAACATTTGATTTCGAATACATGTCTATTTTCCAAAAGTTGAATGTAATAAAGTAATACAATCACGAAGTAATAATACACCCCTACTAAGATAGAAGACACACAAGAAGTGTACAGACAACAGAATGAGAAAATACAAAAAAGTACACAATTAAAATTTCTTCTCGCGAACCTCCATCCAGTCCCTCCCGCCATGAAGAAGACTTATCATCGCCAGCAGCACATCAAATAATCCACCAAAAACTAGGATCATATCTGGAATTAAGACATGATCCCAAACAGCCAAGTAATCAGCATTACCACGACCTCCTCGTTCCCAAGGTGACTCCAAGCTAAAGCACACACAACAGCAAAACAGACTCTTCCAACAGTTAACTTGGATAATTCTTTCCGAATGGTGACCCGAGGATCAAATTGGGTACCATACAATCGAGAGGAAATACTATCATGTTTGGAATAGAAGAAGACAAGATTTCACCGGGATGCCCCCCAGTCATGATGAAAGTTCTTAAAAATTCTTCAGAGGCCTCATGATCGATCTACTAAAATAAGATCTAGATCTTCATAATAATACCAAAATAAGAAGTAAAATAAATTTGAAACCTTGAAAGAGCGCGAAGAAACAATCACGCGAGGAAGACAGAACGAAAACTAATTCAAAAGGAGTTGTGCGAAAGATATAGTGGACAGCGCGAAAGACAATGACATCTTTCCAAAAGCCTGGCGATCTTGACAAACTGTAAAAGTATCGGTCCAAAGAGATCTTGCATGTGAATCATAGTTGTCTTTTAATGTTATATTTACCTATATAAGGGTTCAAAAATGATAGAGAGAGATCATTTAAGAGAGAAGTGCTAAGAAATTATCAAGAGTATCAAGAAGAAGCCATTAAAACTTAGTCTTCATCTTGTATTTCCGTATACAAATTCATCTTGTGATCATTGAAAGAATTCCATACGTTCAATACAATGTGTTTAAGAAGATCAATTAGTGTCAAAGTGGTTAATAATATCATTAATGTTCGAGTTGGTACATATGACTTAAGCTTTGTGTTATTATCATTACGAATGGTGTAGTTGTGAGATTTTCCGCAACTACAGGGAAGTAACCTGAACACCGCATGGATTTCATACCACCCACCACTTAGAGTGAATCAATTAACTGGTTTTGTATGGCCATAGATATGTGCACAAGGACTACACCATCACCGGTTGGTTTTCCAACAATTTGAAGTTCATATTCTTTATCCAAAACCTACTACAAAACCAGGTCCCATTAGTGAGGGTCCATAAACCGTCACAGATATAAAAAAAACCCTTCACATTTATTTGTGACGGACGACCAACCGTCTAGGTTTTCTATTTTTGTGGCGTTTGGTCAACCCTTACTAATAGATTCTCTATCTGTGACGGTTATTTGGCCCTCACAAATTATACGACCACCGCCGGCAAAAAATATTCCGGCAACGGCTCCCAAGTCCGGTTTTTCGTATTTGTGACGGTTTACAAACCCTCACTAATATTTACCTGTCGTCGTCCATTAACGTTAACCGGTCACGGGAGTTGGATTTTAGAGTCAAAGAATCCTGTAAAAATTATCAACAGGAGTAAACTCAGAGCAAGTTCTCCATAGATTCCGCATTAAGACAAGATTTAAAAATACAACTTAACTTGCAAATATAAAAGTGGCCACATTTTAAAATAGATCCAAATTATATAAATGGTACTAGAATGTGAAATAGATCATTTTCCAGAAAGAACTAAACAGATTTCAGCTAAGAGTAAACCACCTACTAAGGTTAGTCGAAACATTGTGTAGGTATGCTCAACACACAAAATATGGCTTTAAGCCTGCACCATATTGAAATAATATAAAAATCATTGTACACCGATTAAACACACACTAGGCAAACCAAGAAAACCCCTATACAGCGGAAACCAATTATTTTAGATAGGCAACAAAAATCAGAGTATCCAACTATAAGCTTGTATAGTAAACCATATCAGGCAAAACCAAGAAATGTAACGGACATATTTCGAAGAACAATGCAGAGTTACCAAAGAAAAACTTGACTAAACAAAGCAATAATTCTAGACGACACAAAAATGTACGGTACACATCCTACACAAATAGGGTACAACAGAGAAATGTACGGTACATCCTATACATTTCATTCAATTCCGTGAGTCTACCATAACACACAACAAGAGATGTACGACCACATTTATACATCGTCCCTTACCCACAAGCGGCTATACAATTCTGGTGTAGACGTATCTATACATCATTCCCCCGCACTACGAGTTATAAATTAAGGAGCACAACCCGGCATTGCATTAACCTACCCAACTGCGATACATACTATAACCAGGTAATGCTTCTGCTGGGTCAACGTTAAAAACGTCAAATGCCCATCGGATCGCGACGTGATACACAGGAAATCAATAATATCCATTGTTGCCCCCGTTAAAAGAATTTTCACAAGATGAGTAACATCATCAATCAAATATACACACCAACAACTCAATCACAGAACAAGGATATGACCACCAGTACTCTTTCTGAGTGAATGAAGCATAATTATATAAAAATGAGTGAAATGTACGTTCATCCATCCGCACAATTAAATTAGTGAACACTAGATCTAACTAACCTATTTGGTAAACAATTCATAAGTATAACTTGATTATACTAGCATGATTACTATCAACGTGACTTCAATCAATCATTAACATTAAACTCATAACCAAGATACTAGTCGTTCTACTCATTCAAAGAAAATCACAAACAATTATCAAATCAGTAAATAAATTTAAGCTAAAGTATATCATTTTCCCTAAGAAATTCTTACCGCTTGGTGTTCCATAATAATAACAAGGAATGATTAGAGGCTACCTAGGTTTTCTTTCAGTATCAAGTTAAATTGGTTCCTAAATCTGCGCTTATATGATGAGTCTAAAGAAAACTTGCCTTAAATCGCTGAAGATGCCACCACAGGCCAAGCTCAAGTTTGCAATTGCAACAAATCCAAAAGCCCTAAAAAAGATTTAGATAACAAAACACCATGGTTATTAAAAATCCTAATTAAAGAAATCTTACTACGAGATCACTTGCAGACCAACTACGGACCTTAAAGCACCAGTACTTAACCTCTTTCTTTCTCCTCCACTAGCCTGCCGTCAATAATTGCTCTTTCTTCTTCTTCTTCTTCTTCTTCAAAGTGACTCTCATAATACTTATAAGGCTTTCAATTTTTTATCCTATTTTTTTTTTTGTCGCCGGATTTTACTTATAACCTAATAAAAAAAAATAGGTAGACTAATTCGACCTATTATGGACTTCACTAACTGGATATGGGCTCTAACCCATGTATTAGATACGCATAATTATTATCCTGGTTACATTAGAACTTGGAGTATTACAAAGAATTCTCATAACAGAAATCTTAGATAAGAACTTTGCATTTATATATAACAAAGTTTTAGAAAGTTCTCCATTGAACTTATATTCATATATAATAAAGTTTTACAAAGCTTTGAAACTTACATATATGAAAGTAAAAAGCATATTTTACTGTTTTAAAAACATCAGAAGTACACCTGTGTAATGTTTGGGACAAACTGCAAAAACAACTGGTGGCATGAAAACAAAAAAAGACATCATCTCATTCCCTTATATTCAAAAAATCACCCACCCATATGGCACGAAAACATAAAAAGAATCATACCATTCACTTATATTAAAAAAAAAAACGAGCACCTATATTAGTCACCCATCCATATACCAACATATTCCATTCATGGATTGTTCCCGATCTCCGCATCAGTCCTGTAACATACAAACTATTTCAAGCATTATCATCGCAGAAAATTTCATGCCAGGTTCAAGGTTTTAAGGAGGAAATAACTTAATGAAGCAACTCAATTACCTCAATAGTGCCTTCAGCGCCGCAATCTTATCCAAGGCTACCTGATAAGTTGTGTTGGTAGTTCCCGGATCATCATGCGCAACAAGAAGTGCTTCTAATTCAGTTATCCATTGCGTTGCTGCTTGAAGTTCTGCAAGAGTATTCTCCAGCTGTTGTCTAAGGTTCAAAATTTCTGAATTTAGTTCAGTGGTTGGATTGGTTGATGACCCTTCACCCCAATATTTATGTGGTTTTATACCACTTCCTAGATAGCGAACATGACCTCTTTTATCTCTTCCTCGCACTTCTGCAAATGCATCATGTCGTCCTTGTAGCACAATCGTAGAACCTGGTTGGCTAGCTTGGATCTCTATTTCCTCCGTTGCCTTCTACAGAAACACCGATTTCATGGTCAAATGCTTGAATAATCATATGTAAACAAATTCAAAATTCATTAGAAATAAAGAAGGCAATGGAGATCCATGGAATTTTTATTTAATCCACTGGCTGTGGTGCTAGTAAATCCATGAAATTTTTATTTTCTTTTATTTTGTCACTTTTATTGCCTGGCTTGATTGGGGTATACCCAAACTAATTGGGGTATACCAAATTTAAAGCCATCCAACCTAGTGTGCTAAGGGGTGTCTAAATGATATTGAAAGACCAAATTGCCCCCCCAAACCTTGCCGGCTGAATCCTTCCTAAAAAAGATTCAAATTGTTTTCCCAAAAACTCTATTCACTCTAATCATACATGATGAGATAAAAAAAAAACAGAAAAAAAAATGAATCATACGGGTTTTGAAATTGGGTTTTTTTGTACCCAATCTCAAACCGAGTATGTACATACTTGATTTGAGATTGGGTACAAAATAATACCCAATCTCGGATACCTTATATTAAGTTAGAAATCAAAATTTATGATTTCTGTGTCTTGATTCGGCAAGGTTGTCGACATGCATATCTTGCCGACTTTTCATAATGACCATGGCGGCGACACTAAAAATTTTCAACAAATGTTCGAAAGGGTATTTTTTGAAGACCTTGTTACCAATACAGCCGGAAGGGTATTTTTTTGAATACCTTGCCTTAAAAACAGCCGAAGGGTATTGTTTGAATACCTTGCCGGCCAATAATTTTTTTATGTCATCTCCGTATGTCAAAAAAAAAAAGTCGGCAAGGTCGACGATGAAGATCATGCCAGCAACTTTTGAGCGGCGAGGTGATGAAGACCTTGCCGGCCACTTTTTGAGGTGCGACGATGAAGACCTGAACACCTTGCCACGATGACTTTTTGGCCATGATCTTCATTAGTCGACCTTGCCGACTTTCATACTTTCGAAAGTGTTGATTTATTCTTTGATATTGAGTATGATTTCATATAAAAGATTTGCAATCCCCTTTTTAGAAGTATTTCGGTTGTGTGCTTCATTTTCGTTGCAAGAGATATCTCAAAAAAAAAAAAAAAAAAAAAAAATCATCAAAAATCATCCCACAAAAGTTCAATCAAAACAAAATTTCATAACTTAAAATTCATAAGTTTTAATCTATTCAATCAATTTAAACTTAATTAATTAATCAAATCAAAATTTTAGTGTTAATTAAACGAGGGCAATTTTGCCATTTTGAAAATACAAGGTTAAGGGGTGGCTTGGTTTTACTTCAAAATGACCATATTTTGTCTTATTGGGTATACCCCAATTAATCTGGGTATACCCCAATCAAGCCAGGTTTTATTGGGAAGGAAGTAAAACTAAAGAATTTTATTTTTAGGATAAAGAAGAAAAAACAAGGTGTGAATAAGAAAAATAGGGGAAGTGGAGTATATAATTTCATAATATATCACTAAAGTCTTTAGTCGACAATATCGTTCTAGAAATTCAATCAATTAACTCTTTTAGCATATAATCAGATGGCATCAAATAGCTTTGACATAATCATAATATATCCAGAGAGGCGTGCTTTTTATTATAAAGTCTTTATCGCTATTCAGCTTCTTCTTCTGTGATTGGTTGCCATTGACAATATCCGTCTAAAATTTTCAATATCTTCTGAGAAATTCAATCAATTAACTCTTTTAGCATAGTAGCACAACTCAGATGGCATGGCAAATAGAATTCTTTGACATGGCGCATAGGAATATGCCTCAAGCCCATAAGAATCAGCTTGAGAGCCCAGAGACTCATGCTTTTTATTACTTCCTGCGCACTAGAGACAGATAAGGGGCATACAATCTCCTGATATTTTTTATAATTGGTATTATCACGAGAAATTTAAGATATTATCTTCAAATTTATTAATGAAAATATAAATTATATCTATCTCATTAATCATTTAATATGAAAAAGTTTATATTATTGTAAATAATCTTGGGAGCAACTAAATTTTATTATTACTAAATTTATTATTATCACATTGCACAGAGCGAACTATTCTTTCAAATGACTTCCATTAATTTCTTCTAAATCAATTTGGTCCGGTATCTAATTCATTAGTCCGTTATTTCCACAAATTTATTGCAACTGCTCATCTCTCAATGAATGTGAACAGATCATATTTAGTCTTAATTCAACGGTGTTGTGCTCGTTTACCAAATATATTATATTTCATTGTTTCTTGTGTAAGATGCCAATTTTACTGACTGATTCTCAAAGTGGAGAGTACAAAACTAAAAAATGAAAGACAAAAATCTCAATTAACTTGATTTTTATAAGACGGATTGAATTGTTTAGTGTATGAATGTGCTGTTCTTATCTTGAAGTTTGGATAATTTCAAATCTGTCGGTGAAAATTTGAAACTGCAGAGTGGACTTTATAAAGCTACTGCTCATCTTTCAATCTGTCTATAACGAGTAGTATCTCATCTTTTCTGTGCTAACTCATTTTCAATCTCAGTATTGTTTCTTAGATACAAGCTTCTTCGTAATTTTTTTGGTTTATCAGTTCATATTTTTTTTTTCATAATGGATTCAGAAGGGATTCTTGTTAGTGGTCTGACTGAAATCGTGAAGAAATTGCCGGTTATTTCTCAACACATTAGTCCGGCATGGGGTGTTACAGATGATCTAAGGAAACTTTTGAAAACCTTGGAGTCAATACAAGCTTTAATTTCTGATGCTGAGGAGAAACAAATTAACAATGCTACCGTCGGGATTTGGTTGAGAAGGCTCAAAGACGTTGTTTACGATGTAGATGATGTTATGGATGAAATCTGTTATGAAACCACGCGTCACTCCGAAAGAGAAAATAACCTCAAGCTCAAGGTACGCAACTTTATCAGTAAATCCTCCAATCCACTAGTCTTTCACTTTAAGATGGTTATTAAAATCCGAGGTATAAAAAAAGACTTGGATGAAATTTACAATGATCAAGTCAGATATTCCTTGAATGCTTCTGGTACTTCTCAAGTCGATCAAACTAGAGACCAACGTAACCGGCTAACTACATCTGTTATAGATGATTCTGTGTTTATCGGCAGGGAGGATGCAATATCAGACATAGTAAAGACGCTGACCAACAAATTGTTTTCTTCAGTGTCTCCATCATTAACATCATCTGACAATTCTTCTTTTCAAAAGCAACTTTCGGTCGTGTCCATTATGGGTATGGGGGGTCTGGGTAAGACTTCATTAGCTCAGATGGTATACCAGGACAAGTCAATAGAAACACACTTTAAACAAAAAATGTGGGTTTGTGTATCTGACAAGTTTGATGTCTATAGGATCTTAAAAGAAATTATAGAGTCCATTACTGGTGTTTCATGTGGAGATCATTCAAATGTTGATGTGCTGGCGAGACAAGTCAAGAAAAAACTAATGGGTAAGAATTACCTGTTAGTATTGGATGATCTATGGAATGAAGATGCTAAAGCTTGGGAAAAACTGAAGGAAGTCCTTGTCAATGGTGGTGAAGGCAGCAAATTATTAGTCACCACACGCAGCCAAAAAGTTGCATCGATCGTTGGCGGTAAGGTGCACAATTTACAAAAATTAACAGATGATGCTTGTTGGTCTATTATTATGCAGAAAAAAAATTCATTTCCAGGTGGAGCATCACTTACAAAAAATATGTCAGATATTGGGCGGGGTATAGCTAAGAAATGCGACGGCTTACCACTTGCTGCGAACTTTCTTGGAAGTTTATTATACTTAAACAGAGAAGAAAGCTACTGGATTTCAATCAATAACGATAATAACTTGTGGGTTCAACCGGAAAATAAAAGAGTCATATCAATCTTGAAACTGAGCTATGATAATTTATCTTCGCCTTTGAAACAATGTTTTTCTTATTGTTCTTTATTTCCCAAAGACTGGGAAATTGAAAGAGCAATATTGATTCGAATGTGGATGGCGGAGGGGTTCATTCATCTACCAGCAGATGAGGTAAATAATAGATCTTTTGAAGATATAGGAAATGATTATTTCGAGTTTTTGTTGCGGAACTCATTCTTTCAGGATGTAAAGAAGGATGAAATTGGTGTCATCCTCAGGTGTAAGATGCATACTCTTGTGCATGATCTTGCAATGAGTGTTGTAGATCGTAATGAATTTGGATTTGACGGGAAGGAAGAGGTTTCTCTAGTTCGTCGTATACAATTGGTATTTGACAGTGGATCGTCGACAACAAATGCCGAAGTATTGTCTGAGGCAAAGAAGTTGCGATCAGTTATTGTGCTTCATCCAGAGTATTGTTCCCAAGTCAGTAGTTTTTCTTCGGTTGAGCGTTTACGCACATTGTATCCTCTCGGTAGCTGGTATGCAAAAATTTCCTTCTCGATTCCTAAATTTAAACATTTGAGGTTCTTGGACCTCTCAAATTGTGAATTTGATTTAGCACCTGATGTGTCATTAAGTCATTCTCACAATTTGCAGACATTGATTCTGCATAGATGCAAAAATGTTTCTGGGTTTCTTAAAGAAACTGGGGCTTTGAGAAATTTGAGGCATCTCGATGTCTCAAAATCTGATATTGAAGCTCTACCTAATGATTTTATTGTTAGCCTCACTAATTTGCAGACGTTGGATCTTTATGAGTGTATTCAGTTTGAAGCCTTACCCGAACAAATTAGTTTCTTGAAACATCTACGTCACCTTAACCTTGCATATTCATCAATTACTCAAATACATAGTTCCATCACTTTCATTACCAATTTAATGACGTTGAATTTCGAGTATTGTTGGAACTTAGATGCCTTACCTAGAGAACTAGGAGCTTTGACACGATTAAGGTGCCTTGATTTGTCATATACTAAGATCAAAGTATTGCCAGAATCTTGCATTAGCAACCTCTGTAATTTGGAGATAGTTGATTTTGGATTTAACTGTGGGCTTCCCAAAGAAATTAAGAATTGGCCGAAATTAAGGCGGTTTACACACCACAGAGAAGGCGATAGAATGCCTAGAGGTATGGAAAAGCTAACGTGTCTGGAAACATTGTGCTCATACATGGTAAGGAAAGAAGCAGATGTTCATAGTGGGATAAAAGAGTTAGCAGCGCTCAACTCCCTTCAGGTGTTGTACATCGAAAGGTTACAGAATGTTAGAGGAGGTAGAGAAGATGCAGAGAGAGCCAAGTTAAAGGATAAGAAAAATTTGAGGGAATTATATTTAACTTGGAGCTCAGATGAAGATGTTGAAGATGGTGATATGGTTTTTGAGGGTCTTCGTCCTCATTCCAATTTGAGAAAGCTGGAAATACGTGGTTTCTCGGGTTTAAATCTTCCAAAGTGGATGGGTTCATCATCTAATTGCTTGCTTCTGGTGTCATTATATTTACAGAATTGCAACAGCTGTGAGAATCTTCCGGCTCTAGGTATGCTCCCATGTCTTAAGTCTCTTTTCATTCAGAAAATGAAGTCAGTCAAGATTTTGGGTAGAGAATTTTATTACCAGCAACAACCAGAAGAAGAAGAAGAAAGAAGGAGTACTCAGAACTCTGCAACTACAGCATCATCATTATTCCCGTGTTTAGTTGAGTTGATAATCAATAACATGGAAAATCTGGAAGAATGGGTTGCTCCTCCTCCTTCATCTAATTTTTGTCCGTTCCCTCTCCTTGAGACGCTACATATGCAGGATTGTCCAAAACTGAGAAGCGCACCAAATTCATTTTCTTCTCTTAAGGAATTGAGATTAATGGAAACCAACGGCAAGGCAGTAAACTCAATCTTATCTGCAGGAGGTTGTCTGACCTCTCTCACATCCATTGATATATCAGAATCTCCAGAGCTAATATATTTCCCGCTGGGCGCACTACTTCAAAACAATACTCCCAATCTTCATTCTCTAACTATCAGTAATTGCTCCGACTTTCAAGGTTTTCGTGATGATATTGATGTAAGCGACAGCAGCAATTCTCTCCATGTGTTGGCATTAATAAGTTGCCCTGTTTTAACATCTCTACCGGATTTACGATTTTGGACTTCTCTCCGGAGATTAAGCATATGTGAGTGCCACAAATTGAAGGAGTTTATACCCTATGATCTCAACACATTAGTCTCCTTTCTTGATTCACTCGAAGTCGATTTTATTGAAAGAGGGGATGAGGGCAGCGACGAGGAGAGCAGTTAGGATATCCAGATGATTGAGGAATCGTCTTAATAAGTTTGCTAGCTGAAACTCATTCTTGTCTTCAGGTACCACCTCATCCAGTTACTACCAACTGGTCTAGTACTCTTTCTATCTTTCTCAAAGTTATATCTTTTATTTGAATGCTTGATTATTCTTTGTTTAGGTCAATTCTAATGTATACGTAATTAGATTTCGTCAGATATATGCCAACCAACCCTTTAATAATAATCACTTTTAACAATCTCTAAATCACTGGATAGTTTGAAGAATCAATTTCTCTTTAACTGATTTTTTCTTGGCTCAGTCTTTTTCTAAATTTGAAGAATCAAACTCATGAAATGGAAGCATTCATTATGTTCTTTTTGAAGTACTTTCTATATTATTGATAAAGGAGTTTAACTGGTCCGTGGAATCTTATTTGACTCTGTTTCTTGTTCCTAGGTTAAATTCATTTGAGAAGATATGAAGATGTCCGAGGATGAGGAACCAAGAAGCAAAAAGGTTCACCAACTGACAATTTATTAGAGCAGTCGTATATATTTGCATTTGCAGCAAGAATCCAACCAGAACCAGCACATCATTTCAAGGGTTTTGAAACAAATTAACTTGTTCTCTGCCCGACTTCCGTTTTCACAAAAGCAGAAGGGTTCATTATGGCTGCAGATTATTTTTGGTAGTTGTGGGTTCCAAGGGCCAACCTAGTTTGTTAGGTACTTATCAGGATCTGGAATTGTTTGTAATCCAAACTAATCTAAGTGTAAATGATACGTTTCTTTTATTAGTTAACAAAAAAGTCATATGAAGTGCGTGCAGTGGAGCGGAGGGTTAAATTCATATCCCAATAAGGTCTAATCCAGCTTTAAGTGATTTTCCATGGCTGAATGGTTTTAGTTGCAAGAGCAAGAAGATCTAATGAGACTAACTTTAGGAAATGCAAAGGAACGACACAAAGACATCTAATGATGTGTAAAAACCTTAACCCCATTGTCTAGAAACAACAGCATGATTCTTTAACCCTAAGTAAAACATCCATTGCTGAAGGCGTATCGAGTTGAGAATATCGAATGATCAAAATGAATATCAGGAACCTGGAGAAATATCGTGTTACAACTAATGAACTACCAGATGAAAGAAAGATGAAACACGTTATCACTAGAATTTTGCAATGTAAAACATCACTTGTAGAGTGATGCATGGGTGCAAGAACAAGAACAATATATTGGTTGGAGTTTTACTGAAGGCACACTTAATTACTAATTCAAGTTTAGAATCTCCTTGATGTTTTCCTCCGAGAACTAGAACTTGAAACTCAATACGTTTTCCCAAACTACATCAATCACAACCACTGTTACTCACCAAAACAAGTGATAACAAAGAAACAAAAACAAAAACAAAAAGAGTACTTTTACATTATTAATACTATCAGTTTTTGTAGGTACAACCGATTATTCGAATGACAATGGAATCAATAATTCTCCAATACCCAAACCACCATTTCTCTTTTTTAAGAAGCAGAACCAAGAACAAACCCCAAAATCCAACTCCAAACCCCAAAACAATAACACCGTAAAACAATATTTTCTCATTTGCATCCTCTTGATCATCTTCGTCACCTTGAATTATAGGATTAACATCACCACCACTAGTATTAAAATCACCCTCGCAAACTTTATCTGTAGGGAATCCACACAATAAATCGTTCCCAAAAAAAGCTGAACCATCCCAACTCAAAGTCTCAAAGTGACCTCCTCTTGGAATCTTTCCACTCAACTTATTGTAAGATAAGTTCAGAAATGCTAGATAGTCCATTGATGTCAAAGATTGTGGGATATGTCCAGACAATCCATTCCAACTTAAATCCAAAGACTCTAAACCAGACATGTCTCCGAGATTGGCAGGGATATTACCTGAGAAATGATTGTGGGACAAATTAAGCATATAAAGTCCTTTTAGTGAACTTATATCTATTGGAATGTTTCCATCAAGATTGTTGGAAGATAGATCGATTGCTGAGACAAAGCTGGATAATATCATCAACCTTGATGATGTTCCCTTTGATCACCATCTTCACTCCTAAAAGGGTCGAGGCATAATCATCAATCGAGAATGAATCATTAAGTCTACTTATTAGCTTCTTCAGGTTCCCTAGGTTGTTAGGAATTAGACCAGTGAGATGGTTTTTTGACAAGTCCAAAATACGGAGGTGATGTAAATCAAGAATCTCCTCCGGGATTGACCCATTGAACTGGTTGAACTTCAAAGAAAGGATCTCAAGCTCACTTAATGAACAAAATTCGGTGGGTATATTTCCTTCGAACTTGTTATTGGATAAGTCGAGAACTTTCAAGTATTGAAGCCTACTGATGGATTTAGGAGGATAACCACTGAGAAAGTTGTCATTTAATAAAAGATATTCCAATTCTCGAACTGTTTCAATCTCATTTGAAATATTTCCACTGAAGTTGTTCGAGCCAAGACTCAGATATATAAGATTCCTACAATGCCATATAGTAGGAGGTATAATCCCAGAAAGAGAGTTATTATCCAAAGCTAATAGTTTCAAATTGGTTAGATTGTTCAATTCTATTGGTAATGACCCAGTTAAGCGATTGTTAGAAAGATTTAATATTCTTAAATTGGTCAAATTACCCAAAGAAGCAGGGATTCGATCAATTAATTTATTTTGAAAAAGAGATACAACAACCAAATTTTTCAAATTACCCAAGGATGCAGGGATTGAACCAGTGAGTTTGTTCTGGAACATAAATAAGTCACGTAAAGACTTTAGGTTTCCAAAATCACGAGGAATGATGCCAGAAAGTTGATTCCCGAAAACTGATAAATAAGTGAGACTGGACAAGTTGCAGATGGAAATAGGGATATGACCAAATAAATTGTTTGTGGAAAATTGCAACCTTGTAAGAGAGCGTAGCCTTCCTATATGTTGAAGAATGTTGCCAGAAATTTGATTTTTGTCTAGGGTAAGATCGTCCAGCCTAGTCAAATTGGTTAGAGAAGTAGGGATCGAACCAATGAGATTGTTTTCTGAAAAACCTAATTTTATAAGAGAGCGTAGCGTTCCTATATCTTGTGGAATGATGCCAGAAAGTTGGTTACTAAATAGTTGAAGGCTGCGCAGGCTTGTCAAATTGGTTAATGAAGAAGGGATTGAACCTGTAAGATTGTTTTCGTTCAAATATAATCCAGTAAGAAAGCTTAGCCTACCAATTTCTATAGGTATGATGCCAGAAAGGTGATTATCAAGAAGTTCTAAATGGATGAAGTTGGTCAAATTGCATATTGAAGCAGGGATAGAACCACTTAGATAGTTCTCTGACAGATACAAGTGTGTAAGAGAACTTAGCTTTCGGATTTCTTGAGGAATGATGCCAGAAAGATTATTTGCAGCAACTACTAAATAGGTCAAGTTGCTCAAATTGCATACTGAAGTAGGGATTGAACCACTGAAAATGTTCTCCGACAACTCCAAGATTGTAAGAGAACTTAGCCTTCCAATGTCACGAGGAATGACACCAGAAAGCTGGTTATCACCTAGGTAAAGATCGCTCAGGCTAGTTAAATTGAATATTGAAGTTGGGATTGAACCAGTGAGATTGTTTGCGGACAAACCAAGATGAGTGAGACAATATAAATTGCTAAAATTGAATATTGAAGTTGGGAGGGATGTTTACAGATCCAAGATGAGTGAGACAATTTTCAGAAAGGCCTAAATATAACAGACTTGTGAGAAAGGTAATTTCTGTTGGAATGTGTCCAGAAAGTTTATTGGCAAAAAGATCAAGGTAGGTGAGTTTTGTGAGATCACTAATTTGGGGTGGAATGGTTCCATAGAGTTGGTTCTCGCTCAAGTCGAGAGTAACAAGGTTTGAGAAACAAGAAAAGTTGAACTTGTAAAGCGTACCTCGTAAACCCAACCCGGTTGCATTCAGTTCAGTGACGCTTCCCTCTTTGTTACAAGTGATTCCATACCACTTGCATGGACTCGTTGTACTCGCAGTAGAATTCATCTTCCAGGAAGAGAGGAGAGAAGTAGTTTGATTAAGAAGAGTAGATTTCCATTTCAAAAGGGCATCTACTTCTTGTTCTGTGCCTACGGTTTTTAAATGTTTTTTAGTATGATTTGAAGAAAAAGAAGAACTAGAAGCGAAAAGAACAACACTGTAAGATGAAACCAAAAGTAACGCCAAGATTACTAGTATGGAAACATTTACTCGTTGCGACATTTTAAATGAAGAAGAGTTTTATATTTTGGCTGAGGATTAACTTGTTAAGTAGAAGGGGTGTTTTATACTAAAATCTTGTTTTGTTTGATTTGAATGACTTAGTTAACCAGTCAACTGAATATTTTTATTTTTGAAAAATCTGCAACCTCAAACAGGAAGAGGTCTAGGATGGGGATATATGGTTCATTTTCGTCTACAGACACACGGTTGAGTATAAATAATTATGGTGTTCTTTGATCAATTCTAAAAATTAATAAAAGGAGATAAGTATTCCATCGGAGAACTCAGTGTGTCTCCCCAAATAATTAAACGGTCGATTACCAAGAACTTCTTGGATGAGGATGGTATTTGGATTCCCTTCCAGTCAATTTTTATCTTGACTCAGTTTTGTCATGACACAACTTCTAGTGGTTGAGAGTAAGTTGGGGTTAATCCCACTCCCAATTACTACTTATTTTCTGTAGGGATTAAATATCGCACTCATAGGAATCAGGCGAAGTAATGATATGATAAAAGGAGCGAGCTGATCTCGCACGCAACATATCCCATATGACGGAATCAATGACGTCACGAAATCACGAGTAAAGTGTGAAGGCTATGCGAAGTTCAAGAGCTCGTGCGAAGACCTCGCACGTCAGATCCGAAAATAGGGCCTTTGTTAGCTGTCCTCCACTATGTAAACCCCTATATATAGGACCGGTCACTACTGTATCGAGAGAGATCTTTTTGAGAGTTGAGATAGAACTTTAGGAGAGAGAAAGTGATTTTTTCACCAAGTTAGGGTTTTATCTCTTTCCTTTGTATTGATTTCTAAACTTAATAAAATTCTTCTATGTGTTCTTCATCATGATTTCATAATCTAGTTAGCTAGTTATCAAAGGGTGTGGTAGTAGGATTTCTACTACTACATTTTCACCTATTTTTTTTTTTTTTTTCCCCATAAAAAAGAAGAAAAACTCCAAGGAGATTTTATTGAAAGGAAGAAGCAGACAACAAAACGAGGGGGACTAGGAAAAAACCCCAAAAGAGGAAGAAGAGAAAAACTAAAGGAATTACAACATGATACTATCTATCTAAAACGAAAGACAGACAGACTTGATCCGTCGTTACCCACAGCCGAACAAGGATCCCCACTTTGCCAATATATCAGCCACTGCATTACCCTCCCTATAAATGTTAGAGTACCTAAACTGAATAGTTGATAAGAGCTCCATGCATTTAGCCTAATGAACCGCTGGTTTCCAAGGCACCAAAGAATATATAGAGTCACACTCAAACGAAATAAGAGTCATACCCTTGGAGCAAGGAATTACAAAAGCATAGATACGTCCCCAAAACTCAGCCGAAGCAAGACTTGGATTTCCAAGAGAACAACCATCAGCAATTATTTTTATTCCAACCATGCAAAGGAGGTTGCAAATTCACCTCTACAATCTTTAGAGAGCTTTAGGAAGTAGGCTTTTAATTTTAAAAAATCTAAAAATACAGTGATCTGCTGTCAAAGAGTTGTGCGAGTGACCATTAAACAAAACACCAGATCCACTAATCAACAACTTCGGCTTTGCGAAAGCTTGGTGGACGCTAACTACTTCGTGTTTGAAGCGCATTGTTGTTGTTCACCTATTCCTATTAAACCGCGCCAATGTTCCAGCAATGTTTGGCAAGGACAAGTTCTTTTCGTTATAGTTTTACTAAGGGCGCACGTCAAAAACAAGTTAATCAGTTGTTCTCCATTATCTTATGTTGAGATTATTAGTCCCACATATTGCCATACATTACTTGTTTTTCAAGCCATTTTGCTAGAGGAGACCTCCACCAAGAGCGTATCTAGTAGTTGTGGGAATGTTATTTATGCCCCTATTATCCATGGGTCATGCACAAACACCCTTATCCATTTATGTGTTTACCCCTAATGGCATAATTGATATTTACTTTAAAAAAATAATACTAGTAATTCCATATTTAGCCTTCCTCATTCACTTTTGTTCTTCTTCACTTCTGATAACAGTGAAAAAAAACTCATCCCTCCCACCACCGTTATTTCTCTCCTCCACTTTCACTCATCACCACCACCACCATCAGCAGTGTTTCTCCACCGCCGTAACCGCTACCAACATCACCAGATCTCCGACACCTTCATCTTCATCGCCACTATGGATAACTTGATGATTAAAACCAAATATAAAGCATCAGAAACTTCAAATTCATGTCGATTTTAACTGGACTGGGATTGAAAAACCTAAAATCGTTGATTACAGTTGGTTAATACAGATTTTTTTCACATCGATATGGAAGACGGAATGAAAATCATTATCAATTTGTTGGATCCGAAAATCCAATCATCTAAAACGGTTAAAAATGGATTATCTTCTTTGTCTTGCTTTGAAGTTTCTGCTGGTGTTGGTGGTATTGTAAAAGGTTAGATTTATCTTCTTTCTTTCTTTCCTACTTGAACAGAAAAAGGTTAGATAGAAAAAGGTTAGATTTTCTGTTGGTGTTGGATTATCTTCTTTCTTTCCTACTTGAAAACTACGGAAGATAAATCAAGGACTAAGTCACGTCCATACAACATAGAGGAGCTAATTTCTCCTGTCACAACCAAGCTAGTTTTTTATGCTTTGGTTGAACCTAAACGCCTAAACAAGCTCGAGTCCGATGGGTCGCTGGGTTTAGAGAGCATACTTAGAAGACGAGAACATCACGGAGAAAGTGGTACACCGGGAAGCTTGGGTTTAGTTTCAAAACCGAGAAACCAGATGGAGGAAATGGTGTTTTGTCATCGATTTTGGGTGAGTAAAGGAGGAGATTTGGACATGGATTTCGAACCTGAGATTTGTGTTTGTGTTAGAATGAAGTTGCCACCGAGTTACGAGGAAAATATTGAGCCGTGTTTGAACTCCAGTATCAAAGTAAAGAACCGTATGCATTTACCACTTGATTCAGCCTGTTTGAGTGTTTGAAATGCAAAGAGTGAATGAATGGGTTTGTTTTGAATGTAAAATTGATGCAGGGAAGGAGATAGAATGATCTCGAAATCAACATCAAGGGCATCTCTGGATCACCAGTTCCTCGCACACAAGGTGCTTGACTAAATGCCTGAATGACGGCCAGTTCTGCAGCAGCTCTTGTCCTTCACTGAACCAAGTCTCTGCCACCGATAATTATGTGGTTTTGAGACTATGCAAAGGGTTAAGGCATGTATTTCATAGTTAAAAGGATTAAGAGCTGGTTTATTCAGATAAGGGGAGGCTTTAGATAGAGTTTGGCTGCGAAAAGTCAGGGAACGAGAGCTAGTTCTACTGCCATGTTCTTTCCCCTTTTGGAGGCAACTTGATCTAGTTGCTTTCGGATTTGGGAGCAACTTGAGCTAGTTGATTCCAAATTCGAAAAGCAACTTGAGCTAGTTGGCTCCATTTTTAAGAAAATAGTTAGCAATTTATCGATTTGTTTGGTCGGTGTTACTATTTATCCTGTCTATTGAATGTGATTTTGATATGATTTTTTGCTGACAAAGAGATATCCAAGAGATTGAGTAGTTGCAATTCAAACAGGTACCTTATTCTTTTTACAGTTCTATCCAAAGTGATGTCGCAACACTTATTACTACTTCATTTGGAGACAGCTTGGGCTAGTTGCCTTCACTTTTGAAGACAACTTGAATATGTAAATGAGGAATGAAAGAAACGGAGGTGAATATGGAAGAAATCAGTAAAATTAAGATGGTTTTGTTGTGATTTATTCATGTCTTTGGTGATCGGTATTGGTGGTATGAATGATTACAGGATATGATTGTACTGTCCGTGAAGCTGCAGTAAATGATAAAGGGTGCTGAGAGCTAGTTTTGTTGGTGATTCAATGGGTTGGTTACGAATCTATAGAATTGCAGCAAAAGGGTGGACTGGAATGGGGTTAAAGTGAAGTGCAGAACAGTTTGATGTAGCAGCTGAAGCTTGGCCAATAGAGCTGGGTTTGCATAATGGTTGTCAATTTGAGCTAATCGATGGATGCTTTCTGTATATGTGCGTTGTTTTCCAAAACTGTGTAGCTTTTTATGCATGTTACCTTGTGTTATGCATAATCTATAGTGCAATGGTAGCACAACCGACTATATGTCGAAGATGTGTGTTCTGACTCACACTAAGTTCATTTTTTGTGTACAATTTTTATTTTTGGAGACAACTTGTGATAGTTGCCTCCATATATGAAGACAACTTCCGCTAGTTGCTTTCACTTTTGAAGACAACTTTGTGCTAGTTGCCTTCACTTTGAAGACAACTTGAGCTAGTTGCCTTAGATTGGAGACAACTTGAGCTAGTTGGATCCATTTTTGTTTTGCAACTTGTTCTGTACACAATATTTGTTGGAGACAACTTGAATTAGTTGCCTTCACTTTTGGAGACAACTTCAACAAGTTGACTCCACATGTGGAAGGCAACTTTGTGCTAGTTTCCTTCACTATGGTTTTTGTGCTAGTTGCGGCGGCGGTGGTCGATGGTGGTGTTCGTTGGTGGTGGTTGTTGGCGGTGGTGGACAATTATGGTGGTTGTAAGCGGCGGCGGTGGGTGGCGGTGGTAGTGGACAGTGGTGGTGGCTGTTGGAGGTGGTGGACAGTTATGGTGGATGTGGGTGGCGACGGCGGAGGTGGTGGGTGGCGGCGGTGGTGGTGGATAGTGGTGGCGATTGGCGGTGGTGGACAGTGGTTGGCGGTGGTCGTCGGTGGTGGTTGGTGGTGGTGGCGATGTGCCCATGGTGGACAATGGTGGTCACGGTGGTGGTGGTTGGTGGTGGTGCGCGGCGGTGGCCAATGGTGGTGGTAGTTGGTGGTGGACAAAGGTGGTGGGTGGTAGAGGTAGTGTTTTTTTTTTTTTTTTTTAATAGTGGTTAATAGTTTTTATATACACTATAAAAGAAAGGGTATTTTAGTAATGTATTATGCTTAGGGACATTTGTAAAGTTTATAAGGGTATTTTTACAAGGACCTCCATAGTAGGGGTATATAGATAATATTCCCAGTCTTGTTTTACCAAGGTACCAGATACGAACCAGAAACCTAATGAGGACAACGAAAACGAAAATGGACTCAGTAACTATCCCCATTAGACGTCATGTGGGTTTGGTGGCTTCGTCCTTGCAAGTTACCGAACAATAAATAACCTTATAGTTTTTTACTGATAATTAACTGATTATTAGAAGGGGTGTTTTTCATAATAATTTTTTTTGTTTTGTTTGATATGGAAGACTTAATTTTGATATTCTTAGTTCAGAAAAATCTGCAGCCTCTCTGGGAAGATGTCTTTGATGGGTGCATTATATGGTCCTCAGTCTGCCCTTCTTCTCAGGTATCTTAGCTTCATTATGATCTACAGAGATACGATAAGGCATTTTGTGGACTAGTATAATTAGTGTCTTAACTGATAAGTATTTCATGAGAACTCAGTGTGTCGCCCAACGGCCAAGAACTATTCTTCGACGGGGATGGTCTTCTCTTACAGTCAAGTTCTATCTTGATTAAGTTTTGTCACTTATGCATGACACGACTTTTGTGGTTGAAGTATAATTTGGTGTTAACCCAGTGACAATCACTACTTGCTGCTAATTGCTAGCAGAACTAGAACAATTGTGACGTATTACACAACTATTACTTTGTGGACTCTTCTAAAATTGTTTGTTCCGAGTTTTTTATTCCGAGGCAATGGCCCTCCAATTGTATATATGATTTGTGATTTAAAGCAGAATAAAGGTCGAATTCTAAAGCTTCTTACCACAGATATGCGAAATGGGCAAGAGACAGAGCAACAGACACCATCCAATTAGGAATGATTTCTTCCTTGTTGCCTTCGTATCGTCGTCCTCTACAAGATAGTGGGTTAGGAATGATTTCCAAACCGTAAGTGACCCTGGATTTGTATATGGTGTGGTTTCTTGGCTGTAACTATGACTCTGGCACTTCTCTCGAACCTGGTTCATCTGAGGTTGGGTTGAGATTATTTCCCAACCGTAACTCTGACCGAATTCTTGCGCCAATTCCCAGTTCTACCGTCAGGATTTTCGCATTTCGGATTTTCGCATTTCCTAACCGTACGTACTTCTGAATATTCACTCCAATAGTGTCTTCTTAAGCTCAACTAAATTCTTTCTCGTGCTGGAATGAATTTAGTTCTCTTCTTAGCTCTTTCAACCTCAGTTCCATTGACTTTGAATGATTCACCTAAAGAAACAAATAAAATAGAAAACAAAAGTAATACAAGCTAGCAGTTTATTCACAAAAATTGTAATCGTGTAGAGGTCAAAAATTGCAATTCTCAAAATAGTTTACTCCACTTTTGCAAGAATGAAAGAGCTTAACCTATGAGAAAACATAAGAAATATGTTCCAATCATAAAATAATAACAACGAATAACAAATCTCACAAAATACGTAATACATATATTTAATAACCATAAAAATTAGATATTGCAAGTCATCTTTCAAAATAAAATTTAATGAATAAATTTTAACTATGCAAGATGATAATAATTTTTTTTTTTCGAAGTGAAAAGGTTATATTAAGAAAAAGAAAGCCAAGCCAACTACAATACAGTCGATTAGTCGTTACATACTTGATTACATATGCAAAACTAGCTTCCAGTTATTCAAAATTTGAGAGCTATCAATAAACTTAAAAGTATTTAGCTGGCAACTCCACAAAATAAGAGTTTGCTTAATATATATGATTATCTCATAAGTTGATTTTGGTCTTCCACCAAACACCCTATTGTTTCGTTCCTTCCATATGTTCCAAATCAAAGCATAGAGAAATATATTCCATACTTCTTTGCAGCGTCCTCTCAATACATTCCAACCCCATGCTTCAAACAACTTAAAAACTGTATCCGGTAGAGGCCAAACAATGTGAAAAGCTTTTAAGAAGTATTTCCAAACTTCAAAAATGGTCTTGCAGTGCAGAAATATGTGATCAACAGTTTCATCTTCTTCGTTACACATAACACATAAAGGACTGTCTATATCCATTCTTCTATGTCTTAGCATATCTCTAGTAGGTAACGACTCGTTAAAAATAGCCCATAGCAAAAAACTGACCTTAGATAGGATGTTATTTTTCCACAAGAACTTATGAAAAATACAATCAGTATTGTTACCTGACAGAGAGTCATAGCAAGCACGAGTAGAGAAATTATCAAGAATTTGCACTTCATCTTCTCCTTCTTCCAAAACAGGTACACCGCCTAAGTCTCTTCTTAATAAATCCCATTCCAACTGCTCATTTGCATTTAGCTAGATAGTTCTAAAATCTCCAACCCATCTACCATCATGAATCATCTCTAAGGATCGATGCTTGTTTGTTCTTAGACGCTTTATAAATAACAGGGAAAAGATCTTTCAAACAACCATTAGTAATCCATTTATCATGCCAAAACCGAATGCCTCTACCATTTCTCATCTTGAAACTAGTAAAATTTTGAATTTCAGGAACCATTCTTGTAACATTTCTCCATAAAATTCTACCTTGAGTCGAGTTGTCATCCGCAAACATCAAAATTTCTTCTGAAACTTGCACTTTCTGCTGAACAATCCTCCTCCATAATACCTTCTTTTGCCGAGTATATCTCCAAACCCACTTCACCAATAAAGCCTTATTAGTTCTTCTTAAATTTTTCACACCTAGACCACCACAACTCTTAGGAAGACAGACCTTTTTCCAACCAACCCACACCATCTTCCTTTTTTCTGTAGAAGAACCCCAAAGAAAATTCCGCATTAAAGCCACCATTTTCTTTTCGACACACACTGGGAGGTGAAAAAGAGATAAATAATAAATTGGTAAACTAGATAGACAGTGTTTAATGAGAACTAATCTCCCAGCTTTATTCAAATACTTCCTCTTCCAAGAAGCCAGCTTAAGAGTCATCTTTTCGAGAATACTATCCCAAATTGATATACTTCTGAAGCTAGCACCAATAGGCAAACCAAGATATTTTATAGGCAACTTTTCTGTTTTGCACCCCAACTCCTTTGCCAACACCTCAATTACCTCATCAGCACCTACACTTACCATAGTACTCTTCTCGAGATTCAGCTTCATGCCAGTAAGAGCTTCAAAAATAGATAGAATAATAAAGAGTCTGGTAACTTCATCTGATGTTGCATTCAGAAAAATAATAGTGTCATCAGCAAACTGAAGATGAGATATCATTGTTCCAGTTTCAGCCACACTAAAACCTTGAATTTGACCCCTTTCAACAGCATCATTCATCAACTTTGAGAGAATTTCTACCACCAACAAAAAGAGATAAGGTGAAAGCGAGTCACCCTGTCTTAATCCCTTTGTAGGTTTAAATTTCTCCGTGGATCCGCCATTCACAAGAACAGAAAGATGAGAAGAAGATACACACCATTTAATCCAACCTATCCATTTTTCTCCAAAGCCATGCTTATGGAGAATACAGAATAGAGCTTGCCAGTTAATGTTGTCAAAAGCTTTCTCCATGTCTATCTTGCAAACGATACCCGGTTTTTTTGATTTCACCCTGCTATCCACACACTCATTCGCAATGAGTACACCATCTAGAATCATACATCGTTGATAAAAGCCCCTTGGTAATCTGATATAAGCAATGGCATCACACTCTTCAATCTCTCGGCAAGAACCTTAGAAATAATTTTATATGCACTTCCAATAAGACTTAGAGGTCTATAGTCTTTTGGGGTACAAGAGTCCTCCTTTTTTGGAATAAGAGTGATGAAAGAGCAATTTAATCTCCAGTCTAATGCACCAAACCTGAAAAGATCATCTAGCATTCTCATGAAATCGCCCTTGATTACGCTCCAACAACTTTTATAAAATTCCGCCGAGAAACCGTCAGGTCCTGGGGACTTGTTTGAACCCATTTGCTTCACCACATTCCACACTTCCTCTTCAGTAAAATTCCTTTCCAACCATTCTCTTTTATCAACACCCACATTAGTAAAATTCAGAGAGTCAAAGGAAGAATAAATACCGTTGTGTTCAGTAAAGAGGTTGATGTAATAATTTTGCAGCTCTTCTTTAATTACAGTTTGATCAAAGCAGTCCACTCCATCTATTTGCAATTTTGCGATAGTGTTCCTTTTCTTCCTAGCGCTTGCAATCCTATGAAAATAAGATGATAATAATTGGAATAGCTAATGTAACACATAAAAACTACTCCAAAAACTAGTGTTCCTCCTTAAACGAATAAGAATAAAATTCATGCAAGGAGTTAACTAGTGAAAAGATATGACGTAGCTCAGCAACATCTCCATTTCATCCTTAATATTGGGAAACTTTGTATCGAGTAAACACATTTTTTCACGTGCACATTTTATCTTGTTGTTTACCTTTTCAACCTTTTTAATAATTTTGTGTGAAAGTTCCAAAGGAGTAAGATTACAAGTATCGATCGAGGAGATGAACTTCTTCTTCTTTTGAGATCATTATCTCTCATACGATTGTATGAGATCTTGAGCATGAGAGTGGGAGTTCCAATTAAAATACTAAATGGTGCAATGTCAAAATGTTGACGAATTCTATGAACAACGCAAGGAAAACCTAGCTTCTTGTCATAGAGATTCATAGTAGCCATTTGTTGTATAATCCATCCGCATACATCAATACCACGAGCTCCCAAATCAAGAAAACACACAAATTCCGCAAACTCTCTACCCAACGATCATGTTCAATTGTATAGGGACAAAGATTTAGAATACCAATCTTTCCAAACACTCTCAAGTCCATGAAGAGATCCTTGGTAAGGAATTTACAATTCTTCCAACTAAGACTTCTTCCACCAAGTTGAACAGAGATATCTTCACAATATGGATTGTCCTCCTTAGGTCTAGGAAACTCAAAATGTCCCATTGGAAGGATAGTAATAGAATCCAAAATCTCTCTATTTACTTCAAACACCTTTCTTCCCATCATGGTCTTGAAGCACAATTTCTCAAGATTTAGATCATGAAAATTTGCATAAAACACTCTTGTAACAACATCAAATCCTTTAACATGGTCATCAAAGACATCAGCAAGATTATACTTTTCAAACAAGATAGTCCACTAGCATGCAATTGATCCTTGACTAACATATTTTCAAGAAGAAAACCTCTTGAAAGTATTTTGTCATAAGGATTAGAACAATCATCATCCACAAAGACTATTCTAATACTAGATTCAACTTTCTCCTTGTGGTTATGCTTTACAACAACTTGAATTATACTTTTCAAACAAGATAGTCAATTAACTACATGCAATACCTCACATTATTATTTATCTTAACCGATTCCATAAGCCAATTAATTATTTTCCTGCAAAAAAAAAAAAAAAAAAGGTACCCAAATCACTTGAATCTATATTATTACTCTTGCATTCAAATATCAGAAGTAATTAAGTAATCTGACGTATACTATATATGATATGCCAAAACAGTGACACAGATGATGATACCTATTCAAAAGAAAAGCTCAAATCCAATAACTTCCAATTATTCAATTTCTATGTTGCACACAACTACATATGATCAGGCAAGACAAAACAGTAAGCAAACGAACTAGCATGGAACCGTATACCTTTTTAGTTGTGAGCAAAGAAAAACCAACAACGATCGATGTCCGCCAAATCGTACGAAGCAGCACAACCTTAACAGAACCCCCTTCCAGCAACCAAATTTCTTTGGACCTTATCATGTCCACCAAAAATTAGGCTTTTCTTGTGGAAAGCAATTAATGAAGGCCTACCAACCTTCATTATATTAAACAAAATCCATCTTGTCAATTCCAGCCTCTACCCTCGTTGTAATTCCGATATAGAATCAGCTGATCACATACTATTACGTTGCCCTGTAACGATTACAACCTGGCACACCTTACTCCATCAACTCACCAATACCCAAAATATCCCCACTACAATCCAAAACGTAATTACACCTCAAGCAACCATCTCTCAACTCCTACAACAGCACCCTCCCGCATTCATCACCTCCTTTTGTTATTTTTTTCTGGTCACTCTGGAACACTAGAAAGGATTTTGTCTACCTCCAAAAATAAGCAACAACAAATGACGTTTTAGTTTCAACCTTAAAGCAACAACGAGGAGTACATGTGGGCTCAAGAATCCCTACCACCGATCCTTCCGGGCGACTTACCAACATCCACTCCTTCAAAAGGAAATAGAACAACAACAACATTAATGGTAGGATGGTCCTCCCCCATCTTGGATTGGATAAAAATAAATACAGATGTCGCTGCCAGAGGACACCCAGGAATTGCAGGGGCGGGCTTCATTTGTAGGAATTCAGAAGAAAAAGTCATCATGGCTCTCACGCAACCACTAGGAATTACTACTGGCTTAATTGCAGAAACCTGGTCGCTGCTGCTAGCCACAAGAACCACGACAAAAAGACAATGGATGAAAGTCCTTTTCGAGACAGATTCTGAAAATTTAATGCGCTTTGTTACCTCACCTACATCAGCACCGTGGTATTTACAGAGAATGATAGCAGAAATAAAGCATCATATCAATCACATACCACACACAGCCATCCAACACAACTACAGAGAGGGAAACCAAGTGGCAGACGGACTTGCCAATCACTCAGCGGATGGAAGCCAGACAAGAAATCTTGGAACCAAAATATGGGAACAGACAATCCCAAATTTCATGAGTCAAATTGTACTCAGCGATTCCATGGATACTAGATACCCTCGTGTAATTTCCTCCTAGTTTCTTTAATAAATACATGCTTGGAAATAAAAATAAATCAAATACTAAAAAACCAACATATAGTACAAAGTCATTTCATTTTTCCTATCAGATGACTAAAGTTGGTGTCAAGTCAAGTATCTTGCTTTATTTATTTTCCACTCAGACGACATGCCTAACTCACGGAACAAATTAGTGTCTTTATTGACTAGGGACTACTGCCGAGAAGAAATACGCGTTAATAGTAATATGCCAAGAACTATCGCCACCAATTAACGGAACTGAAAATGGATGCAAATGGTACCAACAACCCACTAATTAATAAAAAAAAACAATGGTGGTCTTGTTTAAAGAAATACGCGTTAATAGTACTAGATACCCACGGTTACCTTAATTCAAACCACCAATGAAGTTGATAATGCACGGTGGAGCCTGTAGCTACAGCTGGAAATGGACAATCTCTAGCATGCTCTGATAAATGATCATGCAGGATCTGATAGAAGAATTATGTCAGATTGAGATCCTATTTTAATGATTGCACCTTCGAAGGGATTACGAGGATTCCACTAATTAGTGGGAATCAGAAAAAGAGGGACAATGAACTCAATTCTTGTAACTTCATGACAAATTCTATTATTACTTATTAGTAAGAATTACACAGCAAATTGTGCAGGCACCCCCATAATTTTGCCATCGCCCACCTTTTCGGGCAAGTGGCAGGTCCCAAAACAAGAATGCTCGGGCCACAATTTTTTGCAGAGATGAGTATGTTGGCGAAATCTGCAATGCGTACGATTGCATATGCGTTAGGTGTTAACGGTAATAGTAACTATTGATCACCAAGTGGTACACATGCATGTCAATTTTTAAAGTTTGCCTAAAGCGCCCCGGGAGAAATTATTATATACCTATCAGCGCATGAAAAAGAACCTGAAACTCAATATAAACATCAACCCATTACCAATTAATTACTGATCAAACTTTTTCAAAAACCAAAAGTTAGCATTCCAAATAAAACTAGATGACAATAATCTCTAAAACCAGAACAAGTTGCAAAATAGAATTCTTAGAAAGGTCATCAGTGAGGACTTTCCAGTTGTAACTTATCAGACAATCCAAATAACAATCCTGACAAAGGTTAGCAAAAGGCATAAGATTGATGATGTTGTGCCTATACCATATTCTATCTCGTGATTTTCCTCACGCATTGCAGTAAGTATCTTGATTAGTTAAGAAAAAACATCGAGTAATAGTACTCTGAGAATCCAACATCAGTTTTCTGTAAAGTTTTTTGTTTGGGTCATATAAAATGAAATCATTATCGAGCATCCATAAAGTCTCGTTATTCTTGAAACTCCACCTTAAGTACAGGTCCGTACTACTAATTATACTCTCCTGGTTGATTGCGAAACTTTTAGTCCAAGATTCTCGCACTCCATAATCTTGCATTACCCATACATCAACGCGCACATTAAAAATATGAAAGACTAAACATATGCACCCTCCCAGTACTTCCACATTTATCTGGAACATATCTTTTTCCAAAGGTTCTTCTTGATATGGCATAGGTGCTTCCGGCATTGCTACTTCCCCGAATCTCTCGTCCGCAATATCAAAACATACCAGTACAGTGGAGGGTTGAACAAAAGAGCGCGCAAGCCAATGACGAAATCCATTCAAGAGGACACCAGAATATCCGTTGTAATAAAGATGGAAAGGTATGTCTGGAATCCTTTTCCATGAATTTGAGCTTAATGTATAGACATCAATACTGGAACACTCTGATTCCTCCACAATCCTTACCAATTTATAATCGTTAGTCTTGTAATCAAAACAAAATCCATATCCACGTATGTCAGCGTTGTCTACTTCTTCTGGCATGGACATGTTCTTGTACTCATTCCTTGTTGGATTCCAAATATAAAGTTCTTGAAAACTATTCGCAGTAGTACTAATCAAAACTAAGCCATTACATGAAGCCAAAACCTCAACATCATTAAAATCTTCAAATACTGAAGTATAATCCATCCGATTGATAAATTCACACATTGTGACGGATGATGTTGACAATGGCAATAAAGACGATATTGACTTGTAATCAATCCCGTACATTTTTTTGGGATTAGCCTCGTAATAAAACATAATTCTGGCACCGTTTTTTAAGTTACTAAGCTCATGATGCATATTCTGAAAACTGCGACTATCAAATAGTGCACAAAAGGACTTGTTTACGCACCTAAACCGCAAGAGAGACTTCCTGGGTAGCCTTAAGAAGATTTCTTGGAGAATCTCTTCCGGAAAGTATGAGACTGTTCCAATTGCTTCTTCGTTCTTCTTTTTCTTCTTCAACTCCATGCCGTGTGAGATGATGGGGATCAGAACAAAATAGGGTTTTCAAGTAACTTTGTAAAACCCTAAGGACTACGTCTAGCCTAGTCGGCCAGAAAGTTGAGTTTTATAACGGGCCTGGATATAGGATACGGGTCCTGCAGCCCCAATTGTTGTATATATAATTTGAGTAGAAATTGCTGGCCTCAGGTTGAAAGTTAAGCCAAAAACTTGAATTCGAGCTCCTGGCCCCAAACCAATAGGAATCAAAGGATTTGAAATATTTTCAGGTTTTTTTATTATTGATGAATACTCCGGGATTTTCACTTATTTTGCACAACCCTAAATCTCTTTTCTCCTTCTCGGTTTCTTTCTCCCCCTAAAATCTCCTCTCTTTTATTCCCAGTTTTCTTTCGGCATGAAGTTACTACTGATGTAGTGTTTGAGGTTGAAGATCAACAGAATCTGATTTAGAAGTTATTCTTGAAATATTAGGGTTTTAAGACGGGTAAGCATTTTATGCTCCTTAATGATTTCTAAATCGATTTTTTTTTATTATTGATGAAGTTATTCTTGAAATATTTTTGGGTTTTTTTTTTTATTATTGATGAATACACGCCGGGATTTTCACTTATTTTGCACAACCCTTATTTTGCACAAGAACAAGTAATTGGGGGATATAAAAAGTAATTGGGGATATTGATTACTTCCCCCAACCCATGGTGTGTGCTAAGGGGTGACTTTTGGGTATGAAAATACTAAAATACCCTTCCTTCAAAATAAAAATTAAAAAACTTAAAATTAAAAAACAAAATCATATCCCCCATTTCCATCTCCACTTCTTATTAATCACTTCAGGGTTAGAACTTTGAAACCCAAATATTCCCCATTCCCTTTCAAATTCTAAACTCTCCCCACTCTCTTTCAAATTCTCTTCTCCTTCTCTGCCGGCTCCTCACTTTGGAAACGATTTTTTTTTTTTAATTCGGAAGTGATGAAGATCATGCCGGAATTGATGAAGACCATGCCGGAATTGATGAAGACCATGCCGAAAACTAGTGCCGGCATGGTTGGTAACTAACATTGAATGCCGTAACTAAGTACCGGCATGCTCAATAGAAATTTATCAATGCCGGTAGTCAAGTGAAATTTTTTTTTGAAGTTTCCTGGATACTTTTCATCATGTGCCGGCATAGAAATTTAAGCAACATACTATGCCGGAAACCGGTGCCGGCATGCTCGAGAATTAACTACTTGTGCCGGAAGTGGACTGATTAAAACCAGAAAAAACTCAAAACGGAATTTTTTTACATCGCCTGAAGTGATGAAGACCATGCCGGAATTGGTGAAGAACCACGCCGAAAATGGTGCCTGGCATGCTCGATAGAAATCTATCAATGCCGGTAGTCAAGTGAAAAAAATTTGAAGTAACTCGGATACTTTTCATCATGTGCCGGCATAGAAATTTAAGCAACATACTATGCCGGAAACCGGTGCCGGATGCTCGAGAATTAACTACTTGTGCCGGAAGTGGACTGATTAAAACCAGAAAAAATTCAAAACGGAATTTTTTTTACATCGCCGGAAGTGATGAAGACCATGTCGGAATTGGTGAAGAACCACGCAGGAAAATGGTGCTGCATGATGCTCGATAGAAATCTATCAATGCTTTGGTAGTCAAGTGAAAAAAATTGAAGTTTCCTGGATACTTTTCATCATGTGCCTAAGCATAGAAATTTAAGCAACATACTATGCCGGAAGCAGTGCCGGCATGCTCGAAAATTGGATAACTGTGCCGGAAGTGGACTGATTAGAACAAAAAAAATAGGTTTTGAAGATCAAAACCTGAAAAAAATCGTGGCAAACAATTTATGAAAATTTCCAACAAATGCCGGCATGGTTTTTTGGTTGAATACCATGCCGGCACCGAGCTTTTTCAGCTGCAACAATGGTGGATTCAAAGAAAAAAAATCAAATTTTCAACCTCTTAGCAACAATTCTCTCTTCACAATCATCATCCACTTTCACCAAAAAAAGTTCCCTCTCAAATTTTTTTTTCCATCTTTGTACTCTCATCTCATTCACCCAAATACAAATACACACTAATCATTTAACAAATACTTAAGATTTTTACTAATTATTATTAACCACTAAACCTGATTGGTGAGGGGTAGATTAGGATTTAAAAAAATACTTAGATAAGGGGTCACCCCGAATTGATATTTGGACTTTTTTTTGTCCTTTTCTTGTATCCCCC
Source organism: Papaver armeniacum (assembly GCA_023531295.1). Taxonomy (NCBI): domain Eukaryota; kingdom Viridiplantae; phylum Streptophyta; class Magnoliopsida; order Ranunculales; family Papaveraceae; genus Papaver; species Papaver armeniacum. The sequence goes on along the minus strand of JAJJWW010018738.1, from coordinate 17,889 downwards.
AATTACTTTTTATATCCCCAATTGCATGTTCTTGCACAACCCTAAATATTTTCGTTTGTGAATTGTTTTCCCCACAATTTTTTTTTTTAAGAATTAAGAATGTGCCTATTTATATTTTAGTGAGAGAGATATAATAAAGCTGATTTTATATTATAATAGAACTGATTGAAGTTATTTTTTAATTGATGACTAAACGCAATAACACGTCTAATACTTGCTTCTCAAGTATAGAGAAATTTCAAGGAGTACTTTCTACCAGAACAATAAGGATTTGGAGTAATGCTAGGCGTTTACATTGTATAATTCAAGTTCAAGTCACCAGTGAAGTTGATGATGACTTATGGAGTCTGAAGCAGCAGAAGCAACTCAAAATGTCCAATACTCTGTCATATACACAACCTGGACATTGGTGAAAACTAAATTAAATTGTGTATAGGAAAAAAGAAGTAGAACGAAGAAACTGTATTTCTCTAAGACATTACCTCCAACACTCTTGAGTGCTTTATCACTAAATTTGAGTTATAATGTTGGAACTATTTAGTGAGGCAGGAAATAATTCTTTGTAAACATTTCATCGTCAATGGAATATTTTGCTGATACCAAAAAAATAAAATAAAATAATATATATATATATATTCGATACCATGAAGACCAATTTTTCCCATATTACACTGTTATGTTAAAAGTTGTCACTTACTATGACACAAGATGGATACTTATCATGAGATGAGTAGGTCTGCTAAAGTAATAGTTTCGAAGGACTTCAGCCAAGACGCGTTACACTGTGCATATGATGATAGCTCTGCTGATAATTTTTCCATAGTTGGCCGAGTAAGTGGATCACCACGTAAACATGAAAATCCAACTTTCACAAAACGCATTATTTCATTTTGAAGGACTTCTGGTGGTGCTCCAATGCATTGGTCCAAAATGCCTCTCAACCTTATGTTTTGCGCTGCCTTACTGGAAGAGGAAAATGAAAGAAGACTTTGCGAGAGTAATGTGATGATTTCAGATGGATGCCTTCCCATTAGTACTTCTAATATGATCACCCCAAAGCTATAAACATCACACTTTTCGGTCACCTTCATTGTATATGCGAGCTCTGTCACAACAATATTATTCGACGAAGAAATAATGGATAATTTACTTTTTAGCTTTAGAAAATTGTACTGTATATGACAATAAATTATACTTTCAGATGGATTACGTACCTGGAGCAACATATCCATACGTTCCTGCAAGTGCCGTCCAATTTGATGAATCTGGCTTCAAAATCCTCGCCGTATAATTATGAAGACTATTTATTTTGCTTGATCATATAATTATGGACATTTAATTACATTAAGCGTCCATAAATCTCTCCTCTCTCTTTCCACCAGGTGCTATGTCAGCATGCGGGCATTCTGCTGTTATATTAAGCTGTCAACATAGCATTTTCGGTATTAAGAATCCAGAGACTAGTCTGCTCAATCTCAGATATACAAGGATAAATAAATTTAACTTGCATATCCCAACAATTTTTTGGTAAAAAATGAAGACAATGTTGCAGTGTAATATTAGGAAAAGAGAAAAAGGCAAAGAAAGAGAAGGATTCTATTGATAAAAAATATTCCATGGTTACATGGGTACAATATACATCATATACATGGAAAAGGGAAAATCGAGAAGACTTCCAATTTGGACCGCACATCCATGGACATGGGCCCTTTAACAGATAATTTATTTTACGTGATCATATAATTTATTTCCGAAAAGTTTCACAATATTCCGGTGCCGGATTTCTGTCAATGCATGAACTTCACTTTCAAATGACTTAAGATCAATTATCTCATTATCCTCATCTGATGAATGTAGTTTCTTTACTGCAACAACATGACCTGCTGACAGCTTTACTTTGTAAACGCTTCCATATCCTCCCGTTCCAATGCAATATTTAGTATTGAAATCTTCAGTTGCTCCAATTATGTCTTCAAATACACTTTTCCCATCATAATTCCAAATTGACAATAAATTTCTTCCGCTGTTGGTAGCTACAACTTGATCTATAGGCGGAACAATTTTTACTATATTTTTTTGAAGGCGAAACAAAATGACAAAGAGTAATAATAAAAGAACCAATGAACCAACCAAAGGAAGTAGAATGTCGAGGAAAGGTTTGTGCTTGGTCTTTTTTATTCCAGTCACAGCCGAAGAATTACATTGTTTTGATCCTCTAGAGTCACTACCACATAACCCTGGATTGTTCTTCAATGCATCAACAGGAGCACCTACAAAGGCCTTGATATTTGGAATAGGACCACTCAACTCATTATATGAAACATCGACAGTGGTCAAGCTGAGCATTCTATTAAATGAAGATGGGATTGAGCCGGAAAGCTTGTTGTGGGATAGATTTAGCGTCTCCAATTTGTTTAGATTTCCGAAATCTGAAGGTATCTCTCCAGTCAACTCATTGTAACTAAGATCTAACAAAATTTGTAACGAACCCAAGTTTACTATCTGGGATGGGATGGTTTCATTAAAATGGTTTGTGCTCAAATTCAAAGATAATAACTTGGAACATTCCCCTAGTTGTTTGGGTATTGTCTCGGTTAGTTTATTTGTTGATAAATCGAGATATTGCAGGTTGGATAACATCCCAATTGCAGAAGACAACCTGCCGGAAAGCTTATTATTACTCAAATCTAACTTGATCAGCGAAGACAGTTTCAACAATTCCGTAGGAATTCCCCCCACCAAATTATTTGAATCAAGATAAAGTACCCTTAGAATCCGCAACTTGCCTATTTCAGGTGGTATTCTTCCAGTGATATTGTTCCCTGAGAAAGAAAGGACTGTCAAATTTTGACAATTCCCCCATTCGTTTGAGAGTTCACCATACAAACTATTGTTTTCCATAACAAACCAGTCTAGATATGGATATACGTGAAATGCCTCCGTTATATTATCAACCAGCTGATTGTTTCCAATCCCAAAACTTTTAAGGCTGGTACAATTTCTAATGCTTCTAGGTATAGGACCCCTGAAATGGTTAATACTTGCATCAAATAGTTCAAGTGTTCCACTCTGACATATATTTTGAGGTAAATAACCTGAAAACTTGTTGTCACTCAAAAACAATATTTTCAATTGTGTTAGATTGTTGAATATTCCTACTGGTAATGAACCAGTCAATTGATTTGTAAAAAGAGATAAATGAGTTAAATTTCTCAGATTACCCACTGATGCAGGGATTGAACCAGTGAGATTGTTGACGGATAAGTCTAAGAGGCTAAGAGAACTTAGCCTTCCGATATCTCCAGGAATGACACCCGAGAGTTGATTGTCATGAATTCCTAACTGGGTCAAGCTAGTCAGACTGCATATAGAATTAGGCAATGAACCAGTCAGATTGTTCAAGTACAACCACAGATCAGTGAGAAGATATAAACTGCCAATCTTTTGAGGGATTTCTCCACTAATTTGATTTTCAGAAAGGTCTAGATAACGCAGACTTGTGAGATAACTTATTTCTGGTGGAATATGTCCAGTAAATTTATTGATGTTAAAACTAAGGTAGGTGAGTTTTGAGAGAACATAAATTTGGGAAGGAATGGTTCCGAAGAGTTCGTTAAAGCTCAAGTCAAGACGAACAAAGTCTGCGAAAGATGAGAAATTGAAACTATCAAGTGTACCTTGTAAATCAAGATCTGATAAGGTTAATTCCACGACACTTCCTTGGTTGTTACAAGTGATTCCATACCACATGCATGGACTTGTTGGGCTCGCAGTAGAATTCATCTTCCAGGAAGAGAGTAGAGAATGATTTGGGTTGATAAGGCTTGATTTCCATTTCAAAAGAGCATCTACTTGTTCTTCAACTACAACTTGTAAATCTTTTTTCTGAGTTAATGAAAAAGAAGAACCAGAAGCAGAGACAATAACATTGTAAGACGAAACAAACAGTACTACCAAAACTAATTTAGTAGCAGATGCAACTTGTAGCAACATTTTGAAGAATAGTTTTCGTTTTAGTGATGATGAACCAATTAATTCTCCCGAGGGGTTAATTATAATTCAATTACATTTGTTTAGAAAAATGGATGTGAATGCCTCCACCGACCCACTAATATAAAGTGTTCATCACTGAATTGAAATATAATTTCCAGTGACCTTTCCTCTTTTCTTTTTCCGTCATGATCAATGCCACCAAATGCCCACTAGTTTAAGTGCTCACTTAATTGCGATAACTAATTCCCACTTGGTAAAGATAATCTAAAAAATAAAACGAATAATTTGATGTTTGTGCTTTACATGCCTGCAGTGATGTGCTTAAATGATACAGCAAATGTTACTGTTAGTCTATCTAAAGATTGCGATAAACATTAGAATGACACAGATATTGTTACTGGTATAGTCTACACCACGTTATGCATGTGGATTTCAATAATATTTACTAGATAGTAAGAGTTCATGTTCCAATTAATGGCTTAACGTTTACCTTAATTCCAGTTGGAAGCCAGCAGTTCACAACGAATGGTGGAGCAGTTGAAAAAAAAATAGCCTCTAGCATATGTTTATGATACATGACAATATATATTATGGTCATTGGTTAGTATTAATTATCTATTAAGAAAATGCATGCCTAGGGCAACACGAAATGAACATACAGCCATACGGGTTCTTATCAAAGCTGAAAGGATTTCCGAGATACACTAGCATTGCCACAACAATCAACAGATAACTTTAATACCATTTCTTTTGCAAATTCTTCAGTGCAAAACATATGATGATTGATTCAGGTTGCCCGTAATGACATCAAACTGCATCATCACAAAACCGACGGTTGATAAAAATGATAAGATGAAATTGCATATTGAACCCAAATTACTTGGATGAGACAAGCCAGTTAAAGACGTTAGCCTACGAATTTCTCGAGGTAGAGTGCCAGAAAGGTTATTTTCGGATAAGGCTAAAATCGTTAAGTTGGTTAAATTGCATATTAAGGAAGGGATAGAACCACTGAGATTGTTTGTGGACAAAACTAAGATGATAAGAGAAATTTGCTGATGACACGCTGGTCTTTTCGTCGGATTGCCCACAACAGATTCAGTTAATTAGAGCCACATTTATTTGCTTTGACATGGTTTCTGGCCTAACTGTTAATCCAAATTAACAAGAGCCAGGCTTTTGGGTTAGGAGTGACAGAGGCAGATGAGGTGGTTACTACTTTTATGGGTTGTAGTCATGAAGATCTCCCCTTTACATATCTAGGGATGACGGCAGGTGCTCCGTATCGGAGTAAGATTCTATGGGACTCCATTATCGAAAAAACAGAAAGAAGACTTCAAGGGTTGCAGAGGGCGAACCTATCGTACGGAGGCAGGTTGGTTATTCTACAATATGTGCTAAGCACTGTCTATTTACATCATGTCAGTTTTCTCAATCCCAGCTTCGGTGGTAAAGAGTCTCATGGCTTATGAGAAACTTTTTGTGGAAAAGTAGTGCCTTAGAAAGAAAGTTCTGTTTAGTTTCCTGGAAGAAAATCTGTAACAGTAAAGAAGAAGGGGGGTTGGGGATTAGAGAGTTAGGGAGATTCAACGATGCTCTTCTTTGTAAGTGGTTGTGGAGGTTTTCAGTAGAGAGAACCGCCAAGTGGAGGGAACAAATAGCTAAAAAGTATGGGGTGGATAAAAATGGCTGGGATGATGTTGAAACAAGGAGGTCTTATGGTACTGGGGTGTGGAAAGGAGTGTGTAAGAGGTTGGAAAAGTTTAGAGAAGGGTTATATTACAAGGTTGGGAAGGGTGATCGGATAAGATTTTGGCAGGACCACTGGATGGGGGATGGACCCCTACAATCTCTTTTTCCTAGCCTCTTAGACATCACTCGAAACAAAAAGCTCATGGTGCATCAGTTCTATCATGTTACTCCGGAAGGGATTATAAACTGGGATCGGGATTTTAGAAGAAGGTTGTCATATAGGGAAATAAGGGAGGCTGCATCACTTACCTCCCTTTTGGAGTCTGTTACAGTTTCAGGGGAGGAAGACACAAGGATATGGAAGTGGGAAAAAGATGGAAAATTCACTGTTAAATCTTGTTATGAACACTTGGAGAATACAAGTACGGTCTCTTTTCCAAAAGATTCAATATGGAATTCCAACGTGCCGACAAAGGTTAGTTTCTTTATCTGGTTGGTCCACCATAATTCCATTTTGATAGTCGATAATCTCCAACATAAAGGTCTTATTACGGCAAATCGGTGTTTTATGTGCAAAGAGAGTATGGAATCTATCGATCACTTACTACTTATTAGGGTTCTAGACCTAAACAATGGACAAAAACACGTTAAGTAACCAGATATATCCTTTTAGTGAGGATTAAACACATAAAAATAGGTTCAAGAAGAACTGAAGAGAGATATAAGAGAAGAAACAAAGGAAAGAAGTTGAAGAATAGTTTGTATATTAATCTGCGTGTCTCTTTACACAACTCTAGAGCAATATATATAGCTAACAATACTTGCAAAATAAGTAAAAGTAGTTTAACTTAAACAGGGAAACTGCACTATGCCAAAATAAGAGAAACCAACTAAGGAAACTACTGGAAATAGGTAATGGTACCACAACATCCCACCGCTCTCGAAAATCAGCTTGTCCTCAAGCTGCAAAGTCTGGAAATTTTGCCAGAAATTCATGCGCATCTTCCCAAGTGGCATCCTCTGGTGGATGATTTTTCCATTTGATCAACCATTTTGTTGTTGCTCTATTGCCTTTCTTATACATTTGTCTTTCAAGAATGATATCAGGTTCCTACTTGTCATAGTCAATAATGTCAGGTAAAGTCTGCTGGACAGAGGTTGTGGAACCAAGCTTAAGTTTAAGCTGAGAAACATGGAATACCGGGTGGATGCGACTAGTTAAAGGTAATTCCAGTCGATAAGCCACAGTACCTATCTTTTCTATGATGCGGAAGGGGCCATAAAACTTGGGAGATAGCTTAGAAAAAGACTGTTGTGCCACTGTCCTTTGTCTATAAGGTTGTAGTCGAAGGAATACCCAATCATCTACTGCAAACGATCTTTTTGTGCGTTGAGTATCAGCGTATTTCTTCATACGGTCTTGAGCATCATGTAAATTAGACTTCAGTAGCTGGAGTTTGTGGTCACGAGCTTGCAGGTTCAAGTCAACATCATAGACTGAAGATGAACCAGGAAGGTAAGCTGTAATGGAAGGAGGAGGACGACTGTAGAGTGCCTGATAAGGAATCATTCGAATAGCAGAATGGTAACTTGTATTGTACCACCACTCAGCCCATGGAAGCCATTTCGTCCAATCCTTTGGTTTCATACCAGCAAAACACCTCAAATAACATTCTAAGGTTCGATTAGTTACCTCAGTCTGTCCATCAGATTGTGGATGATATGATGAACTGTAACATAAATTAGTGTTCTGAAGTGAGAAATAAGCTTTCCAAAACTTGCTTATATAAGAAGATATGATCTCTGTCACTAACGATACTCCGCGGCATACCGTGTAAACGAACAATTTCACGTATAAAAATCTCTGCAATTGAACTAGCCGAATACGGATGAGTTAGAGATATAAAGTGAGCATATTTAGATAACCGATCAATCACAACCAGAATTGAATTCTTCTTGTTGGATGATGGAAAACCATCAATAAAATCCATACTGATGTCAATCCACACATCAGAAGGTATGGGTAAGGGGCTCAAAAGTCCAGGTGGAGCAATGGATTCCGTTTTATTCCTCTGACAGACATCACAATGAGAAATAAAGTCCTTAACTGACTGCTTCAAACCTTTCCAATAAAAACTCCGTTGGACACGCTTGTAAGTACGTAAATAACCCGAATGACCACCAATAGGGTGTGAATGAAATTGTTCCAATAACTTAACACACCATGGAGAAGTGGAAACCACGACAATGCGGCCTTTGTAACGGAGAACCCCTGCAGTGTAAGAAAAATTGGGTTTGAAATATGGTGTATTTGTTAGCTGACGAATGAGATTACCCATTTCTGCATCATCGTGGCATTCTTGAATTATTTCTTGTAATCCCGAAAAGACTGGTGTAGATAAGCTGAAATTTGAGCTGCAATTCCTAGATAATGCATCTGCTGCAGCATTGTCTTTGCCAGGACGAAATATAATCTCATAGTCGTAACCCAGAAGCTTAGAAACCCATTTTTGTTGTTCCATAGAGGACAACTTCTGATCCAAAAAATACTTTAGACTTCTATGATCGGTATAAATTTTGAAGTGTCTGCCTAACAAATAAGCTTTCCATTTGTGTACTGCTGACACAATGGCTAACATCTCCTTATCATAAACAGATAGATTAAGATGTTTGTTAGCCAATGGTTTGCTGTGAAAAGCAACAGGCCTTCCAGACTGTAATAATACAGCACCAATGCCGCTGCCTGAAGCATCGCATTCAATGGAAAATTCCTTCGAAAAATCTGGAAAGATCAAGACTGGAGTTGTGGTTAAAGCTTGTTGAAGTAGTTTAAAAGCAGTAGTAGCCTCATCACTCCAAACGAAAGCATCTTTCTTCAACAATTGAGTTAACGGGGCACTAATTTTGCCAAAATTCTTGACAAATTTTCGATAGTAACCGGCCAAACCCAAAAATCCACGTAGCTCTTTGATTGTTTTAGGCAAAGGACAAGACAAAATACACTCAATCTTCTCCTTTTCAACTGAAACTCCAGTAGTAGAAATAACATGTCCCAAATATCCCACTGTCGGCTGTGCAAACGTGCACTTAGACTCCTTTACAAAAAGCTTGTTAGTGCGAAGAAGTTCAAATACCAAAGACAAATGGGTTAAATGTTCAGACAAATTCTTACTGTAAATCAAGATGTCGTCAAAAAATACTAACACGAACTTTCGTAAATATGCTCGAAAGATGGTGTTCATTAACCCTTGAAAAGTAGATGGTGCATTTGAAAGCCAAAACGGCATAACCAGAAACTCATAGTGGCCATTATGAGTTCAGAAAGCTGTTTTTGAGATGTCATCAGTGTGCACTAGAATCTGGTAATAACCAGAACGCAAATCAAGCTTGGTAAAGACGGTAGCACCATGCAATTCATCCAGTAACTCATCGACCACCGGAATTGGAAAACGATCTTTGACAATCGGTTTGTTCAAAGCGCGATAATCCACACACATACGCCAGGAGCCATCCTTCTTTCTGACCATCAATACTGGGGAAGAATAAGGGCTCGAACTTGATCTTATAAAGCCAGAGTGTTGCAATTCAGACACAATCTTGTCAATTTCAGCTTTTTGGAAGTACGGATATCGATAAGGCCATACATTAACTGGAGTAGCTCCTGAAATTAACGAAATACGATGATCTTGTTCTCTTGCTGGAGGTAAAGAAGTTGGAGTTGTAAAAATATCAGCAAACTTACAAAGAAGTTACTATAAGGCTGGTGAAGTAACTTTTGAAGTTGTTGTTGAAGCCTGAGAGGAAGTATTAATTGCAAATAATTGGAGAAGGATAGCATAACTTTCCCGACAAAGTAAATGTTGCATGGGCACAGAATCCATCAACATGACTGAAGAGCAATTATTTTCTTTTAAAAAGACGTCTGTGTCATTAACTTTGAACTGCATCGTTAGTTTCGAGAAATCCCAGGTAACTGGACCTAATGTACGTAACCACTGAACTCCTAAAACAGCATCATAAACACTAATTTCCAGGAGATGGAAATCTGGTGTGAATGAATAATTTTGGATCTTGAGAGGTACATTGTGACAACACCCCTTAGACTGCAGTTGAGTTCCATCACCCACTGTGACTTGTAAAGCACCTTCTACCGAGTTCACTAAGTATCCATAATGTTTAGCCCATCGTGGATGCAAAAAATTATGCGTAGAGCCAGAATCAATCAAGATACAAAGGGGTTGAGATTTTGTATACCCTTGAATGCGCATTGTCTTAGGAAAGGAAGAACCTACTAACGAATTCAAAGAAATTTGTGGTACCGAATCCTCGGAAAGGATAGTTTGAGTTAGAATGAGATCTGCATCAGTATCTTGGCTTGTCTCATCATAAGCTGTATCAGTGTTATCCGAATCCGTAGGAACTTACAACAGTAAGAGTCTAGGTTTCTCACATATATGACCAGGCTGATAAAATTTGTCACAATTAAAGCGAAGACCCTTTTCCCGCTATTCTTTTTGTTCTTCCCAAGTAAGTCGTTTAACACCAGCCGGTAAAGGATTCCTCTTGATTTGAGGATTGGTAGGAGCTATAGGTGATCGGAACTGGTTGGTCTTAGGAAAAACTTTGGGGGATACCAACAAAACTTCTTCCTGATTAAGCGCCTTCTTAAAAGCTGAAGCCAAAGTTGTGGGTTCAAATAACTTTTTACCACGAAACTAATCTCGTTTTTAAGGAATGGATGAACAGATTAATCGTTGTGATTCTCGAAAATCAACAAAGTTCAAAAGACGTTCAAATGCGGAATATGCTCTTTAATGCCTTTTTGCTGAATTGTGCTAATAGCCATTTTAGCATCAATAAACTTCTCAGGAGAGAATCGTTCACACACCAGAGAGCAAAATTGTGGCCATTGTAGGTTGACGACTGTAGTTCGCTTCCAACGAAACCATGCATTAGCATCTCCTTTAAGATGAGCAGCAGCCAATGAGACCTTCATATTGTTAACAATATTATGCCAAGAAAAATATTGCTCAGCTTGAAATAACCAACCATCAACGTCATCACCATCAAAAGAATCAAACTTGAGGTGAATTGGCGGATTGCGAGGAGGGGTATCAAGAATTCCACCACCAGTATTATTTGTAGTACGATTGGTATTGTTGTGAGGAATATCGTCTGTTGGTTTCAGATAAGGAATGAGTTCTTGAACGGCATCACGGAAAGCTTTAGTTAATCCAGTGGTAAGGGATTTTTCATGTTCAGCAAGATCAATCTTACGGTTAGCTCTATCATCTTCTCGAGCTGATTTTTCTTCGGCACGTAGTTTCTTAACCGCAGCTTCATCCAATTCACGCTCTTTGGTGATAGTCTCAACCAGGGTACCAAGTTTGGTCGTGATTCCATCAATACTCTGTTGTAGTTGAGCTAGATCCTCTGTGTACGTCATGGTAAAAAAAAAAATTGGGTAAAAACTAGGTATAGAATTGAACCGGCTCTGAACCAGATATTAGGGTTCTAGACCTAAACAATGGACAAAAACACGTTAAGTAACCAGATATATCCTTTTAGTGAGGATTAAACACAGAAAAATAGGTTCAAGAAGAACTGAAGAGAGATTTAAGAGAAGAAACAGAGGAAAGAAGTTGAAGAATAGTTTGTATATTAATCTGCGTGTCTCTTTACACGACTCTAGAGCAATATATATAGCTAACAATACTTGCAAAATAAGTAAAAGTAGTTTAACTTAAACAAGGAAATTGCACTATGCCAAAATAAGAGAAACCAACTAAGGAAACTAGTAGAAATAGGTAATGGTACCGCAACACTACTACACTGTAACAAGGCAACAAAAGTTTGGGGTCATTTCAAAAACATTTTTGGGACGAGCTGGGTGTTCAAGGAAAAAGTGAAAGATGTTTTTCTTGAGATCGACAGAAACGATTTTACTATTGCAGGGAATTATATGTGGAACGCAATCCCGTATGCCATTTGTTGGTCCATTTGGAAAGAGCGAAATAATCGCATCTTCAAGGGTACCGAGAGAAGTGACGACAAGATAATCATGGACATTAAGGCATTGATTCTGTATTGGGCAATCCCATCTAAAGCTCTTGAGGGAATTCGTTTTCAAGATATGATTTATAAATGGGCTGAGATAGTTGAGAGATAAATTTCTTTTGTACTCTTAGAACCGGAAGGACCAGATGGTTATAAGGTTCCATTCAGTTTACAGATTTGTAATAACCTATTTTTTTCATTAATATATATCCTATAGTTTTGCTGATCAAAAAAAAAAAAAAAAAAAAAAAAAGATAAAAAGATAAGAGAAATTAGCCTTCCGATATGTCGATGTATGATGCCAGAAAGCTTACTTTTAGAAATAGATAAATAGGTCAAGTTAGTCCGGTTGTACAGTAAAATCTCCATATATTGATACTCTATATATTAATATAAAATCATGTTCCCATTTTGGGCCAATTATAAATAATAATAACCTCCGCATTTTAATATTAATATTATCTTTTTTTCAGTTCCGTCTTAAAGAATTTACCTTTATATATTAATAATCGACACTATATTAGAGAGATATGAAGCTTGTTACATTAAAATTTATGATGAAATAAAATATTTATTTATATGGAGCTAGCAAAAGAGTTCACTTGAATTTTTCTAGTTCAGTTCTTAATAATTGGGGTTCACTCTTTATGTAATTTTGTTGTTTTGTGAGTTTTTGATCTACCTCTGGTAGAACTCATGTAAATTCCTTTTCTTCATTATATTTTCCCTTCTATAAAAAAAAAAAAAAAAAAGGTAAATTTTTGGTTGTTTCCACAAGTTCTTAGATACATATATGTATGTACGTATATTGTATATTGAACTAGAATTCTTTTACATATTCTAGGTATACCTCCCTATATTAATAACCTCCATGTAATACTTTGCGTATAAATAGACGATCTGAAAATCAATAATATTATCCAGTTGAAAAATCTTTAAGTTTTATAACTGCGCAGTTCACCTAAAGCTACCACAAATTTATATTTGAACAGTAATATTCTACATTGTAAAAGGAAAGGCAAGCACATCTTCCATCACTTCAACCACCAATATGCGATACGTCTGCAGTTTGATAACTCACAGTAATGTACTCTATTGTTGAGATTATTAGCCCCACATGGTTGGGTTATTTAAGATCCTGCAGTTTATAATCTATTAGGGCCTCTCCACTCATAGCCAATTGGTTTTGAGTTGATGCCCGTATTCTAATATGGTATCGAGCAGCATATTTGTGTCGAGTCAGGCTTGACCGCACCTTTACTCACGTCACCCGATTTAATTGTCCACGTGTTTGTAAGACCCACGAGGCTACACGTGAGGTGGCGTGTTGAGATTATTAGTCCCACATGGTTGGGTTATTTAAGATCCCGCGGTTTCTAATCTATTAGGGCCTCTCCCACTCATTGCCAATTGGTTTTGAGTTGATGCCCGTATTCTAATATCTATATAGGTGTATGTGTTCTTGCCTTTGGGGAAGGCTGCTTAAGAGCAAACCTTGCATCCTTAGGTTGACATTCGTTTGACAACAATGAACCAACTGAGTTACATCAAAAGTCTAGCTTTCTCAATTGGTACACTTACTCAACTGAGTTATTGTCCTAGCAGCTAGATTTGTAATATCTAAAGAGTAGCCGTGGTGGATGCAAGCCTTCCTAGGGGCCGCTGTTTATTTTCTAAGTACTGTATTCATGTTGTTGTCTTTCATCCTATATTTCATGTTGTTGTCTTTCATCCTATATTACAAACGCATAGGATTATGACTCAGGAAAAAAAAAGGTGTTTTCGATTGATAGAATAACTTAGACCAAACAAATGAAAAGAAAATAAGAAGATGACTTGGTAGTTTAAAATTATTATGACAGCAGTATATCTCCTAATAAAATGGTTTCAAAAGGCTTGGCTAAATCTGCCCTGCTATGAGCTGACAATGATAGATCTACCGACACTTCTTGCATTGTCGGCCGAGTACATGGAACACTCCGTAAGCATGAAAATCCAACCTTCACGATGTACATTATTTCTTTCTTCACAATATCTGTGGGTGCTCCAATGCATTTGTCTAAGATGTCTCTCAACCTTACGTTTTGCCCAACCTTACTGGAAGAAGAAGATGAAGGAACATTAAGTTGGGAGAGTAATGTGATGATTTCAGATGGATGCCTTCCATTAGTACTTCTAATATGATAACCCCAAGCTATAAACATCACACTTCTCGGTCACCTTCATTGTATAGGCAAGCTCTGTAACAAAGAAAATGGATGTGAAATTTATTTCTTTATGTACTTCAGCAAAATAGTACCAATAACAATAAATTATAAAGGTTTGAGTTGAATCATATACCTGGAGCAACGTATCCGTAGGTTCCTGCAAGTGAAGTCCAATTGGATGAATCTGGCTTCAAAATCCTCGCCGTACCAAAATCAGAAACTCGAGCATCATATTCAGAGTCCAGCAAAATGTTGTTGCTAGATATGTCCCTGTGAACTATGGCTGGAACGCAGTCGTGGTGCATGTAAGCAAGTGCATCAGCTGTTCCCTTGATGAATCTTACCCTTTTTATCCAATCGAATTCGACAGCTTGTTCCCTATCGCATAAAACATTTTTCAGACTTCCCCTTTCCATGAACTCATAAACCAAAAATGAGATTTTACTTTGAAGATTAAAACAATAACCGAAAAGTTTCACAATGTTTCGATGCCGGATTTCTGTCAATACCTGAACTTCACTTTCAAATGACTTAAGATCGTATATCTCATAATCTTCATTAGAGGAGTGAAGTTTCTTCACAGCAACAACCTGACCTGTTGAGAGCTCTGCTTTGTAAACGCTCCCATATCCACCCGTTCCAATGCAATATTTAGTATCAAAATCCTCGGTTGCTTCAATTATGTCTTCAAACACTATTTTCCCATCGTAATTCCAAATCGAAAATAAATTTCTTCCGGTAATTCTAGCACTAGGTTGATTTCCAATCTCAAGATTTCTTACCGATCTTTTTCGAAGGCGAAACAAAATAGTGAAGAGTATGAATGAAAGAAACAACGAACTAATCAATGGAAGTAGGATCACGAGCAAAAGATTATGCTTGTCTTGTTTTTTTCTGATCATAACCAAAGAATTGCATGGTTTTAAACCTCGAGAATTATTACCACATAACCCTTTGTTATTCTTCAATGCATCGACTGGAGCATCTTCGAAGGCCTTGCTATCCGGAAGAGGACCACTCAACTCATTGTATGAAACATTGACAGTGGTTAAGCTGAACATTTGATCAAGTGAAGATGGAATAGCCCCGGAAAGCTTGTTGTGAGATAAATTGAGTGTTATCAGTTTGCTTAGTTTTTCTAGAGATGATGGTATCTCTCCGCTCAACTCATTGTAACTAAGATCTAACAAAATCTGTAACGACTCCAAGTTTCCGATCTGGGGTGGGATGCTATCATTAAAATTGTTTGAGCTCAAATTCAAAGATAGTAGCTTTGAACACTCCCCAATTGTTTGGGTATTGATCCGATGAGTTTATTATTTGACAAGTCGAGATATTGCAGGTTGGATAACATTCCAATTTCAGAGGAAAAACTACCGGAAAGTCGGTTATCATGCAAAATCAACTTGCTCAATGAAGACAGTTTAAACAACTCCTTAGGAATTTCCCCAACTAAGTTATTTGAATGAATATAAAGTTCAGTTAAATTCTTCAACTTTCCGATTTCAGATGGTATTCTACCAGTAATATTGTTCATTGAGAAAGATAACATTGTCAAATTTTGACAATCCCCCAGTCTTTTGAGAGTTCACCATACAACATATTGTAACCTGCAGCAAATATCTCCAGACGCGGATATACGTGAAACGCCTCTGTTATATTATCTATCAGTTCATTATGTTCAAGCCTGAGAATTCTAATGCTGGTGCAATTTCTAAGGCTTCGTGGTATAGGACCCGTGAAATGATTAAAACCTGCCACAAACTTTTCAAGTGTTCTCTTTGACAAACGTTTTGGGGTAAAAAACCAGAAAACTTGTTGTCCATCAAACTCAACAGTTTCAACTGTGTTAAGTTGTTGATTCCTATTGGTAACGAGCCACTTAATTGATTTCTAAAAAGATCTAAACTAGTCAACTTTTTCAAGTTACACACAGAAGCAGGGATTGGACCATTGAGTTTATTAACGTTCAAATATAAGGTTGTAAGAGACCTTAGCCTTCCTATATCTCGAGGTATGATTCCAAAAAGGTTATTACCAGAAAATGATAAATAGGTCAAGTTTGTTAAATTGCATACTGAAGTAGGGATTGAACCGATGAGATTGTTTGTGGACAAATCAAACATGGTGAGAGAGTGCAGCCTTCCTAAATCTTGAGGAATGATTCCGGAGAGTTGGTTATCCCATAGGTAAAGAACCTCTAACCTAGTTAAATCTGTCAAAGAAATGGGGATTGAACCATTGAGATTGTTTTTGTACAAAGCCAAGATAGTAAGAGACCTTAGCCTTCCTATATCTCCAGGTATGATGCCAGAAAGGTTGTTTGTGTGAAGGGAAAGATATTCCAACCTAGTCAGATTGGTTAAAGACGTGGGGATTGAACCACTGAGATTATTACCGTACAAACTTAGGAGGGTAAGAAAACTCAGCCTTCCGATATCTCGAGGAATGATACCTGAGATTTGATTTCTATAAATTGATAATCTAGTCAATTTAGTCAGATTGCATATAGAAGTGGGGATCGAACTGATTAGATTGTTCTGGTACAACCATAGAATAGTGAGAGAATATAAATTGCCGATTTCTTGAGGGATGGATCCGCTAATTTGATTGGTAGAAAGGTCTAACAATTGCAGACTTTTAAGAGAACCTATTTTTGGTGGAATAGGTCCAGAAAATTCATTGACAGAAAGATCCAGGTGGGTGAGTTTTGGAAGATTGCTAACTTGGGATGGAATGGCCCCGAAGAGTTTGTTTTGGCTCAAGTTAAGACTAACAAAATTGGGGAAAGATGAGAAGTTGAAATTATAGAGCGTACCTTGTAAACCCAAACCTGATATATTCATTTCATCGACGCTTCCATGATTGTTACAATGGATTCCATACCACTTGCATGGAGTCGTCGTACTCGCAGTAGAATTCTATTCCAAGAAGGGAGGAGAGAATAAGTTTGATTGACAAGGCTTGATTTCCATCTCAAAAGAGCATTTACTTTTGTTCTACTACTTGATGAAAGTCTTGTTTACTGAGAGCTGAAGTATAAGAAGAAGCATACGCAACAAGGACAACACTGTAAGATGAAACTAACAGCATTGCCAAAAGTACTAGTAAACTATGAGTGGAAACTTTTATTCGTTGCGACATTTTTGAAGAACTAAGAGTTTTGGGTTTTAGGTGATGATTCACTAATTGCTGCAAGGGGTTCTTATAACAAGACATTGTTTTGTTCGACTCAGAAGACTCTTTAATTCCCAGTCAACTGAAACTCAACCAGCAAGAGAGATCTTGGATGGCGATAAGGCTTTTTGTGGTGGAGTATAATTAGGGTCTTATCTATTCAAAATTAGCGTGCTTGAGCCTTGAAGTGCCAATTTATGGACAACTACCAGGAACACTATTCTTTGATGGGATTGTCCAGACTGGACCTTCCCTTCCAGTCAAGTTTTGTCACTTGTACATGACAATATTTCTAGTGGTCCAGTGTAATTTGTTCTGAACCCTGGCAGTGATACACTACTTACTACAGCTATTACTTTCTGGACTCTTTCAGAAGTTGATAATGATTAATGAATGCTCCATGAATCCTGAAGCAGCAGTCGAAAATGGACAACCTCTAGCTAGTATTCTCTGATACACTAACGCAAAACTGTTACCGTAATTCAAGCAGCCAGAAAAGTTGATATTAATGAATAGTGGAGCCTGCAGAAGCTGAAAAACGGACACAGCATCTAGTTTTCTGATATACATGATAATATAGCAATGTGGAGAAAACAAGGAAATATTTGGAGCCAAGTGAGATAAAGCAAATTAAGTGCGGCTGGTTCTTACCTAAGCTGAAAGGACTATCAAGATATCAAACCACTTAATGATGCACCACCATTCAGTAAATAACTTAAAGACCCATTTCTTCATGGAAACGCTCGACAAAATACATGACCAA
>JAJJWW010018737.1:0-14159 GCA_023531295.1 Papaver armeniacum | reverse complement strand
GTGAGGGAATCAACCAGTTAATGAATTATCAATCTCTTTTCTCATCCGTTTCTCTCTTTCTCTACTTTCCCCTTAAACCCTACTCTCGATCCCTCAATTCTTCTCTTCTCTTCTTATTCTTTGATCTACATCCATTACTTAGAGTTATTTATGTATATCAATTGTAGTGTAATCACTACAAGTGGTATCAGAGCACTCGATTGGGAGTGACCCTTAACCATGGTGAGCAAGGCTGAGTTTGAAGCTCTCACAAAGCAATTAACATCGATTCTTCAAGCTAACGAGAATCGGCTAAGGAAGTGTTAGAAATTAAAGCTAAACAAGATTCACCGTCTCCGCTGATGCTCTCGACTATGATGGATATGTTCAAGACAGAATCTAGGGAAATTGTTGGACGAATATAGAGAACAAACAAATTAGATCTCAGTGACAGGAATACTCCAAACTCCCATCATACATAATCAACATGATAGATCTGGAGGTAATCTATTCTTTGGTGAGAGTTCTAATTTTTCTCATACACATAAACTTAAAGTCGATTTTCCTAGATTTGATGGAGTGAATCCTAGGTCATGGGTTAAGAAGTGTACCAAATATTTTCAACTACATCAAATGAATGAGGAACATAAGGTACATGTAGCTTCTATGTATTTAGAAGGAGAAGCAGATGTTTGGTTTCAAGATTACCAGGTGGGTAAAGAAGTTATCGGTGGGAAAAGTTTATGAAGGATATTTGTTCACGATTCCAGGGGCTTGGACATGATGACATAGTAGGGGAGTTTAACAAACTTAGTCAAGTGGGTATTGTGTTAGAGTATCAAGAGATATTTGAAGAATTGAAGGGCAAGAACAAACATCTTGCGAGGGATTACTTCATCCGAGTTTATCGGTGGGTTGAAGGAAGACTTAAGAATTGATGTCTGAGATGTTCTCACCAACTACATTAGAAAAGGCAATTTACTTAAAAAATGCAAGAAGTACTCATTGACAACACTATTAATAAGGCTAATACTAACATGCTACCTCCATTGTTCATTTCTCAAGGCCACAAGTGTCATAACAAGTCCAAAGTCTACCACTCCATCTACAAGAGGCAATATGTCTACATTTAAAGCCCCTCCGGTTAGGAGATTCACTTATCTTTGAGATGAAGGCTAGGAAGAATAAGAGATTATGCTACAATTGTGATGAGAGTTTAAGGCTGTACATAAGTGCCTCAGGAAACAATTGTTCATGCTAGTGGCGGATGAAAGAAGAACTAAATATATCTGAAGAAGATTCACCTTCAAATACACCTGGATACAAGAAGTGGTGGATGAAGAAGTGGAAATATCGATTCATGCCTGGCAGTAACACCTCTCCAAGCACCATTAAAATTCATGGCATGACCTTAAATAAACATCCCATTATTATTTTAGTGGATAGTGGCAGTACACATAGTTTTAAGACCCTGGGTAGCAAGGTTAAGTGGGTGCTATATTGAGCCTCTGCTACATTCCAAGTTGATGTAGGCTGATGGGAACAAACTAGTGAGATCTTCCAAGTGTCCTAGTTTCCAGTGGGGAATGCATGGTAATAAGTTTCAATTTGATATGAGAATTCTAGCCCTAGGAGGATATGACATGGTGTTTGGGTTGATTGGATGAAAGGAATCGGTCCGGTCGGTTTGATTTCAAGGACTTAACCATCACTTTCAACGAAAATGGAAAAAATGTTGTGTTGCAAAAGGCATTACTGATGCCAAGATAGCCCTTATGACAAAGAAAAGGATTGTGATAGGTACATGAGAAGGCACAAGCATGGGCTAGTGGGTTGTTTATATTCCATTCTTTGGAGAGGAAAACAAACCTAACACCTCCCTCCTCCAACCCCTTTTGAGTTCTTTTCAGTCCATATTTCAGGAACCAACTAACCTACCTCCCACCAGGAGCCATGACCATCATATACCCTTATAAAAACTTTCAGCTCCACCTAACCAGAGAGCCTACATGATCCCTTACATTCAGAAATATGTTGTTGATAAATTGGTGCAAGAGATGCTAGCTTCTGGAGTTATCGGCCAAGCCATATCCCCTTTTCATCTCCAATTTTACTTGTGAATAAGAAGGATGGGATCTGGAGGTTTTGTGTGGATTACAGAAGGCTGAATGAAATCACTATTAAAAACAAGTACCCAATACCTGTTATTGATGAACTATTAGATGAGCTCAAGGGTGCCAAAGTGTTTTCCAAGATAGATTTAAGAGCTGGATATCATCAAATAAGGGTTTATCCTTCTGACATTCATAAGACATCCTTCAAGACACACCAAGGTCATTATGAGTTTTTAGTAATTCCATTTGGGAATACTAATGCTCCAGCAAGTTTCCAGGCTTTAATGAATGACATATTCCAGCCTTATTTAAGAAAATTTATATTAGTATTCTTTGATGACATACTCATATATAGTCCTGATATGGCAACTCACATCAAGCATCTTACTATCACCTTGGAGTTACTTAAAGAGCATTCCCTTTTTGCTAAGCTTGGCAAGTTCTCTTTTGGTCAACCACAAATTGATTATCTAGGGCACATTATATCTGGAGATGGTGTTTCTGACGACCTGAGAAGATTTCTTGCATGACCGGATGGCCATTTCCTACTTACTTTAAAGGATCGCAGAGGATTCTTGGGTCTTACTTTAAGGTATTATAGAAAATTTGTCAAAGATTATGGCCTCATCTGTAAGCCCTTAAGCCTGAGAGCTACTTAAGAAGAAAAAATTCCAATGGAATGACTCAACACAATTAGCTTTTCAACAAGCTGAAAGAAGTCATCACTACCACACCCGTGTTGGCATTACCGTATTTCACAAAGCCCTTTGAATTAGCAACAGATGCGTGTGATGTTGGAGTGGGAGCTGCACTAATGCAAGAGAAGAGACCAATAGCCTTCTTCAGCAAAGGTGTGGGGACTAGATTCTTGGCTTTATCTACTTATGAAAAAGAAATTATGGCCATAGTCTTAGCAGTTTCTAAGTGGAGAACTTACTTATTGGGTAATAAATTTACTATATACACTGACCATCAGAGCATAAAATATTTCATGGATCAAAGGATCCACTCGATTCTACGAGATGGCTTTCTAAACTCTTAGACTACACTTATGAGCTCAAATATAGAAAGGTGCTGATAACTTAGTAATTGATGCCTATCTAGAGTCAAGTTGGGTGAAGACTTGTCTTATCGAGGCTATTACTCAAGTTCATCCTTCATGGCTTCAAGAGGTCCAAGACAGCTACACTAATGACCTTATTGCACATAAGTGGATACCTAAGCTGATAGTTAGTAATCAAGAAATAGAAGGTTACACTTACCAGCTGGGAGTTTTGAGGTACAAGAACAGATTGTACATTGGTCAAAGTGGTGACATAAGGAGAACAATAATGACTAACTTACATTCTTCACCTACTGGAGGACATTCAGGGGGAAAAGCTACTTACCCGGAAGGCCAGGTTATACTTCTCCGGATAGGTATGAAGCAACATATTCTAACATGGTTTAAGGAATGTGATGTCCTGCCGACAACACAAGAGTTTCAACCTTTTGCCGGGGCCTGGAGGTTGCTACAACCCTGCCCATTCCGATCAAGCTTGGGAACACATTTGTATGGACTTCATCACGAGGCTACCAAAGTCGAAGGAAGAGATGTCATACTAGTAGTGGTGGGCCATTCATGATCGCTGCCGTAGCGTCAAAAATAAATTACACTTTCTTACTACTCAAAATATAAATATAGGAAATAGAAAGGATCGATCCCACAGAGAGGTCTAGGTTGTCAAATTGTTTCGCCCCCTATATAAAACACCTAGGTTTCTTGATTTTTATGAAAGTAAAATAAACTAAAAGCAAATAAATGAAAGTAAACAAATAGATTCAAGAATAAGAAATATTGGTTAAGGATTTCGTTTTCATTCACTAACATGCTTTTCACAATAACTAGAATTGGTTTTTAATCTCAACTTTTATCAAAGACCCTAGAATACCTTGATCGCAAGAATATCCCCGCAAATCTCCTCATGTCATCAACAAACACATTAAAAGATGCGACCATGAATTCTATCTAAAGGAACAACCTAACGTGTAAAAGCACTAATCAAGTTTAATTCCCTAGATGCATTAGGTTCTATGAAATCAGGCCAATCAAAGCAATCGAACGTGGAAAGCGCACTAATTCAATTTAACAAAGGTTACGATTCACATATGATCATAAGAATATATCACTACAAACTATAATCATATTATGCTACTTGTATTCAAGGAATATCACTTTTTCGTATAATAAACCTCAACTAGCAATAGATGTGATTAGAAGTTCTACCAATTTGCAACTTGACAAAACAATCAATCAATCATAAAACAATATTTTCAGAGAATTGCAAACGATAAATATGAGACAAAACTAATATATTGAATCAAAGAATCATATTATGTGAAATCCAACTATTCCATAACCAATAATAAACTTAGGTACTCATATTCAAGGAGTTCATCACAAGAAGAAAGAGAAAAGACTTCATGGTTCTAAAACCCTAGAATAAAGTAGACGAGATAATAAAACGTGATCCCCAAAAAATTGTAGAAGTCTTCCCTTTGTAGTCTTTTTCTCCTTCCAAAACTAGGTTTTGTCTTCAAAGTCCATTAGTTGGAAATTCACCCGCCCATCAGTGGAGAGAAACCCCGCAGAAAATATGTCCCAAAACGCCGCCGGAAATCGGATTATGGCCTAATTTGGTCTGGAAAGTTGCCTGAAAACTATTTTCAGTGACCAGCAAGTCAAAAACCGGTCACCGGTCAACGGGTCGGATCGGTTGGGTCAGATCGGGTCAAGTCGAAAATTTCGATCAAGACTGAGTTAGATGGAGTCGGGTTGCCTTTTGGTCTGATTTAGCACTTAGCCGAGCCAAAGCCATTGCACAGAGCCATACTGTGACACAATCATTGTGCTTGAAGAACCATCAAAGCCATGATCGCACCAGCCATGATGGCTATTCAAATGCCTCTTTCACTTCCATATCCTGCGTTAACCGTACACCGTCACAAAGACTCCACCGCCTCAAGCTCGCTCATTCCATCTTCTCATCACGATGGCAACAGACTACAACTACCCATTTCTTCTCTTCCTGCAGAATGCCCCGTTTAGCCACCTATGAAAGCACACCAAACTTCACTTTCTCGTAACCTTGACAGACGGCACACTCACCGCAACTCAAGATCACAAGCCCTTTGTAAGCAACCTTCACCGCATTGACACAAGAACACAACCATTGCCCCCGCATTCATCCCTCTAGCACCAACATTGCGGCTCCTACCCACCTTTGCACTATGCCCTGCATCTCAGCTCCGTAGCACAGAACACCAATCTCCCTGATGAGCTCAAACCTGAGTTGCAGGTCTCTCATCAAAAGCAAATAAGCCTATGCATACATCTAGGTTTTATCTCCATAGAAACAACTCACAACAAGCACCATCGAACTGCAACCTCGCAATCTTCATTGCATCATCCTCCACCGCAACTTCACAATCAAACCGCACTCAACCATCTCGCTCCGAGTCTTCCCTGTTTCCTTGAGCACTAGTACCAACCCAATGTTGCAACCACACATTAACAAAAATTGAGCCTACATTCTATACTCCACAATAGCACTCCACCGAACCTTTTCCATCAACATCTCATCACGAGCTCAAATATGAGCTATCTCCGCCATCTCCACATTTTCCTGCTGTCATAAGCCTAAATATACATCTTTTACCAGACTCGCACCCAACTAAACATCACCCGGTCTTCATAGCCCTGCTATTCCCACTCGGTGCTAGCCATCTCTCGCCAAGTCATCCAAATGCGGTTTCATTGCCTTGACTCTCTCGCAATACGAGTTTCAACCACCACCGCCATCCCCCGACCAGCACAACATCTCTGGCTGCCATCTTCCCTATACACACTGCAATAGAACTCATCTCCGACTCCTAAGCTTCAATTCATGTGACAATCATTCCAACTTCCCCCGTAATCAACCATCTTCAATCTTTGCTCTAGTCGCAAACTAAACCAACACAACCACATGACTAGAATTGCTTAGCCATTTGAACCATGCCAAAGTCACACACCACCCGCAATAACTCCACCGAATTACCACCGCAATGATGCAGTTAGTCATCCTAGCACCAACTCCAATTCCATTTACTAGCACTCCGAGCTACAGCTCGGTTCACTGTCCACTGCCACATGCTCCTTCCCTTTGTTGGGATTTCATTTCGGCCTTGAGCTCAAACAATCAACACAACCAGCTCCCAAAGAACTCCATAACCTGCTCAGTTCATGGCATAAGCATCATCTCCTTTTGTTCTTTGCCATTCACCGAAACCACTCGCCATCGATTCATTGCCCGACCATTTGAATCTTCACTTACATTGCAATACCCATTACAGACCACCTCCAATTTGCACATTACACCCACAAGTTTTCATCACCGCAATACCAAGCTCAACTCGCTTCTAACCCTATCTCAGAATCGCACCTGGCTCATCACCGAGCACCGCATTTCAGCTGAGCCATTACCAGTTCCAGAGACACCACCTGAGCCATTCCATCATCTGCAGCTTTACACAGCCATGCTGCCAGCCTGCAACATCATTTCCTGTAACACCAACAGCATCATCATTATCTTCTCCTTCTTCCTTATCAGCTTCTCCACTCTCGGTTTATCAACCAACAAACCCATCTCTTCAATTGTACGAATTGATTCATCACTGAGACGTTATTACCATCGCCTCCATCTCTGCCTCTCTTGATTTCGATCTCTCCTTTCACTGAGCTTCCATGGTTTCCTTCTCTCAATCATGGCACAACCGCAACTTTTCTCATTCTCACGGTTTCAATAGCGAGGTGTTGTTTTCCTCCATCAAAACACGGCAACAAAATTTCTCTCCCCGCCTCTTGAATCCCGGCTCAATCATTAATGTAGTGTTTCTTCTCTTCTCGGCTTGGTGAAAACATTGAATGAAATGAAATGAGAAGAAGAATCGATTAGGGTTGTAATGATATGTTTGGATATTGACACCCCTCTGCTTTAGATAAGGGGTACCCCAATGGATGCCCCATAAAATGTGGTGGCTTTCATTTAATACTTCTCCAAAAGAAATTTGTCCCTTAACCTTGGGTCGACTCCATATATATCACTTGCCGGTGAGATGACAATTTCGCCCTTTGACTCAAATTGGGTAATTTCTCCTTCTTTTCCTCCGTGTGCGACTCCGCAGTACCTAACAATTCAAAACACACGTAAAGTGCATAATTCACAAGAAAAATAGCAAAAGAAAGCGTAACTACTAGATAGTAAATACGGTGTATTCTACACCTATCGATTCCCCCACACTTAGACTTTGCTAGTCCTCGAGCAAATCAAACAAAACAATAAATTACAAATAACTCCGTGTCGTCGAGGCTACGGTCACTTTTAGCACAAATAACAAGCCTTTAAACCCCTAGGTGTCCCTAGTGGACGAGTTATAGTCTCGTGAGGGTTTACTAGAGATATACCCACAAAACCTATATTCCCAACTCCGTCTATTTGTGACAAATCAATGAACGAATCCAAATTGACTACAGGAGGGGGTACCTTGCAAATTCAATTCATATATTAGTAAATAAACTCTAATTAGATAGTCGAACAAGCCACAATACTCGGAAACTAACAAACCACAATCACAATGAAAAGATTAAGAAGATGGATATAGATGTAGATGTTGGCGAATATTCACAAGTGTTCGATGTTTCCCATATCTGTACGAAGGTCACTTTGCTTAGATGAACCTAATCCTATTGGATTGAGCTGTTGGTGCTGAATGCTACATCAACTCACCGGCATATACAAGGGAACCCGTGGTGACTTTATTCAACACAATAATAATTTCTTCTCTTTTTTTATGATTGGATCAAACTGATCCAATTTCTCTCTTTTTTTTTTTTAGACGGCATGATTAGATCTTTTGGATCCAAGCGCATGCTTCTTGTCAGCAAGTACATGATAGTTGCCTTGGATCCCCGTATTCCACGCTTGTTTAGGCGACGGAGACAGGGACTACGTTTCACACATCTTGCTATTCCCAAGTGTCTTTTTATTCCGTTTGGTCTAATTGATCGGTCTTTTTTTTTTTTTTTTTTTTTTTTTTTTTTTTTTGTAACTCAACCACTCTATTTCATCCTAGCAGTAATAACACGTCGATGTTTAGTGACCCACCAAAGCACTTAGAGAACAATAGATAAATATGGAAAAATAAAAATAGAATGTGATATGGTGATATTCCGAAATATGGTAACAACTATCATGTTAATTTGTGATTTCTGAGCTATATTCTTCCCTTTTAGTTAATTGGTTCCTCAACTCCTGCATTCAAAATGGTTCCATCCACTAATGGTGTCAAAAACAAACTATACAAACATATAAATGCTCCCCCACACTTAAACTTCACATTGTCCTCAATGTGTAAAACCGAAAGTTTTGAATTCTGACGTAACAGCAAATAAAACGCAAAAACTGTGCAAATTGGTAAGGAATTTGGAAAAACTCCATTTCACAAAAGTTGTTCACCTACTTGTTTTCTACACAGTGTCAAAATTTCACAGTGTTTTGATAAACGGTCTGACAGTTATGGTCTCTGGACTGAACTACGCGCAGTCTGAAATTTTCTGACGAAAAGGTATTCGTCATAATTCTCTTCTAAGATAGATTACGGACTCAATGAAATTAAACATGGGGATGCAAATATGATATGAAAACAGTAAAAAATAAATAAACGAAACAAAAATAAAAAGCAAAAGGATAAGAGATACAAAACCGGTGGGTTGCCTCCCACTAAGCGCTTGTTTTAAAGTCGACGGCCCGACTTAGTTTCTTGTAAGATTCATTCCCCATATACCAATAACCTGAAAAGTTGGGGATCCGTCCATAGAACCTGTTTTTCAAACACTAGCTTCACAAAAATATTAGTAATATAAAGCAAAAGTGAAGCTATGAACCGATAAAAGCTTCCCCCACACTTATTCTTGTCCACACATGGAAGTGTATAAAGAATATAGGAGTCGGGTACTTCCACGGTTTCTTGGTCCAAAACCTGCATAGTATGAGAATCAAGTTTCTCTAATGGCGGAAAACGAGAAACAAAGTCATTCAACAATATTCTCGAAGCACATACATTCAAACCAATAAGAGGTAAAGGAGAAGAAACAATAGGCAAAGGGTTAGACAAACCTTGCACAATCTCTTGTATTACGGAATCCTCTTCATCCTTGAAAAACTCAAGTGAATTATTCACCTCTTGTATATCATGGTCCTCTATCAAACCTTGCAACCATTCTTCGTCCGTTTACGCTCGTAACCATAGTCTCGACATAAACATCATCATCACAATCATTTGCAAGCTCAATTGGGTCTTCCACAATATTGGTTATAACGGTTTCATTCTCAACATACTCCTCCTTTTTGTTGTAAGGCACATACTCTTTTGCGGATCCAAATTTTATCATAAGAAACTTTTTTAGAACACTCAAAAATGCATCATCCTCAAGCTCCACCCTTTGAATAGGCTCTTGATCATTATTAAAATCAATGCTTGAGTAATCTACACAAGTGTCGACATATTCCTCTTCATCTTCATCTTGATCCCAAAAAGACTCCTCGGAGATGTCACCATGAGTTGTTTCAAGCAATGTATCATAATCACCGTCACTATCATAGTCAACATAAGATTGGTCCTCGCTGAATTTAGTGTTGCTAATCTCTAACTCATCCTTTTGAATAGGTGAATGATCATTATTACGATCAAGAGTTGAGTTAACCACACAATTATCAACGAAAGTGCCCAAGGATTGGCCTTTTCCAACATTAGCATCAATCAAATATTCATCACAAACCATATGCACATAAGAATTATCCATATCTTCCTTGTATTGATCAATGCCTCTTCGCAAGATAGTCATACCTTCACGAAGTTCTTGGAGTTGCTCGTTTGTAGTCTCTTTAGCTTTTTGAAATTCCTCTTGTAAAAAGGTGGAAACTTTATCTATAAAATTAGAGACTTTTTGTTCACAAGCATAAGAATCCTCCCATCCTTGTGGTTGTTCACACACATACCCGCCATAAGGTTGTTTAGGAAAACCATAAGGTTCCATGGAATATTGGTCATAACCAATGAATTGGTTTTGATTATACCCATGGAATTGGTAGTTGTCGAATTGTTGAGGTTGAAACCCGTATTGATTGCTCCAATATGCTCCTTCCATAGAAATAAGCACCTGAAATAATTCTCAAACTAAGGTTAGAACCCAGAAAATAAGTAAAAATAAAACAAAAACTAAATACAAAAATAAGAAACCAAAAACAATTAACAACCGCTGCCTCCCCGGCAACGGCGCCAAAATTTGATCGCTGTCGTAAGCGTCAAAAATAAATTACACTTTCTTACTACTCAAAATATAAATATAGCAAGGGCAAGAAAGGATCGATCCCACAGAGAGGTCTAGGTTGTCAAATTGTTTCGGTTCCCTATATAAAACACCGGGGTTTGCTGATTTTTATGAAAGTAAAATAAACTAAAAGCAAATAAATGAAAGTAAACAAATAGATTCAAGAATAAGAAATATTGGTTAAGGATTTCGTTTTCATTCACTAACATGCTTTTCACAATAACTAGAATTGATTTTTAATCTCAACTTTTATCAAAGACCCTAGAATACCTTGATCGCAAGAATATCCCGCAAATCTCCTCATGTCATCAACAAACACATTAAAAGATGCGAATATGAATTCTATCTAAAGGAACAACCTAACGTGTAAAAGCACTAATCAAGTTTAATTCCCTAGATGCATTAGGTTTCAATGAAATCAGGCCAATCAAAGCAATCGAACGTGGAAAGCGCACTAATTCAATTTAACAAAGGTTACGATTCACATATGATCATAAGAATATATCACTACAAACTATAATCATATTGTGCTACTTGTATTCAAGGAATATCACTTTTTCGTATAATAAACCCTAAACTAGCAATAGATGTGATTAGAAGTTCTACCAATTTGCAACTTGACAAAACAATCAATCAATCATAAAACAATATTTTCAGAGAATTGCAAAACGATAAATATGAGACAAAACTAATATATTGAATCAAAGAATCATATTATGTGAAATCCAACTATTCCATAACCAATAATAAACTTAGGTACTCATATTCAAGGAGTTCATCACAAGAAGAAAGAGAAAAGACTTCATGGTTCTAAAACCCTAGAATAAAGTAGAAGAGATAATAAAACGTGATCCCCAAAAAATTGTAGAAGTCTTCCCTTTTGTAGTCTTTTTCTCCTTCCAAAACTAGGTTTTGTCTTCAAAGTCCATTAGTTGGAAATTAACCCGGCCCACCGTGGAGAGAAACCCGTGCAAGTAAAATATGTCCCAAAACGCTGAAAACTGGGATTATGGCCGGAATTTGGTCGGAAAGTTGCCGGGAAAACTATTTCAGTGACCAAACCCAAAAGTCAAACCGTCACCGGTCAATCGCGGTCGGATCGGGTTGGGTCGATCGGGTCAAGTCAGGGTCAGTCAAGATCAGTTAGATGGAGTCGAGTTCGCTTTGGTTTTATCTTAGCCAAAGCAAAGCCATTGAGATGAGCCATACTGCAAAGACAATCATTGTGCTTCAAAGAAGAACCATCGGCCATGACCTGCACCAGCCATGATGGTTATTCAAATGCCTCTTTCACTTCCATATCCTGCAGAATCCTGCACCGCCACAAAGATTCCACGCCTCAAGCTCAGCTCATTCCATCTTCTCCATCACGACAGCAACACTACAACTACCCATTTCTTCTCTCTCGCAATGCCCGCTTAGCCACCTATGAAAGCACACCACTTCACTTTCGTAACCTTGACAATGTCCAGCCTGAGCCATCGTAACTCAAGATCACAAGCCCTTTGTAAGCAACCTTCACTGCATTGACACAGTAACACAACCATTGCCCCTGCATTCATCCCACTCTAGCACCAACATTGCAGCTCATACCCACCTGCTTTGCACTATGCCCTGCATCTCAGCTCCGTAGCACAGAACACCAATCTCCCTGATGAGCTCAAACTTGAGTTGCAGGTCTCTCATCAAAAGCAAATAAGCCTATGCATACATCTAGGTTTTATCTCCATAGAAACAACTCACAACAAGCACCATCGAACCCCGCAACAGCTTGCAATCTTCATTGCACATCCCGTCACTGCAACTTCACAATCAAACCGCACTCAACCATCTCTCTTCCGAATCTTCCTGTTTTCCTTGAGCACTAGTACCAACCCACAAATGTTGCAACCACACATTAACAGCGAAATTGAGCCTGCATTCTATACTCCACAATAGCACTCCACCAGAACCTTTTCCATCAACATCTCATCACAGGCTCAAATATGAGCTATCTCCTGCCATCTCCACATTTTCCCTGTCATAAGCCTAAATATACATCTGTTTTACCAGACTCAGACCCAACTAAACATCACCAGTCTTCATAGCCTGCCATTCCCACTCAGTGCTAGCCATCTCTGCCAAGTCATCCAGCTGCAGTTTCATTGCCTTCAGCTCTGCAATACTAAGTTTCAACCACCACTGCCATCCCCTGACCAACACAACATCTCTGCTGCCATCTTCCCTATACACAATTGCAATAGAACTCATCTCCAAATCCTAAGCTTCAATTCCCGTGACAAGAATCATTCCAACTTCCCCGTAATCAACCATCTTCGAATGCTGCTCTAAGCTGCAAACTAAACCAACACAACCACGGCTAAGAATTGCTTAGCCATTTGAACCATGCCAAAGTCACACACCACCCGCAATAACTCCACCGTAATTACCCCGCAATGATGCGGTTCGAGTCATCCTAGCACCAACTCCAATTCCATTTACTAGCCGAGCTGCGCCTCGCTTCACACCGCCACGCCACATGCTCCTTCCCTTTGTTTAGAGGATTTCAGCTCGGCTTGAGCTCAAACAATCAACACAACTCCTCCAAGAACTCCATAACTGCTCAGTTCCAGGGCATAAGCATCATCTCCTTTTGTTCTTTGCCATTCAAATGACCACTCGCCATCGATTCATTGCCCTGACCATTTGAATCTTCACTTACATTGCAATACCCATTACGCACCACCTCCAGCTGCACATTACACCCACAGGTTTCATCATCACCGCAATACCAAGCTCAACTCGCTTAACCCTATCTCAAATGCACCGCTCATCACCGAGCACGCATTTCAAATTTCTAGCCATTACCGATTCCGAGACACCACGAGCCATTCCATTATCTGCGGACTTTACAATGAGCCCATCTTTGCCACCGCAACATCATTTCTGTAACACCAACAGCATCATCATTATCTTCTCCTTCTTCCTTATCGCCTTCTCCACTCGGTTTATCAACCAACAAACCCATCTCTTCAATTGTGCAATTGATTCATCACTGAGACGTTATTAACATCGCCTCCATCTCTGCCTCTCTTGATTTCGATCTCTCCTTTCACTGAGCTTCCATGGTTTCCTTCTCTCAATCATGGCACAACCGCAACTTTTCTCATTCTCACGGTTTCAATAGCAGAGCTGTTGTTTTCCTCCATCAAAACACGGCAACAAAATTTCTCTCCCCGCCTCTTGAATCCCGCTACAATCATTAACAGTGTGTTTCTTCTCTTCTCGGCTTAAGAAAAACATTGAATGAAATGAAATGAGAAGAAGAGAATCGATTAGGGTTGTAATGATATGTTTGGATATTGACACCCTACTGCTTTAGATAAGGGGTACCCAATGGATGCCCCATAAAATGTGGTGGCTTTCATTTAATACTTCTCCAAAAAAGAAATTTGTCCCTTAACCTTGGGTCACTCTCCATATATATCACTTGCCGTTGAGATGACAATTTCGCCCTTTGACTCAAATTGGGTAATTTCTCCTTCTTTTCCTCCGTGCGACTCAGTACCTAACAATTCAAAAACACACGTAAAGTGCATAATTCAAAGAAAAATAGCAAAGAAAGTGTAACTACTAGATAGTAAATACGGTGTATTCTACACCTATCAATTCACCAT
>JAJJWW010018736.1:0-156704 GCA_023531295.1 Papaver armeniacum | reverse complement strand
CTAGTACGTGGTGCAACCGATCACAAGAGGGGAATCGATCCTTGTAAGAGGTGCAACACGTTTCTAGATATTGGGAACCGATCCTATGGACATGTGCAACAAATACAAGATAGATACCATATATATGTGGCAAATGATCCTAGTACCTAGTCAACCGAATTTTGGAAAGCTAGTGTGACTAAATCCAGTACTCACATGGAGGTAGAACCGAAACTTGTTTTGGTAGAACC
Organism: Papaver armeniacum; assembly: GCA_023531295.1. Classification (NCBI taxonomy): domain Eukaryota; kingdom Viridiplantae; phylum Streptophyta; class Magnoliopsida; order Ranunculales; family Papaveraceae; genus Papaver; species Papaver armeniacum. The sequence goes on along the minus strand of JAJJWW010018736.1, from coordinate 156,474 downwards.
GTGAAACCCATGATTGGTGATTAAGTGTTCTTGAATCTATCACATAGTTCTTGGAAGTCAGATGATAGATTCTAAACTTGTTTGGAAGTGTGGCAAATTGATTCCAAGATAGTAAATATGAAAGATAATTTACTAAGTTAAGATGACATACTTTGAACATGTGCAGCAACGCATATCTTTTATTGTTCAAAGATATTCATTAATAGCTAAAGGAAAATCCTGGATCGAAAAATAAATTGAGAATCTTTTAAGAGGTTGTTAATTTTATTTTTGAAAATAAAAATTAGTAATGTGCATTTACTAGTTGGAGATTTTCTAAGAGATTTTAGGTTAATATTTGGACAAAGCATTTCCAGGAATTATGAAAACCAAATTTGGAAATATATTGCATATCTTGAGAATATTTTCGGTTTTGGAAATTCCTTGGTGTCCAAACTTCCTTGGTCTATAAATATCAAAGTTTGCATTTCGAGCAAACTAATCCTCAGAGCCAGCAAAACTACCTAGTTTTGTTGTTACTAGTGGAGCCGCCTATTCGGAGAAGAAAGTAACCTAATTAGGCGAAATCTCTTACGGCCGCTCGGTTTAAAGACTTATTTGGGATTGAAAAGCTCTATTAGTACCGTTAGTGTGAAACTAGATAATTGTGGTTTATTCCTAGTTTTAAATTGATTTGATTCACTAACGGTTGTTGAACTTTGATTGCACCTAGTTTGTTTATGCTTGAGAATCTTCTATTCTTATATACGATTCACTCAAACTAGATCGAAGTTTCGATGGGGATCTTTAGACTGTTTGTAGATCTAAAGAATTCTTGTGATAATTCATTGTTAACAGACTCCTTTCTGTGCGTGATTGATCACAAGAGATTCAAGTTGATTGTGTGCAGTTGTTTATTGAAGATCTAAGAAGATTTGAAAACAAGGAAGACTTTGAAGATTTCTGATTTGGATTCATAATCTTTGGTGTGCACAATACTTGTTTCGGTTAAAGAGGATCCAACTATAATCGGTTTATCCTTATGGTATATTGGATTGATTAGTTGAGTAGATCGGCATCAATATAATTCTTTGTGATTAAAAGTATTGATTGCAAAATCTTGACAATTACTTTGGTAGTTGTTATTAGATAGATCTAAGGACCTGACAAAGGAGTTTATTTGGATAAACGGGAGAGCCTTTTGTCGAACTCACATCACTTGGTTGAAAACAGTTGTTACCAAACAGATTTGTTGTTCCTTTATTGTTTGGAATACGAACCAAAGGGATTGTTCCAAGTACGTGACTTATTACAAGTTGGAGGCGTAGGAATACATACGGAACTAGGTGAACTATAGGTTTAGTTGCTTGGTCTCAACTATACGAAGTTGGTTTGATTTTGTATAGCGGCTTAATCCTGAGAGTATTCAATTAGACAAGGTCACGGGGTTTTTCTGCATTTTCGGTTTCCTCATTAACAAAATCTTGTTGTGTCATTTACTTTTATTTTCCGCAATTATAATTGTTGTTATTATAATTTAAAGTAAATTATACAAACGTTAATTCCTATTTACTTGATAGTAATCCTATTGTGTTTGGTTAAGTCCGAACCATTTATCAAGTAAACAATACTTAGTTGTTGTATTGTCTCGATCTTGTATCCATAGTCAATCACACAAGTTATCTTTGTTGTCTTATTGTCTCGATCTCGTATCCATAGACGATCACACGAAGTGTGAACCGATTAGTTGTATTGTCTCGACTCAGTCCGTAGACAATCACTTTTGGAGAAAGGACTTATAGGTGGAAAAGTTTTAAATTGAGGTATATTTGGGAGCCCTCGTATTTTCAATTAGTATCAAAGCAGGAAAACACGAAAAGATCTAACAATTTGTGTTTGGTGCCACCCAACCTATAAGAAATTGAATCTAATGGTCGATTCAATTAACGTAACGACTGGATTTGACTACTTCAAAAATTCGTGGTGGAAGACATGGATGAAGTATGCAATACTCTTGTTCCTAAATGTTTTAGGGATTTGAATTATGTCCATGTATGTCTTGAGAGGCTTACATAATCAGTGTGATAACATAGAATTGTATATCATTGTCCTGGATACTAAAATGCTTAGTAACAATGGTACAATACATTATGAGACAGGTTGTATCTCGAAAATGCATAGAATTCCTCTCAGAATTTTTCATTATACGAACCATGACCATTGCGTTCTAGAAAAATATGGAATCTTAAATATATTTTGGATAAACTACCAAAGTATAGATATGTACATTTTCAGAGCAAAGACTGTCAATGTATCACCGCCTAGGATGCGATTTTGGAAGATATGTAATCCTACAAGGAATGAGTTTTTAGTTAGTAATTCTACTAACAATGGATTGCTTCATACAACTCACAATTTTTTTAATGAAGCAAGTGATATTTTGAAATACTACATGGTTTATGATTCTGATGGTATTTTTAACAAATATCATATTTTGTTCGTAGAAAATTCTTGAGTAAATTTCAAGAGATATTATCAAATTCTGGTAATAAAAGAGTAAACCGACTTTTGGACAAAAACATGGAATCAACCCGAACTAAAGATCCAGTCCATGAAAAACCGATTTTCCAAAAGCAAGACCTAGATATAAAATCGGAATTGTTTCCCCACACATCTCGGTTTCCGATTTTGATAAGATTTCCTAAAACTAGTTATTTCCGATTTTGAAATTCTGCCTCTAGTTGCAAACTCGATTTGCACGCCTGTTACCTTGAAATGGAACAATTGTTGGTGATACCTTAGAGGTAGCTAAAGCTTTTCGTATAATCGAAGCTAAAGGACCAAGTAGGGGGTTAGACCTCAATATTAAGAAGACGGAAGTCTTTTGGCCTTCCCCTGATCCTAGGAGTGCAGTAGAGGGTGTTTTCCCCCCGGACATCGGTAGACCTTCTAAAGGTGTTAAGCTTTTGGGCGGTCCAGTGAGTTTAGATATGGGCTTCATTAGCGATATGTTGTTGAGCAGGGTGCATAAAACTGTTCAACTAATGGATGCGATCAAAAAACTCAGGGATCCTCAAAGCGAGATGCTTTTACTTCGCAGTTGTACTGGGGTGTCCATACTTTACTTTGCAATGCGAACTACCAATCCTCCTGCTCTTCAACCTGCTACCGATCTCTTTGATGATCAGTTATTTCAATATCTGAGACTTACTGGGGATGGTGCGGGTTTTGGTCCTTTACAGAAGAGATTAGCTACCTTACCTATCAGAGATGGTGGACTTGGCATCTATACCATGGCTGACACTAGTGCTTATTGTTATCTCGCTTCTCAGAGCCAGACTACTTCAGTGCATAAAGTGATCCTTGGTAATTTATTCTCAACGGACAAATGTTCGGCTTATAAGTTGGATCTTCAGACCTTCACCCAGGTATGTGGATTGCCGTCTACTTACTGTGTCGATGATTCTGCCCCCCCTTCTATGCATTCCTTGGCAGTGGTTTATTTTGATGCAGTTAAGAAGTTAATCCCATACCAATTTCTTATGTCTGAAAGAGATTCCATCTTATGGAAATGCTACCGTGTCAAGCATGCTCAAGACTATATTTTGGCGGTACCTATTAGTGGGCTTAACCAATGCATTGGGCCTAGACAATTTAGAGTTATGCTTTGTTATCGCCTTGGTATTCCTATGTTCGTTGAGAATAGTTCATGTCCAAGTTGTAGAAAACCTATGGACATATTTGGTGACCATGCGCGGTACAAGTTTCTCCATGATTTTGTTCGTGATGTTTTCTTCGACATTTGTTACAAAGCCAATGTACCTGCCCGCAAAGAGGTTTCCCTTGGTCTTCGGTTAGATGATGGTAGAGATCTTAAGCATGCTGATATTCTTGTTCTTAACTGGGAAAATGTGCAAGATGTTTGTATGGATGTCACAGGTGTCTCTCCATTCACTAGTGATGGGATTCGCTCATTTTCCCCTATGAAGGCTATTTTTGGGGTCGTTTCTCGCAAACGTGCCAAATATTTGGACAAGTGTGTTGCACATGGTTATGGGTTAGGTGTTCTGGCTTTCTCTATTTTAGGGGAACTTGGCGAGGATACTCTTGTTTTTTCAAGCGTCTACAGAATTGCTTGGTGAGCAATGATGCCGGTAGAGGCTTAGGTAGTTTTATTTTTTATAGATTAGGTGTTGCAATTCAAAGAGGTGTTGGAGCCCATCTTGTAGCTAGGTTACCAACAAAAAGCTTTATATGATATTAATTATTATAATTATAGAAAATTCTTTTCTCATTGATGATAAATAAATAAAAAAATATCAATTCTTCCTATAAAAGATAATCTCTTGCTATGTGTTCAAACATATTGGGGAATATTGGTCAAAATCGTAACTAGGGTTTTTCATATTTTCGCAAGTATGAGAAAGAGGAAATCAAGAGAACAAAACTCTGAAACAGACAAGTTTGTCTTGAATCCATTTATTCCTCCCGGAGATATTGAGAAAATCAAGTATCCTCACTTGATCAAAGGGAAGCATGATCTTACAAATTTTGTAGATAATACATGTTTTGAAAGATATCAAGCTTTGAAGGGAGTAAGCTTCATTGAAGAAAAGAGATTCGATTCAGATGTTTCAGAAATTAGTTATGTGAAGTTTGTTCAAGACTGAATCTGGGGAAATATGTTCCGTTTTGAAAAATATTCACCTGATATAGTAAGAATCTTTTATGGTAATATTCACAATATTAATCATGAAAAGATTACTTTTATCACTTTGATTGGAAGTACTTCTCTTCATGTCAACAGAAAGATGATATCAGAAATCATAAATTACAATGTGAAAGGGCATATGATTATAGGTTCTGAAATTGAGCACGATAACATTTCAAAACACATCACTTGTAAAACTGTTGAATGGAAAAATGGAAAGATGTTAACCAAAGACGTACCATTACACTTAAGTATTTTCGGTAAGCTTGCTGTAGCAACCCTTTTTGCTTGTACGAGAGATTCTTCTCTATGGAATAGAGAATTTGCTGAACTTATATACTATATTCTTGAAGGCAAAAAACGAATTGATATTTGTGGAATAATTATCAATCAAATGATTAAAATCATTGAATCTCTCAATACCATAGGATTTCATAGAAATCTTGGATATCCCTGTCTCATCACCAAGCTGTGTGAAAGTGCAATGGGGAACACCGTTGGAGATGAAAAAGATACTAAAACTGTCTCATGGGGAATTATCAATCGGATGAGTGGAACTCAAAAGGGATCTAGTATCTCATATGATCAAATTTATATCAATGGAGGTCTCATGTTCCATGTTTTATGTCTTGGGAGACAATTGGAATGTGTTCAGAAACAGTTGGCATTTGCCTATAGAAATGATCCGAAAACCCTTGAGGGAATCCTAACGATCAATAATGAGTTTCTAAAAGGAGAACAAGAAGAAGACTCTGAAGAAGATTCTGATGAGCAAATAAATGAAAATTGATTTGTCTTCAAGAAATTAAAATAGACATTAGTTTTTGATTTCCTTCAATAAAGTCTATTATGAATAAAATTATTTGATTTATAATTTTTCTTGTGATAGTTTATGTTTACATATCCTGTGTGCTTGAATGCTTTATCTTATTGTTATGTATGTTTATGGGATGTTTGATTTCGGTTTTCATGACCTTAATATTCGATCTCATATGTTGTGAACCCTTATGGTTTGGGTGACTTTTTGGTTTAGCAGGATTAATATAAAGCCCATGTTGGTAGGCTTTATCAAAGGATCATGAGGGGTTCTGATTGAAAAATATGTGAAAAAGTCACAATATGTTTAATCGTTTGGTTTAGCATAAAAGCACATGTGTTTTGCGGTTTTCAACCTTTCTCTGGTAAAGGTTGGTTGTTGTTATTCTTTTGTTTTGCATAAGGATGACAACATAATGATATTTTGGTATCAATTTTCCCTGGAAAGAAGATGCAAACGTATTAGAGAAGAGGATGCGAAATTTAAGGTAACGACTTTATTAGTTAATCGTTTTCCTGTTTAAGAAATGCCTGATTTTATTGCGTATATTTATTGCTTTTGCTTAACAAAATTTAGGTACAATTGATGTTTTATTCCATTATTTGTGTATGGATGTGTGTGTAATTCAATTGTTTCCGGTTAAGAAAAATTGTTGTTATCTTGCTTTATTGTTTGGTATCAATCGTTTAGGCTTATAAAATTTCGGTGCAATTGCGGTGCTTTAATGTTTATGTTGTTTCAATTGCTTCCGGTTGAGGTAAATAATTATGCAAGTTGATTTATTTGGTTTGTATGAATTTTTTATGGCTTAACGAAAGAAAAGGTTTTCGGGATGAATTGTTTAGTCCAATTCGATTCTGGATAAGAAAAACTAAGTTATTTCTGATCTTAGTTAGATTTATCAAAGTGGAGGTTTCGGTTATTCAAGTCTAATCGAATGCCTTAACAAGAAATGCTAGTTAACTAACCTAGTACTTGTCTTGTTTAAAAGTGAAATGTCTAAGTTATATGGATAATTAGAACCTGATGCAAAAAATAGAGTTATATTTATTTTGGTCTTATCGAACAAGCGATTGTATTTGTACAATCGGTTTAGCAAAGGAACTAAGGTGGTTAGTCGATTTTTGGTTTGCTAAACTATTAGGGAAAATTTCTTCGGGCAATTGTTTCCTTGGTAACATATCAAAACAAATTTACTTTGTAGTTTCGGTTTTGATATTGGTTATCAAAAATAGTGTGTGGAAACCCTCATGCTTAACTCTATAGGTTGCAATTCATGTGTGATTTGTAAGATCCTTTCGGTTTATCTTTTATTTGCTCGTACCTTTGTCATTTTGTGACAAAAAGGGGGAGAAATATATGGAGTAAATAAGTGATACTATTATTGATTTATATTGATTGGTATCACTAAGGGAAATGACAATGCTGCTTAAACGTTTTATCTAACGAAAGAGAAAAGCATAGACTAAGGGGGAGTAGCATATCATATGATAATGGAAATAACAAAGACGTGCGGATTGATAAAATCTACCTATCTTACCTTTAGGGGGAGTATTAGCTTTGTTATTATAATGTCAACAACGGCTTTTATGGATTGAATATATACATGTTATTGTGCTGCTGAATTTGGGAATCAAGCGTATGTATAATGAATTCTTGTAATTTTTTTATCCATATGATGTAAGAGTTTTGTCACTAAAATTGACAAAGGGGGAGATTGTTAGAGCATAGCTCGGTTGAACCCACCAAGCGTTGGTATGTCAAGTTTGGCTGTCATATTTTAGTGAACCAAAAATCATTTAAAGAGTCGCTTGATTATGTACTAGAGTCAACTTCGTATAGGTTAGCTTGAAAGTATTAAGATATGAGACATTACAAGTATTACGTGAAGACTTGAAGAAGTGAAGAAGTAAGGATCTACAAAGACAACATCATCCTTCCACTTTAGGTTAGTGATATTTGACTTGAACTGTTTCATTCCCTAATGTATCTTTCAAGTCGTGCATATTGAAAACATAATTGCGAAGCATGAATGATTACACTCTAGTTAGACATAGTATTATGGAATACAATACGAAGTATAACGCTTATCATTTGAACTTCGTATATAAGACATCAACATAATCGTTTGAATGTTATTGTGATTATGTATGGGTATGAGGTGAAGATTTCATCATAGGAAACAATGTTTTACATTCGTTAAAAGGAAGTAAATTCATAAACTTGTTTTGTGAATCGAAAGGGAAATCACTAGGCTTATTGGTATTTTTATTCATTGCATATCTTTTGAACTACCAATATGTGTGATTAGTATAATCGCTCATGACTTGTTTAGGTTCTTGATAAAACTATTCACATGGCCTGACTTTTTTATTGGTATGACCTTTATTAGTGAAACCGATCTTAAGTAATTACCTGAGATGGTATGATCGATTTAGTGTTATTGGTATGACCAACTCTATGCAAAGGGGAACCGATCCTAGTAAGAGATGCAACCGATCACAAGAGGAGAATCGATCCTTGTAAGAGGTGCAACACATTTCTATATATTGGGAACCGATCCTCTGGACATGTGCAACAAATACAAGTTAGATACCATATATATGTGGGAACCAATCCTAGTACCTAGTCAACTGAATTTTGGAAAGCTAGTGTGACTAAATCCAATACTCACATGGAGGTAGAACCGAAACTTGTTTTGGTAGAACCGTGAAACCCATGATTGGTGATTGAGTGTTCTTGATCAATCACACAGTTCTTGGAAGTCAGATGAATCAATTCTAAACTTGTTTGGAAGTGTGGCAAATCGATTCCAAGATAGTAAATATGAAAGATGATTTACTAAGTTAAGATGTCGACATACTTTGAACATGTGCAGTAAACCTTATCTTTTATTGTTCAAAGATATTCCTTAATAGCTAAAGGAAAATCCTGGATCGAAAAATAAATTGAGAATCTTTTAATTAAGGTTGTTAATTTTATTTTTGGAAAATGAAAATTAGTAATTTGTATTTACTAGTTGGAGATTTTCTAAGAGATTTTCGGCCAATATTCGGACAAAGCATTTCCAGGAATTATGAAAACCGAATTTTGAAGTATATTGCATATCTTGAGAATATTTTCGTTTTGGAAATTCCTTGGTGTCCAAACTTCCTTGGTCTATAAATATCAAATTTTGCATTTCGTGCAAACTAATCCTCAGAGCCAGCAAAACTACCTACTTGTGTTGTTACTGACGGAGCCACCTATTCGGAGAGGAAAATAACCTAATTAGGCGAAATCTCTTACGGTCGCTCGGTTTAAAGACTTCTTTGGGATTGATAAGCTCTATTAGTACCGTTGGTGGGAAACTAGATAATTGCGGTTTCGTATTGGTTTTCGATTGATTTGATTGACTAACGGTTGTTGAACTTTGATTGCACCTAGTTTATTTATGCTTGAGAATCTTCTCTTCTAATATAAGATTCACTCAAACTAGATCGAAGTTTCGACGGGGATCTTTAGACTGTTTGTAGATCTAAAGACGTCTTGTGATAATCCATTGTTAACAGACTCCGTTCTGTGCGTGATTGATCACAAGAGATTCAAGTTGATTGTGTGCAGGTGTTTATTGAAGATCTAAGAAGATTTGAAGACAAAGAAGACTTTGAAGATTTCTGATTTGGGTTCATAATCTTTGGTGTGCACAATACTTGTTTCGGTTAAAGATGATCCAACTATAATCGGTTTATCCTTGTGGTAGATTGGATTGATTACTTGAGTAGATTTGCATCAATACAATTCTTTGTGATTAAAAGTATTGATTGCAAAATCTTGACAATTACTTTGGTAGTTGTTATTAGATAGATCTATAAACTAAGAGCCTTTTGTCGACAATCACTTGGTTGAGGAGTTTATTTTTGGATAAGAAAAGAAACAAGAGCCTTTTTATTGATTTTTTTAAGAAAGATAAACTCACATCACTTGGTTGAAAAGAGTTGTTAATAATAATAGGGTTACAGCTGTTTTTGCAATGAAGAAAAAGAAACAAACCTTTTAACATCAACAATGGATTTCAATGCTTACATTTTTATTGATTTTTTTTAAGAAAGATAAACAAAGTTTTGCTTTTCTTAGCTTTGAACGTTTTAAGTGTAAATTCTATTTTTACCGAAAAAGTCCTAAGTTTGTCGGAGGATACTCAATATTTCATATCGAGATGCTGGGATAGAGGCACAAATAGAGAGGTAGCCTCTTATACTAATTCTGTTTCTGGATGAGAATAGCAAATCGAAAAGCGAAAATACCATTTTTCCAGAAACATAATGAGGTGTTTTACTTTTGCCCCCAGAGGTGACTTATATAAAAAAAAAAAAAAATTTTATAATAATGATTTAAAAAAAATGCCCCAAATATGTAGATAGATGGGTAAAATGGGGAAAGTAAAAAAATTGAAGGCTATATCTACTCTCTCCTCCATAGAGATCGGGATCGGGATAAAAAAAGCTAAAACGGTCTAGCGATGGATCGGGATGGACTACTATCTGCTTCTTATGAATCATTATCAGCGCCTTCTTCTTCTTCTTCTCCTTCTCCTTCTTCATCTTCTACTTCCCCACTTCATCACCCAGACGACTTCCAGAAGAGCTTAAACAAGTTCACATCTGATCAAATTGCAAAAGCAGTAGAACTTGAGGAAAAAGCTGACAAAAAGATCAAAAGATGGACTGTATTTGGATGGGTTGTATGGGGTTCTGATGGCTACGAACATCGTTCTAACTTCCAATATGCTGCTTCGTTGTATAAAGATGCTGCGGAAATTTACAAATCATCTAAATCATGTAAGAATTCTCATCTCATCTCATTCCCTAGGGTTTACATTTTACCCAAATTTAAAAATTTAGGGTTTTATTATGCTTTTCCTCCTGGATTGATTTCCCAATCATGAATTGAAGACCAGAATCTTTGATCTTCACTGGTTCTGTGTTTGAATTATGATTATTTCAAGTGTTGAATTGATGTATGTTTTTGTAAAATTCCTCTATTGAATCTGGGGAGATGGTGCTGAAAAGAAGCTTTTGTGACGGGTAGATAAGCATGAATTTGTGCTAGTTGTGTATGCTTATCTTTAAAATGAGAGGTTCTCTAGGAACTGCACAACAGCAACATGTCACTCTTGTTGGGTCTGGCTGGCAAACTATAGCTTGATAAAGTAATAAAAATGGTGGCTCGGCAATGAAAGTTCATGAACAAAATTACAAGGTGCTAGCAGTTATGTTTTACTAAACCATGGGCCTTTGATACGTGTTGTTTATTCGCTGAATTATGAGGTTTTTTTTCTTTCTTTTTTTTCTGAACTTGGGAATGCATTAGTTAAGGGTAGTGTAACTTTTGAGCTTGATGAATTTCCGCTGTTTTTTCTAATCGAGAAATGGTGGATTGCCTTGTTGTTGTTACAGGGGATAAAGCGGCAAAGGTGTATCTTAAACTGGCTGGTTGTTATTTGAAGGTGAGTTACTAAATTTAGATAATTCCTCAGCAGTCACTATGCGTATTCTTTGATGCTGTGGTGATGGACATATCTTTCATGTAGTCGGAGGATAGTAATAGCAAGGATGAAGCTGCCATGGCCTATGTGCATGCAGGTGACATCTACAAAAAGATCTCTGCTAAAGGTGTGAATATTATAATTTTGAATGGAAGGCCTTAATTTGTTGGTTACATTTGCATAACAGATGATTTTAGTGGGTTCAACGTGAAAGTATACATGTTCACTGAAAAGTCAAGTTTAATGGTTCCCAATTCCTGAGACCTCTTTTTTTTTTTTTTTTTTTTTTTTTATATCTGAATATTATAAGTTTGTATTTTCACTTGCTTCTGTTCTATGGCTTTCTGAATTTTTTGGCGGATTTTGTAGATGCGATAGCATGCTTCTATCTGGCAGTGAATCAGTTCTTGGAAATTGGCTGCCTTCATGAGGCTGGTTTACATTGCGAGGTGAATTATTTCGATATTGTATAATATATGCACCTTACGTAAAAGAGTATGTTCGCATTGTGTTGATAATATCATTAATATGCCATTTTTCTCTTGGATAGTGGTTTAACTGAATCAGGGTCCAATAGGCAAACTTCATATCAGTTTATGACATTGATTTTCATTTTTGCAGAGAATTGGCAAGTTATATGAGGTTGAGCAATATATTGAGAAAGCTATTGTTTATTTTGAGCGGGCTTCTGATCTGTTCCAAAGTGAGGAACCCTTCACATTTGCAGACCAGTGCCGGTGCAAGCAGAAGGTTGCACAGTTTTCAGCTCAACTGGAGCAGTAAGTCACCCTATGTCATGGATTTCTTTTCGTATGTCACATTTCATTTGTCAATGCTCAATTTTGATGCATCAATTATTCTTTCAGTGGTTTTCTGTCACAATGCAACAATCATTTCTCAACATGGTGTCATTACCTCAAACCCCCTGAATGCTGTAGTTATGGGTAATTCTAGTAAACCTTGAACAAGAATAACTTATCTGTTGTGTTTACAGGTATCCTAGGGCAATTGCGATATATGAAGATTTAGCAACACAGTCCCTCCAGAAAAATGTCTCAAAGTCTAGGGTGAATCTTAGGGCAATTGCGATATATGAAGATTTTGTGAAAGGTTATCTTCTCAATGCTGGTCTTTGCCAACTCTGTAAAGCCGATGCTGCTGCTATATCCAATGCACTAAAGCGCTATGAGGTCTATATATTTATGTTTCTCCATCTGCAACTTCACCTTTCCAAAAATCTCGATCTTAGCAGATTTTGTATTTGCTTCTGTAGGAGTTGGATCCAACTTTTCCAGGAACACATGAATACAAGTTTCTAGCTGTAAGTGGTTGCTTGTGACATTTGGTTCTCATTTTCTTGTCTTTGTTGAGTCGTGGAAAGTTCTGATTTTAAGATTATCTCATCTTTAAATTCAAATTGTAAAAGATGGATTAGCTCAACAGAAGACTATAAGTAGCATGAATCTTTTAGCTTTTCAGGTTTATATGTCCCCCTTTGTGCATGTTTGACTGTCGTATCTTTTAGCATTTCATGATACTTGGTGAACTGTTGATTTTGGCATTTTGACGTTCTCGTTTCGCATTTGTTCCATCTGGATTGAAAAAATTTCCCAGCTAAGATTGAAAATATATTTGGTTATATGGCAGGACTTGGCTGCTTCAGTTGATGAGGAAGATGTCCAGAAGTTTGCTGATGTTGTCAAAAAATTCGATAGCATGACCAAACAGGTATTTCTCACAGTACTTTTATATATGTTGATCCAAATACATTACAGTACAGATGCTTCAAGTTAACACTCTTTTCTAGAACATCCCAATTCTGTTCAACAAAGTGGCTCTTCTGAATTGTTTTTTGAAAATATCCCTTTCTCTGCCTTCCAGTACCCCAGAATGCTTGCATTTTCAGTTCAGTCATTGAACATCAAACAGTCTTTGGAATCATTTTTTTATGGGTCTTTTCGTGAATGCAGGACTCTTGGAAGACCACACTTCTAATGAGAGTAGAGGAAAAGCTGAAGGCCAAGGAGATGGAAAAGTTGATCCAACTTAAACTCTGATCAAAGTTAGGCATGACAGTGTCAGCAAAAAGTAAATACCAGAGAAAACTAACAGCAACATAGATTGACTTTAAGTCATATACTACTGTGTCATATTAAGAGCTTTTGTTATTCGAGGGGCTTTATATTCAGGAACTTGGGACCAGCACAGGACCAGCACATAATGTTGGAGTGAATTGAACACAATCATCCTAATTATCCCACATGTTTAAACAACATTTTAACTTTATGCTATATAGAAATTCTCCTAATCTCTCCACTCATTTGTCTGGGTTTATGCATACTGAAAAATGGTTCCATACTGTGTATTCATCCTGAAACCCGTATGTATATCTTTCTAAAAGAAAAGAAAAACAACTATTGGTTTCCCAGGAATCCAGCCGAGACCACTTGCTTATAGTATGTTTGTTTGCCCCTGATTCAGTGTCAGATGTCAAACAATTTGCCATTTACTCCCTGGATTCGAGTAGTTTTTATGAGATCTGACTTGCTATTCGATTCAGAGCTAGCTAATCCCTGGATTCGAGTCAGATGTCAAACAAGTTGTCTTCTAATTTTGGTTATCTTCTAATTTTGTGTGATCTGGCTCACTATTCAGATGTCGAACGGTTTGTCTTTTAGTTTTTGTGAATTCTGACTGCTACTCGATTCAGAGCTCATCCCTGGATCCGAGTCAGATGTCAAACAATATGTCTTTTAGTTTTTGTGAGATGCAACTGCTACTCGATTTAGAGCTAATCCCTGGATCCGAGTCAGATGTCAAATAATTTGTCTTTTAGTAGATCTGACTCGCTACTCGATTCAGAGCTAATCCATAATTTGATGTTGTTTGACTAAGAGACAAAATGTCCCAGATATATGGGATGAAGCTACTGGCTCGTGTATTTTTGAGTCAATTTTGAGTCAGTTGGTTCATTTTGGATTTAAAAAACAAGCACATTTTGCCATGAGTTAATAGCCCTTTTCGAACTCTAAAAAAACCATTATTATCAATATCTGATAACTCCTTTGGAGCACTCCTAGTGCTTTTTAGGCCTTTTCAAAATAAGGTAAACTGAGAAAAAAAATGAAAGATACCATTTTTCATTTTTCCTGTAAAAAAGTAAGAAAAATAATGAAAGATACCATTTTTCCTGACAAGTCCTAGTCCTAATTCGAATGGTCTATAACTCCAACTAACATAGGCCAGATCTGGGACAATCAATGCAGACCTTTAATCATTTCCATCTTCACCCCATTACCAATCTCAGTGCTAGCATTATTCCCCTCTTCCCCATTAAGATTAGGGCTGCACATGGTTCGGTTTTTATCGGTTTTTGGAAAAACCTAAACCGAAACCAAAGTAATCGGTTTTCCAATAATGAAAACCAATGAAACCATATAACCTATTCGGTTTCGTTGGTTTTGGTTTTCTACTCGGTTTTGTTAAAAACCAAACGGTTTTTGGTTAACCGAATGTCAAGTCATAATATCAAAATCAGTTCAAATCTAACTCATGGTAGTTTTAGAACCGAGTGAAGTATGGTGGTAGATCGGTAGTTCTTTCACTTCGGGAAGAACGGAACAACAGAGATGAAGTTCTAAGAAACATAAAAGATCAAGAGAAGACTAGAATGAAATATTATTAGGGTAAAATATCTAACATCCACGACTAATATTAGTTCAATCCTATGGCTAGTAACAATTGGTTAACCATATGGTTTTTGGTTCTTTTTAGGAAACCTAAACCGAAACCGATAGTGTCGGTTTTTAAGGATCGACAACTTAAAATGAACCATTGGGAAATGGTTCCTGTTGATTCGGTTTAAATTGTTCTGGTTTCGGTTTTGGTTTCGCCTCGGTTCTATTTGTGCAAATTTCTAATTAAGATTGTGACACATAATGTCCCATATCTAGACCAGCCCCCACTGTCCCAGCTAGGGCTGGCAACGGATAGATATCCGGCGGATATTGGAAGTTCCGATAAGGTTAAGGTTAAGGCTTATCGGATATCCGATATCCGATAACATCCTATGGATATAAAAAATCCAATTCGATAAGGTTAAGGTTAAGCTATCGGATATCGGATTTTTATCCGTTAAAATCCGACAACTAGGAAAAAAATTAAAAACTTGAAAAATATAGACTCTTTGTATTTTCAAGTTCAAAATGTTCAGTAAAAAGTACAAACCCACACAAGCACAATGTTTAATCGAGAGGGAGGAGCTAGACCGAGACTCGAGAAGGGAAGAAAAAAAGAAAAGGGAAATCAGAAATCCATTGTCCCAGTCCCAGCTGTAGCAAGGTCGAATTCGAAGAGCTTAGCCCACGGGCTTAGTAGCCCGGTCCAAAGAACCAATCCTTCTAGAGATATGCGCAAACATCATCTAATGACACCTAACCAGACACGAAACCAAGAAAAAAACAAACACGGTTTTATTCTTCTCTCACCCACTTTCTCTCTCTGTCTTTTGAGTTATTTACCAACTTCTTCTCTCCATCCAAGTCTTTCAGAGAAAGAAGAAAAATTTCAATGGCGGATATAGCGAAAGGAGAGGAATTCGAGAAGAAAGCCGAGAAAAAGATCAACGGATGGGCTGTATTTGGTTCTAAATATGAAGATGCTGCTGAATTTTATGAGAAAGCTGCTAATTGCTACAAAATAGCTAAAGCATGTAAGGAAAAACTCTCATCTCATCTCGTCAATCTTAGCGTTTCTGATGCGTTTATCGTTTTGATTGCTGCTCTAAGTTTTTATTGATCGATTTCTCGATTTGATTATACTGAATCTAGGTATTGATTGAGGTTTAAGAGAAATCGATTAGTTTAGATCTCCACTGATTCTGTAGAGTTAATGTATTAGAACCTTTGTGTGGATTGGAATTTGATTGATTTCTGGGATGGTTAGTTCAAATTTTGAAGCTATTTTTGTTGCTTAGAATGCTTGAGATATGGATTGAGATGTTAAATAACTTGATGTGTTCATTTTATTATGGGATTTGTGCTGTATAGCTTATCGAATAACACGAATAACACAGATATAGTCTACGTGTGAGTACAAGATGCACGAATTTGAGTAATGGATTTCCTGGAAGAAGCGCCTTTTTGATTCTGGTCTGTTGTTTGAAGGGAAGTGCATTGAACAACCATGCTTCATTTCAGTATTTGTCTTGATTGTTAATTCACATAAGTATTTGTCTTGATTGTTCATAAGTTTGGATTCTCATAGTTTAGTTTCATATGTAGCTTATGGTAACTTTTTAAGTAGCTCAGTGAACAACTAAATCAGTTTGAAAAGATACTATAAATTTTGTGGACGATGTTGTTTCAAAAACAGCAAGTGACTTGCATAAATCTTACACTAATGGATACTGCTATATCAAAATGAGAAGTTGGTACATCTGCTGAGAATGAGAAGTTGCTTTTAGTTGTTAGCTTTGTTCCTTGTATTGGGTGTTCCCCTTTCTAAGAGCTTGGTTATTTTGGTGATTAATAACATTTTATACTGTCGAAAAAAAAAGAGATTGAGAAACAGACAAATGAGGATAAGTAATGAGTTCAGCTATGGGTGTTACCACTGGGTTAGGTCTAGGAGCCGATAGGCATAGTAAATCTACTAACATGATAAACCTGAAAAATGAAGAATCTGTTTCGACTGGAATTCACTGTTGTCATTCAAAAGATTTGAAATTAATATTATTGTGTCATTGGTTTTGAGTTCAAGGTTTGTTCTCATAAAATTTCTTGAGTTCAAAGAGGATTCAACCAGAATCTTAGATTTTCAGTTATTCAGCCTGTAATTTGATTGACTAATGATTCTTGTGTTAGTCGAATTACGTAGCTATGTTTCTAATTTGGGAATGAATTAGCTAGGACTTGATACCTTTTTCAACTTGATGTGTTTGCTTATAAAAACCGGTGTTTGTTACAGGGGATAAAGCTGCAGCAGTTTATCTTAAGCTGGCTGGTTGTCACTTGAAGGTGAGCTATTTTGAACTAGATTGATCTATCTGCATTTGCAGTCACTTTACATACGTCTTGATGATGTAATGAGAATTGTATCTTGGTTGTAGTTGGATAGCAAGCATGAAGCTGCTTCAGCTTATGTGGATGCGGCAAACAGCTACAAAAAGATCTCTGCTAAAGGTGTGATTATTTTATTAGTTTATAATTGTGTTTCATGGAGCTATACCTTGTAACAGATTAAAACGTTATGATTAAACATTCTTGCTATTAGTATTTCCGATATGTGGCCATGCTTTGCTTTAGGAAGTTAAGGATGTAAATGTTTTATCATAGGTATAAGTTTTCAAGTTAGTCGACAAGCAGAAAATGGGTTTTCCTACTTATTTCTAAGTGTTGAGAAGTTCCTGTCTTCTTGCCATCATTTGTGGATTGAAATTCTCCCTTATATTGTGTTTATCAATGTTATTATGCACTTCATTATGGGGACACACCTAGTACTCTATTCTCAGCTAGAGTTGTTTACTATTTTGAACGGGAGGTGTTGATGTGTTGTGTGCATTTTCATTGTTGCTGAGTTTGACTCGAAGGTATAGTTCACTGAAAAGTTAGTTCTAATGGTTCCCAAATTTTGAGAGGGGATGATATCTGAATACTATCCTAAGCAATTTGTATCTTCATTTGCTTCTTTTATTCTGAATTTTTTTTGTGCACTTTGTAGATGCCATATCATGCTTTGATCAGGCAGTGAATCAATTCATGGAAATCGGCAGGTTCAATATGGCTGCCAGATATTGCAAGGTGAACTATTTTGATTTCTTTGGAATAGTAGTTTAACTGAATCAGGTTACAACATGCACTGTTGAAACTTCAAGATAGCTGATGACTTTGATTTCCGTGTATGCAGGAAATTGGGGAATTGTGCGAGGTTGAACAGGACTTTGAGAAGTCTATTGCTTATTTTGAACGGGCAGCTGATTTGTTCCAAAGTGAGGAAGTCTCCACATCCGCAAATCAGTGCAAGCAGAAGGTTGCTCAGTTTTCTGCTCAACTGGAACAGTAAGTCACCCGGCTGACCCCATGTCATGATAAATTTCATTTATTTTTTGTATGTAATAATTCATTTGTCATCATTTCTTCTTTTATTGGTTTTTGTTTACCATTGCCACAGTAGAGTTACATGGTATCATTACCTCAAACTGTTAGATGCTGTAGTTATGCGTGATTCTATGAAACCTTGAACAAGACAAACTTATCTGTTGTATTTCCAGGTATCCTAGGGCAATTGAGATTTATGAAGATGTAGCAAAACAATCCCTCAACAATAATCTTTTGAAGTACAGCGTGAAAGGTTATCTTCTCAATGCTGGTCTTTGCCACCTCTGTAAAGTGGATGTTGTTGCTATAACAAATGCACTGGAGCGCTATGAGGTCTATTCTATTTCTGATTCTGCATCTGCAATTTCACTGTAATGAAAATTTCGATCTAATCAGATTCTGTATTTGCTTGTGCAGGAAATGGATCCAACTTTCTCAGGAACACGGGAATACAAATTTTTGGCTGTAAGTGGTTCTTGTGACATTTGTTCCTCATTTTCCTGTCTTCCATGTAAAAGATGGATCAGCTTTGATTTAAGATTATGTCATATCTAAATGGTAAAAGATGGATTTGCTTAACTGAGAAGACTATAAGTGACCTTTTCTAGGTTTACATGTTCCACTGTGTGATTATTTATTTGCTCTATGTTTTAGCGTTTCATGATACATGGATTGAAAATTTCCCAGCTGAGATAGAATTTTTTGGTAATATGGCAGGACTTGGCTGCTTCAGTCGATGAAGAAGATGTTCAAAGGTTTACTGAAGTTGTCAAAGAATTCGACAGCATGACCAGACTGGTATGTCTCTCGGTGCTGTCATATATGCTGATCTTTTTTTTTTTTTGAACAAAGGAACACATATATTACCCTGAAGAGTTTGTTACATCATTTTCCAAGTAAGGAATTAACAAAGCAGGTGGATTAGACCACCATTCCCCACATAGATGATGCTTTCTAGCAGCCTTTGCTAGTGCATCAGCAACCTTATTACAACCCCTATAGACAAACACACAAGACCACACACCATTAATATTACATATATGAAGACACTTCTTAAGCAAAGGCATATATGCTGATCTTAGTAACAATACAATGTAGATGTCTCAAGTTAACACTCTATATGCCCATTCTGTTTGAACAATTCATTTCATACACAACTTAACGGAGCACCTTTTCTGACTTTGTGTGCCTTCCAGTACTCCATAATGCCAGCATTTTCTTTAAATCACCTTATAATGGCTCTTTTTATATGATGCAGGATGCTTGGAAGACCACTCTTCTGTTGAGAGTAAAGGAAAAGCTGAAGGCCAAGGAGATGGATGATGATGAGGATCTTACTTAAAAATTTTCCTCATGACATGCTAGGGGTTGTACTTTAGAATTCTTGTGCTTTATCTTTCTTCTCTTGGTCCGGGTTTGCAGTTTGGAACTTCTGTGCATATTAAGAAGATTGATTACTTATTTTTCTGGTAATCTTTCCATTCACGAATGATATCTATATTGTGTTGTACTGATACAGAAAAGTCATTACAGACTAGAATGTGGTTTGGAAGAATTGAATTTGAGATTCATGATCTTAGCATTTTTACAATCGAGTTCCTAGCATATCAGATCTCCTTTTTTTTTTTCTTTTTCTGTGAAGAACTCTGGCAACTTCTCAATCAATCCCTCTCAATTTTGGGTTGCATCTAGCTGGCATAATATCTGGTTTGATGAATGTCTC
The DNA here is from genome assembly GCA_023531295.1 of Papaver armeniacum. Classification (NCBI taxonomy): domain Eukaryota; kingdom Viridiplantae; phylum Streptophyta; class Magnoliopsida; order Ranunculales; family Papaveraceae; genus Papaver; species Papaver armeniacum. The sequence continues at coordinate 136,620 of JAJJWW010018736.1, read as the reverse complement.
ATTGTTGTTGCTTGCTAGGGACAGGTCTAAAAGCAGAATTTCTTGGTAGGTTCATTCAATTAGAAGAAGTTTAACAAAAACAATCATCTTATCTAAACCAACTAAACCAACCACTGTGACCACACATCCTTGACAATTTCTTTGTTCCCCAGCTACTTATAAGCACCACCCTCTCCATTCAATATAAAATCTTTTCACATGGAAATTTCTTATTCGTCGACATCTGACACGCAATGTAAAAGCAGACCAATCCATTAACGAGTGGACGTGACTTTAGATTGTATATTTCAAATTTTAATCTAACAATCAAAACTTGGAGGATTGATCCGTTAAATAATCAACCCATCTAAGCCTTAATGTGAAATATACATTTGAGTCCCTGATTCATTAGACTCAATCCATTAACTCACGTATTTTTAAGTCAGTTAAATAAAAAACAAACATATTGAGTTAAATCTGACACAGGCTGGTGAGTTTTGACAGATCTAGACGAGTTAGATGAGTCTACAATAAATAAACAAGGTGTTAATGCACTGCTGTAACCTAGAGATGTCACTGTAATACAACCGTTTACAAATGACGAAATCAAATTTTGCCAAATTTTAAATGACAAAGTGGTCGTTATGTTACCGTTAAGATCGACATGGACTGTTCTTTCACTGCCACATGTACTGACAGATATTGAGATGACAACATGAAAAAGAATATTAAGACAGCAGTTAAATTAAGTCGCACATAATAATATTTTACTTAATTAATTAAGTCCTTAATTGCTGCTTTATTTTTGATTTTATAGTTGCTTTGTTTAATAAATGTCATTGGTCGAGTCGACAAAAAAGACTTGGGAAGAAGAATCACAAGATTCTCTCTCTACCTTCCAAAATCTAATCAAAACAGCAGCAGCAGCAGTAGAATACTAATCTCTCTGGGGGCATTTCTGTGTGTTGATGGACTGAAGAAACAAGTAAAGTAACCAAGAAGAAGAAGAAGAAAAGGATAGAACCTCAAGGTATATAACCCTTTCCCTAACTTTTTTGGCTTCAATTTTTGATTTTGTTAAGTTTTTCAACTTCATTTCTTGTTTTAAGAGGTGGGTTTTAAATATTTTGGGTGAATTTGTTTTGGGGTTACAGTAAATCATGATGTTAGGATAATAACCTAGGTTTTCAAGTAGATCTTTAAGTTTAGAGAGCAAAATCTTAAGTTTGGAACAATGGGGTTTTCTGATTTCCTTTCTTTAGTAGTAGATTCTTTGCTTTTGTTTGTAATTTTGTGATTTTTCAGAAATGGGGTTTGTTGAAATAATTTACCTAGCGCCTAGGGAGCCTAAGAGAGCGCCTAGGGGGCGCCTAGTATACCATAATGTCATTACTAAACCAATTTTAGTACCAATAAAGTGCTTATTCATTGTTATGAAAAGTTTTATGAATATCTTAGTTATTGAATAGGGAATTAGATGAGGTTATATTGTAGTGAAATAGAGAATTTCGGTGTAATGTAAGGGGAATTTTGGATAACCTTGATGTGAGAAGTGAGAATTGTTTTGCAATCTTAGAGTCTGTTTGTATTTTTTGGCTTGTGTGAAACTTGATAAAAAAATCGTCTTGTTTGTAGGATGAGTTCTAATGGAGATGTGAAAGCCGCAAAGGGAGTTGAGGAAGAAATAGAATCACACAGTGGGATGCCTGATAAAGTTAAGCCGAAAACAGCTCTTAACATTTCAGTATCTCGGACGGGACTTTTAAGTGAGGAAAAAACACAAAAGGGATTTTTGAATGTCTTTAGATCGTTGGGGTTTCTGAATATTAATTCTTCCACGCAGAGGTTGCTTTCGCCCTCAGTTAAGTTCCGGCAGATTGCAGAGGGCAGAGATGATGTTTCACGCGCAGTTCCTTCGTCTACTAGTTTTAAGACTTTTCGGGAACGCTTCAGTATGCACTTGTCTAAAGACATGAATTGGGAATCTCTGAAGAAAATAAGTAAAGAATGGATTAGAGACCCTATGAACATGGCGCTTTTTGTTTGGATATTAGTTGTTGCTGTATCGGGTGCTATTCTTGCTATGGTTATGTTAGGAATGTTGAACCATGCAATACCAAAGAAATCATCGAGAAATGCCTGGTTTGAAGTGAACAATCAAATCCTGAATGCCCTTTTCACTCTTATGTGTTTGTATCAACACCCAAAGCGGTTTTATCACTTTGTGCTTTTGTGTAGATGGAAGCCAGAAGATATTTCTAGACTCCGGAAGATATACTGCAAGGACGGTACTCGTAAACCGCACGAATGGGCTCACATGATGGTTGTTGTGGCTCTGCTCAATTTAAACTGTTTTGCGCAGTATGCTTTGTGTAGCCTCAATTTGGGATACAGTAGATCTGATCGACCTGCCATTGGGGTTGGTATTACCATAACGGTTGCTATAGGATCAGTTGCATTTGCGGGAGTATACACCATAGTCAGCCCTCTTGGCAAGGACTACGAGTGCGAAACAGATGTAGAAGCACAAAATCAGCTCATTGAATCTCAGGGTGATAAACCTATCACTGACAGAAGAAAATCTTTTGAAAAGAGATTCTCATTTGCAGTAAGAGACGATCAAAGGGTTGTTGAGAACAACCCTGAGTGGAGTGGAGGACTCTTTGATCTATGGGACGACATTAAACTTGCATATCTCACACTTTTCTGTAGTTTCTGTGTTTTCGGATGGAACATGGAAAGACTTGGTTTCGGTAATATGTATGTTCACATAGCAACTTTCATTCTCTTTTGTACGGCTCCTTTCTTCATCTTTTACCTGGCTGCGATTAATATCCATAATGATATAGTCCAGCAAGTGATGAGTTATACTGGTATCGCGCTTTGTGTATTTGGTTTGCTCTACGGGGGCTTCTGGAGGATTCAGATGAGGAAAAGATACAAATTGCCTGCAAGTAACTTTTGTTGTCATAAACCAGGTGTTACTGATTGTATGCAGTGGCTTTTCTGTTGTTGGTGCTCTCTGGCTCAAGAGGTAAGAACAGGGGATCTTTATGATATCGTAGAAGACAAGTTTTACAGAAAAGACACGAATGGAGGTGATCAAACTATGCTGCCCCCTCTGGCTAGGGAGAGTGGATCTGTTCACTCAAGATTGAGCCAAGGATCTCCACTTCGAAACAGCTCTAGCCCATCCAACCCTGGAGTGATGAACTCCCCTAGCCCTAGTAGATTTTCAAATGAGAATGATGGGGCAAGTAGGTATATGCCTGTATTGTTGGAAGGGTCTTCAACTGGAGATGAAGACAGAACCATGCTGCCCCCTCCTCCCTTATCGATTCGCCGAGAAAGTGATAAACCTGGTTCAGGAACACCGTGACCTATGTGGCCTTTACTCTTCACGGATTTGGGAAGTCGATCCAAGAGTAAGTACTGTACTTCCAGTAAAGAAATTCGTCTTTTTATATCATTTTGTATTTCCACATTTCCACCGTCTCTTCTTACTGTTCGAAATATATATACATCTGTAGATTCTGTTTCATTCTATATGGCGAGCAGTTTTTTACACAGTTTGCTTATATTAGGAAAGTAGATATGGTACTGCGCTGAACTTCAATTTTCTCTCAAAAGCATTGTAAATTTCTGAGCATAGAACTAGAGTTTTAGACTAGTTGTAAGTTGTGCATATTTAGCAAATTTTCTGGTAATGCTTAACAGACTTATGAAATGTTACATCTGTAGCAAGTAAAGTAGTCTTCCAGCTTATGTCACAAATCCATTAAACTGATGCTCGGCAACATGTAAAACTCAACTCTGAAAGAGTCACGAATCAAGTATATATCAGGTTATTAGCTAGTTGAGTTCGGTTTAGTCAAGTGAATTTTCGACATTCATTTTGCATCTAGTACTGTCATATCAAGAGAATTACTAAAACATGATTAATGTTTGTCACATGCTTGTTATGAACTTGGTTTACATTGAATCTTGCTCGGAGTTCTCTCTGAAACAGAGCACACTGACACTGGACACATTTTGGTTTGTTTTGATCCTCTACCTCTCTCAGATCCTTAAAGCATGCTGTTTTCTGACTGAAACGAAGATAAGTGATCCAGGATAGATAAGCCAGTGAAGTATACAAGGGCATTAGTTGAGCTCCTATGGTTTCACTGATAGGACTAGTACATCATTTCCATACACGACCTCCTACTTCTCTATTCTTAATGTCCCTTGAATTGCAGATTTGTATTGCTGGAGTGGAAAAAGAAAAAGGGGGGATTGTTTCTATACTTTATCCCTTGTCATCTTTGTTTCATCGATTGTCTCTTGCTAAATCTGTAGAACTAGTACATTTTTGTTACTCGAGGAGAAAAAGAAGTGGGGAGATATCTAGTTTGCATTCTAGCAGGTCTTTAGAAGACCGTTCCAGACCAGGACCACTGGGCTTAGATGGGTTTAGGTCCAGGTACCTTTATCTGCGTTCTTGGGCCACTTTGGGGTTATGTCTTTACTTTGTCCCCTTGTTCTCATTTTCTTTATCCTTTGTTGAACTAGGTGCTACATTTTTGTTACTCTTAAGGCGAAAAGAAGTGGCCAATTAGTCGATGATGAGATATTGCCCCATTTCTAGTTTATCTTGAATTTTGAAACAAAAAACTCAAATTGCAGAGGAACTGAAAACGCATTTTGAAACTCTGTTCACTGTCTCCCCTACTGTCCCTGACAAAGAGCTTATGAATCTTATTCCTAAGGTCATTTCAGCGCAGGACAATGAAGATTTACTACGGATTCCAACTTCAGAAGAAGTTTGGATGGTAGTAAAATCAATGAAGTCAAACAAATCACCAGGGCCAGATGGTTTCCCGGTGAGCTTTTTCAAACACAATTGGTCACTAGTTGGGAGTCAAATAGTTGCAATAATACAAAATGTTTTTGTAACAAAAACAATTAACCCAAAGTTAAATGAGACTTTTCTTTTCTTAATTCCTAAAATAAAACAACCAAAATACCCTAGTGATTTCAGACCAATAGGACTGAGTAATAACCCTTATAAAATTATATATAAACTTTTAGCTAATAGATTGAAAATCCACTTGGGAAAAATGATTTCACCCTTTCAGTCGGCATTCTTGTCTTCTAGACAAATTGCTGACAATATTGTGGTGGCACATGAAGTGGTCCACTCAATAAAGAAAATGAAAACGAAAAATGGAGGATTAGGTATCAAAATAGACATGTCCAAGGCGTTCGACAAAGTCAATTGGGATTTCTTACTCCAAACTTTATCCGCCTTTGGTTTTAGTAAGGATTGGTGTAATCTAATCCATCAATGCGTCTCATTGCCTCAATCGCAGTCCTTCTAAATGGTTCACTGTGTGATTTCTTCACACCTACGAGAGGGCTAAGGAAAGGAGATCCAATATCTCCTTACCTTTTTCTAATATGCATGGATGTCTTCTCTAGGCTCTTTTCAGCAAAGGAGAAAAGAAAACATATAACTGGAATTAAAATTTCTAGACATAGTACACCAATCTCTCACCTTCTTTTGGCAGATATTGTCTCTCTTTTTTCTAAAGCAAGTCTTGTAAATCAGTAAAAACGTTTTAAATATAATTAACCAATTTAGTAGTGCCTCGGGTCGACTTATAAATTTATCTAAGTCTTTATTTTCTTTAGTAAAAGAATTCATTCTAGACACCAAAGAATCATTATTAGGCCGATGAAGATTAAGAAAATTAGTATTGCTGCTCCTATCTAGGTGCTCCTTTATTTGTTGATAGGTCAAAATTAAGACTTTTGATAAAATTGTTACAAATATGGAACATAAAGCTCTAAGTTGGAATGGTACAACCTTAGTTCAAGCTAGTAAAAAAGTCCTAATTAAATCATTTTATCTAGTCCGCAATTTATCAAATGGGTTGCTTTTCCATGCCTATAAAAATCATCGATAAAATTGATGCAATCCAAAGGACTTTTGGTGGGGTAAAATGAAAAACTCTAAGGGTTATTATCCCATTAGTTGGGGCTTTATGTGTGAGCCAACTGAAGTTGGAGGTCTAGGGTTTAAGGAAGCAAACAAAATGAATAAAGCAATGATTGCTAAGTTAGCATGGAGAATTGCAACTCAACAAAATACACTGTTAGGCCTTGTTCTTAAGAACAAATACTTTAAAAATACTACCATTTTCCATTCCAAAAAACATTATAATGCTTCGTGGATATGGAAATGTATTATGCAGGGAGTCTCTTTAATTCTCAAATTCAGCTGCTGGGAGGTAGGCGATGGTAAGTCAATACATATTTGGACGAGATAAATGGCTCCTGTGTATGGAACAAAACCTCATAACGTATTGTGGTAATCAACAAAACCTTTTAACACTTGTATCCGAGTTGATAGACTCAAATACTAAAAAGTGGAATGTAGCGAAAGTTCAAGTAGCTTTGCACCTGAAATTGCGAGATATGATTCTAGGAATTAGAATATTTACTAACCAAACAAAGGTCAACAAACAAGATAGACTAAGATGGCTTCTCACAAATGACGGAAATTTCTTTGTTAGATCAATGTACAGAAAATTAAAACACCCTTCGATAGATAGCATTAACCCGGATATTACTGCCTTCTGGAAATCTTTTTGGAAGTTACATGTATCTGAACGAATCAAAATCTTTTTGTGGAAGTGTATACACAATGCTCTTCCTGTTAGAAAAAAACTAGGTGAACACAGAAACAATATAGACATGAAATGTATCTTCTGCGAGCATGATTGTGAGTCTTTAAAGCATCTATTTTTTGATTGTCCATATGCTAAATCAGTTGCATTATTACCACCCGTGGTAGGAACAAGTTTTAATAGAAATACAAGCTTTTCTTTTGCTCAAATGTACGATAACTGGATAGCAGGAGTTTTTGACAATTCAGAAATTGAAATTATGGCCACCAAATGTTGGTTGATTTGGAAGGAGAGATGTCTAAGAATCTTCCAATCCAAATCGACCACAAGCATTCAACTGTCTCTTTGGTGTCCGAGAGACACCTTGTTTTTGGTCTCCTTAAGGCAAATAGACCAGGGAGTAAACTCTAACTCTATGGTTGCTTTTCAAATCATACGAGACCGACAAATTAGTGGTTGGTTAAAACCTCAGGCAAACCATCTTAAAATTAATTTTGATGCATCATGGATTGATACTATTTCGCCTGCTGCATATGGTATAATTGTGAGATGTGATACAGGTAATGCAATCCAAGCTACACCGAGACCTTGGGGCCTCCACAAAGAAAAAGCGAGAGGCTTTGAGTATGTTAGAGACATCAATCCACGGGCTAAGAGTATGAATTTAAAGGATTTCTGGGTTGAAGGTGATTACCAGAGGATAATCTTCTATGCTCATGACAAGCAAAGTAATATCTTTTGGAGAAATCGGGGGTATAGTCTTAGAAGCAGTAAAAATTCTAAAGACATGTGACAATTTTTTGAGCTTTATGTTTACAAATAGGCAAGGTAATGAAGCGGCTGACACTTTGGCAAAAGAAGCACGCAAACAAGAAATCCACAAATAACAATGGTTGTTGATACCTCAGTTTTTAAACTCTGTTTTAATTTCGGATTTATGTTTTTCTAGTTCAGTTGCTATGTTAAGTCTACAGAATAGGGATAACATCATGTTGGTAGACACCAATATCTCCGATCGGGTAGAAGAGATAAGGGTAACCAACATTTTAGATCATCTGTGTAATCCTTTTCTCGTTTCAATATTAAGTAATGTTCAAAAAAAAAAAAAAAAGTGTCCCTTGCTAAATTTTGTTGAACTAGATGCTACATTTTTGTTACTCTTTAAAGGAGAAAAGAAGTGGCCAATTAGTCGATGATGAGATATTGCCCCATTTCTTGTTTATCTTGAATTTTGTTGGAAACGAGTCAGATATTACTACTCACACTCTTTCTAGTATTAGAAGTAGCACTGAATGTGTAAAACCTTTCTTCCAAGGGACGCAAATTGAGGGGTTAAGTTAGGGGGGGATGTTGGACCTCAAAATAGAAAGGTTAAGCGATTGGTTTCAGTGTGCCAATTGCATCTTTTACTAATTCTTCACTAAAATATGACTCTTTTGCGCACCCAACTGAATAGAATACATATTAAAACACTGAATAGAATAGGTATTAAAACACTGTTGAGACTGAAAGTTCTTGAAAGAACAAGCGTACACTTGATGATGAAGATCTTCATTCAAGTGGTAATTTAGAGTTTGTAATTCCCCATGATAAATTTGGTTTCCCAATTTATACCAGTATACAATTCAGGCATCAGCATTCCACTCTGCAGATTGTAAACTTTTACTTATCCAGAAATTTGTCAAACATTTATTTCATTGGCCCTCCTTGTCCTTGGTATAGAATCATTTTTTGGGACCATGGTTTTTTTTAACCATGATTTTTTAGTTTCAGTTGGTTTCGTCACAAAAAATATTTCTCAACCGAAAACTTGATTTGGCTATTTCGCAAAATTAACTCCCAATTAGTTGCAAAAAACATTTCCCAACCGAACTGGTCAGTTCGGTTAGTTGCAAATATTTCCCAACCGAACAATAGTTCGGTTTAGTTATAAAAACATTTCCCAACCAACAATAGTTCGGTTACGTCGCATAAAATATTTCCCAACCAAACACGTCGGTAGGAAAATAAAACCATGGTCCCGAAAAATGATTTTTGCAAATGGCAAATTTGCAAGCCCACCATATTTATTTTAGTTATTGGCCCTGTATTATGCTGATTTTTGCAATGCTATATTGCATTTCCACCGAATTCGCTACATGATAATTTGGTTCCAAAATATTTTGTAAATTTTCGTTGCCATTTGCAAGTACCGTGAGAAAAAGTTTGTCTACCGCCATCCTTTTTTACAAATCTAAAATGGCTATTAAAATTTTGTATTTGCAGCTTACGAAACAAGGGTCAGTAAGACGGAAAAAAATGTCAAAACATTTACATCTCTATATAATGTCCATGTTATTTAATTTGTTTTGTCAACCAAAACCACTTTAACAATGAAGTGCAAAACACCTCAATTGGCTATAAACGTTGCATTTTTTGCTATATATGGATAACTTTCGCCACTGCTTCATTGGTAATCCAAGTAGAGCTATTGAGTGGTTTCCATATTAAAATGGTCGGTTTAATCTGAAAAGTGGTGGGGGCTTGGATAATCTAAGCTGCACCTGACAATGGATTAAGTGGTTTTATGACTTAGTGGGTACTCGACTAAGATCCCACTTTCTCTCTAGAATGATCCTATAAAAGAGACTCTTGAACTTGTCTCTTTCGGTTCAATCCTTACCAATTTTCATTTGCACCACAGAAAGAGCTTCTCTCAAATATAGTCTGTTCATTTTCTTGATCATTTCGAAGAAGCTAGCAGGAGTCTATAGGTTCTATCTTCTAGTCGCGGTTCATAAATCTTATAATGGCAAAAACAAAGGAATTGAAGGAGGCAAATAATAGAAGGACCATTCAAGCATTATACAAAGCGCTTAATGTGCGAGACGTAGAGAGTATCCAACGACTGCTTGCTTCAGACATAGAGTGGTGGTACCATGGTCCACCAGGTCACCAGTACTTGATGCAATTTCTCACCGGGACTAGTTGTACTGGTAGTAGAACCTCCTCAGCGTCTTCATCATCGTCCTCAGATGACCATGAAGATATTGAAGATTCGTTCTCGTTTGTGCCAAGTTCTATCACTGCTTTTGGTTCACTAGTCATAGTTGAAGGATGTGATCTCAGTCGTGTAGTATCATGGATTCATGTTTGGACAGTCAGTGATGTTAATAGGATAGTTACACAATTAAGAGAGTACTTCAATACATCCCTTACAATTGCGCAGTTTGAGCATAATTGGAAACGCAACACTAATCAGTCTTCATCTTCCACACCATTAGGGACTTCTCCGTTTGTCAACTCGGCTGTCTGGGAGAGCAAGCTCTCTAGTACGATTGGAAAATCCGTTCCAGGTCTTCTCCTCGCAATTTAGCAAGGAGCGGAACTAACATTCCATAGTTCATATAATGCATCTCAGGTTTATATATACATGTTGGGTGCAATAATCAAAAGAAAGAAAAAATAAAATAAGAAAAAGTTATTGATACTTAGCTTGTTTGTAATGGAAGTGATGGGTTTGACGAAGCGAGCGAGCTTCCCATATCTCTACAACAGCAACAAGGAAAATTTTTGAAAAACAGAGTGAGTCACGTGTTTAACATGTTGCTCTTAAGACATTAGCGCCCGGCTACACTCAAAAGTGATGCTATAGCCCTCACATGACGGATATCTCCAGGATAAAACAACCTACTACTAGCATATGTAGTAGATGCTCAACTTGAGCTTGGCAACTCCGAAAAAACCCTCAAGGAAAACCGCGAACGCTTAAGAAAACAATATAAAAATATAAGAAAACAATATAAAAAACCCTCAACTCCTAAAATATAGAGAAACCCCTTTCCCATAGATTTTACAAAAGTAGTGAATTTCTTTATATAATGGAATGGAATAATACAACTTAAAAAGATGAACTCCCCGATGTGGGACTAAAAAGCTTATATAGTCTCTTAAAACAACTAAAAAGTGGAAACTCCACGGTGTGGGAATAATAAGTTTTTCATTCACAAAAGAAAACAGTAAATTATAATTTTTATTAAAACTTTAAAAATCATATTTTATTAATCGTTTTCCAACAATCCCCACATGAATGAAAACCTTAATAAAACATGAAAACACATATAGATCTTAGTAAATCAACATCCCAATCTCACGACCCGGACTGACTGAACAGACAGACATATCGTGCGTGTTGAAGTCATACTAGCCATTCCAACGTCATCTCCCATGACCCCAGGGTCATACTATGGATTGCAAAAAATCATATAGTATAGAGAGCTTTCATCTTTAGTTCCTCACAAGTGAGACTAAAGGTTCCTTTCACCAAAGTGAAAAAGCATGAACTAGTGAACCCTTACTGACCCTTAGGTCCTAAGTTCGAGTAATACCAAAACCATCCAAACAAAAGTCACATAAAAAGCGCAGGAAATACCATTTTAGGCAGATGTGTCCATGAGGTCTTGAACCTTTGCTTAGTGATATATTACCGGAATTACTTGCTAGAGACAGTGAACTATGTCTTGAACTGCTAGTGTTTGATGTAATTCGCGATAACAACCACGGATGATATCTCCAAGGTTGTTGCCAAGCTCGTGCCATTTTGTCCAATTTGGCCGTGGACATATATTGTTTCTCAGAATGCTCTAGAGAATCAAAGCTCATATTCTCATAGGAAGCGTCCCCCACTTCCTCATTCTGATAGGTGAGTTTCCATAAAGAGTGTTGCTGCTACACCCCACTTCAATCTTAATTTGAAACTATAGAACTCATTAAAACTTCTTAAAAGTCATCCTTCACATGCAGTCACACTATCACGTCTACACCATAGTGAAGGGACGGAGAATGAAATTCTCTGATAGTGATTACCTTTACTCACCATAAATTAGTTGTCTCATTCGCAACCTTGATCTTAGGATCTCCAGTCATCAAGGTTGAGTATCCTTCATGGCAAGTTTAATTTATGAGCTTAAGCCCCATCCCCCTCGATGCATTTTTAACTATCTCTTTGTACAAACCTTTCGTCAAAGGTTGTGCGATATTCTCCTTGGACATTATCCAATCAATGGAAATAACGCCAATTGAGATTAGTTATTTTTAGCTTTAGCTATTATAGCTTGGCTAACACAATGTATAGATAGATATAGCTAGCACAGGTCTATGCCAGAGAGGAATGTCTTCTAAAAAGCATCTTAGGCACTCGGCCCCCTCTCATGCTTTATCTAATGTAATACTCTCATATTCAATAATGAATTGAGCAATATATGTCTGTTTGGAAATCTTCCAAAAACAAACCCTCATGCTAGAGTGAAAACATATTCACTAGTAGACTTAGACTCCTCTGAGTAAACTATCCAATTTGCATCACAAAGTCCCACAAGGACAGCAAGATACCTTTCATAAATCAAACAAAAGGTAATAGAGTATTTTAGGTACCGTAATACTCTACTAAGTGCATCCCAATTCTCTTGCTCTGGACTACAAGTATTTCTACTTAACTTACTCACAATATAGGCAATGTCTGGACTCTTACAGTTCATTAAATTCATCAGACATCCTATAACTCTTGAGTATTCAAGTTAAGATACTCCATTACCCTTATTTTTCTTGAGTCTACAAGAAGAATCGTAAGGAGTACAAGAAGGCTTACAATCAGACTGATTGTATCTCTTAAGCACGAATTTAATATAATGGGAATGACTAAGACTATAAATATTAGATTATCTTCTAATACTCATCCCTAAGATCACATCAACATGGCCTAAGTCTTTCAAGTCAACTGTTTGTACCATAAGTAAACATACCACTTAATGAGCCAAATTGATACTTGAATCATCTTTTGGTTCTCATCCAAGCCCACTAACCAATCAACCAAGGTAGCCCACCAGTCTGCACAGACCGGTCAATTGTCAAAGTCGGTCAACTATCAAAGTCAACTTACTTTGTCAAGGTCAATGGTCAAAGTCGGTCAACTATCAAAGTCAAACGTCCGGTCAAGATCAATGGTCAAAGTCAACGGTCGGTCAACACCAAAGTCAACCGTCAACTATCGAAGTCGGCCGCACCCTAGCCAATTTTCGCTTATAGCCAACAATGCCGCTAACCGATTCTCGGCTTTCTTCCACACGCCACCAAATTCCTCCATCACACCGCCAACCATCATGCCTGTCAACCATCAAGCTAGTCCCTACCCATACAGTCAGCTGTCCCGCCAGCAAATGTCCACCAATACTGCCAGCCATCATTTATGCAGAATTTATCATGGAAACATAAATGTGCGCTTTCATGTAAATTGAATTGCAATAGCTTTGACCATGCGGCAAGACTAATTGAGTTTTAGCCATGCAACTAAATGCGGCGATTTGACCATAAGTACTAAATGCAAGATTTCATACAAATAGTACTAATTGCAGCAGCTTTCATACATGCGAAATTAACTCCAAATGCTTCATGCGTAATTGATGATGGAGGCATGAATGAGCAGTCAATGTAATTTATGTTTATATTTAGATATGGAACTGTATAAATAGAGGAGAGCAGAAATTAGGAGGAGGGTAGCCAATAGGAGATAAAACATACATTGTAATTCTACATATCAATAAAGTATCACCCCCAAGGGGATTCGTCCGTGGATGTAGGCAAACCATGCCGAACCACGTTAAACCTTTGTCTCTTTATTTGTTCTTCAATTCGTCTCCTAACCCAAAATACACACCAAACTATCCATTCATCGTGTTTCGTGCCCAAAAGTAATTTTGGGTACAAATATTGGCGCCGACTAAGGGTATTACGAGAAAAGGAATCGTGTTTTCCCATTGAGAAAAATTGTGCAAAATACTTCAAAATCATATCCGTCAAAAATCAGTTTGGACGTCTTGAAATTCACTCGGCCGCAGCCCGCTTGAACGTAATCGCCGCATTCCGATCCCGATCGCAATTGTTGCGATCCGGTGATCGCATAGGCTGCGCGACCTTGTAATCGCAGATACCGCAGCAAGTTGATCGCAATCGCCGCAATCCGCATTCGTTATTCAAGATCTCGCTAAAACCGTCACCTTCGGAAACTACAAAAGCCGCATCACTACAAAGACCGATGAAATCACCCCTAGGACGTTCGGTCCACGGTAAAAGATGGCGTAAAAACATCATCAAAATTGGTTCTGGATATTCGATCCACAACATGGTTGGGTCCATTTGATTACACACGATACCAAATGATCGCAATCGCTGCTGTATTCCAAAGATTAATCAAAGTTATTGCGATCCGCTTGATCGCAATCGCTGCAGTCCAGCCTTCATAGTCGAGGCCACCAAGATCGACTCATCGGAAAGTTCGCTAAGATTGCCGCCACGATGTTCGATCCGCAGATATTCAAGTCCAAAGTTGGAAAAATTTGCTTCCCAAATAACATGTTCGAGTGTCGCCAAAATCACGTGCTGATCGAGTTTGTAAATCTCAAGGTGCGAATACAAAAACCTCCGTAAAAGCATCTCGTAAAGTTCCGTAAAGCGCCACAAAAGTGCAGCAAAACCATGGTGAAAGGTCCATGAGAAACAGCAACAGTCCCTGGAACCGTTAAAAAATAGAAAACTATTACACCAACCGTTGCAAGGCAATAAAATACAACAATTCACAAAACTGTTACAAAAGCTCGAGGGGAAAAATGACAGTTCGTGAAAAGCGTGGCGAAACGTTTCAAAAAAAAATATGGAGGTCGGCGGAATTACTCACCTACTTCTGGGGGTGTCGTTCACCCACGTTAAAGCGCCTCACCCACTTCTGGAGGTTTCGTTCACCCACATTACTTCATGATCACCCACTTCTATCAAGTTTCACCCTTGTTAGCAGTTCTGTTCACCCTCGTTAATTCTTGTCACCCACTTCATATTTTTATTCACCCACGTCATTTGCCACGTGGGGCTTTCGTCTTGGTCATCATGCCACGTCGGCTAAGTGAGGTCCATCCAACCAGCAACGTCAGCTGCCACGTCATCAAATTGGTCCAGTCAGCATGGCACATCAGCTAAGTGGGGTCCAGTCAACGTGCCACGTCAGCAAACTGGTCCAGTCAACAAGTGAGATCCAGTCACCGTGCCACGTCAGCTAAATGGCGCACGTCAACTTGCCACATCAGCAACATGAATTGCCACGTCATCAGTTATGCCACGTCAGCGACAGTCATGTCCAGTCATCAGTGCCACGTCAACCACGTCACGCATGCTTTTTGGAATCTTGTTTCGTCAATAAATTCTTCGTTTTAAGTCCGAATTGAGTGATTTTTGGCTCGTTGGAATCACTTTTCAATTTTCTACAATATGGGGGAGAAAACTATCGAGTTTGAAAATATTATTTTTGGGGTTCCCAGCGGCACATCAACCACTATCAAGTGAAAACTACATATCATATTCAATGTTCGGGAATGGTATTGCGTCGAGTTTCTACCTACAAAATGCCCGTGTGCAAGTTGTGAGTGCTGGTTCGATTCATAAACCTCAATACGCGCATATTTGGTGCTAGTCATACCTACTACAAATCAGTTGATCTAATCGATGTAATCCAACAACAAATTGCCGCCGCTTGATCGAACTGCCGCAATCCTTTTTTAATTCCTACATCCCAGTTGGTCGGACTGCAGTAGTCCGATTTTCCCCAAAACTATTTTGCATGCTTTTTCCTCACAACTGCTCTAGTCCATTTTATGCATAATTGTTACAAAGATGCACCGGATCGCAAGCCTTTGAAATACGATTAAAGTGGCAACTGTCTTCAATCCAGTTTTGATTTAACTGGTGCATTCCAGTCCCACAGACAAATCTTGTTACTAAGACGAGATGAGGCGCTAAGGCAATCAGACTAGTCATCGTCGCCGGAAAACACCGACATAGCCAAAATGGGCATCCTAATCGCTTCGTAAACGAAGTCACGAACATTTTCAATAAGGTAAGTATACAATTTACATATTTTTGCATCTTTTCATATAATCATGCATACTTTTGTTCAATGAGGCACCTATAATGTGGCGAGCATCTTCTCACGAGGAGATGCACACATTTCAATTCTGCGTACATCTGGAATAGTGGGATTGGCCCCCCGCGCGAATTCCAGATAGCAAACATCTTCAAAATTTCATGCACGATCAAAATGTAGCAAGGCAGTGCACCCTTGTGCGAACATTGAGCAAACATGACAATCACTATCTTCCTGGGCGAGTTTCATATCACTTCAACGCGATCGACTATCACTTGGGGCGAGATATGTAACACATCATGGTCTAAAATTACTCTTTTGGGGAAAGTTGTGTAACACTTCATACACTTGGGGGCGAGTTACATAACACCTAATTGCAATGCGGAATTAAGCTTCTGAAAATCGAAACTTCAGGTAACCCAAACTTCTTAATCCTCCAAAGAGTTGCAGGATTAAGAGGGGGCGAACGTACACCCTAATATTTTTATGCAATTTTTACAATCATCAGTAATGTTAAACTGCTATAGTTATGTTGATTGAATTATTGTACTCCAGTTCAAAAGCAACTGCTGCACTCGGTTGGACGCGACCGATGCAGTCCAGTTTTGCCTATGAATTTCGACTCGGGCTTGGACGCAACCGATGCATTCTCGTTGCACTCTACTGGACGCAATCGATGTCTTTGTCGATTTTATTTGTAATGGTTACACCTAGGTTTATCAAATCGTTTAAATCAGCCTCAAAGACTGCAATCCGGATGATCGCAGAATCGCCGTAATCGTGTTCGTCGCAGCAGACCAGGCCGATCGGCCGAAGCTGATGCAATCCACTCTGCCATCGCCAGCAGACACCGATCGGGTTGCCGCAGGGCAAATCTGCCGTTCGAATTCTGCGGTCCATTTGTCCCGCGGTGATGCGATGAGCTCGTCGTTCCTGCCGGTCAGTTTGCGCGAGTACTGCGGTGTTGCTGAGTCGTTCTTTGCAATCTGGCGATCCACCGGTATGCGGTTCAACTTGCTCTTCGCGTTTTGCAGTAACGGTGCCCGATCGAAGCCTGCCGCAATCCGGCTATGTTCGCGTCTCCTGCCAATCGGTGATCCGCAGCTGCAGATCTGATTACGCTCGTTCTTCTTTGCAGTCTAGCTGATCGAAACCGGCCGGTCCGGCTACGTTCACAACTCTCTGCCCAGTCCGATCGCATTTCTTTGTGATCAGTTGATTTTGTTAAATCGCCTCGTTAGCCTGATTCCGTCCTTGTTCTTTACGTAATGCTCGATCTTTGCTTCATACGATTCAAGCTGCTGCAATCGGTATGTTCGCATCTCCTGCCAATCCGTGATCGGGCAAATTTCCGGCAGCGGTGCGGTTACGCTTTCGTCAGCTGCCTGGTCAATTGATCGAAATTGCTTTCTTGATCGGCTGTTCGCAACTCCGCAGCGGCAGCTTTGCTGCCGCTCTCTCGCATCCCAAATCGATTCGCAATGCTCGATCTTTGGTGCGAACCCGATCGGGGCGGAGAACTATCCAAATTTGTTCGCATCTCCGCCGGCAAAGAAATCACAATTCGCGCGGCTTAAACTTTGCTCGTTGTTCTTCGCATTCTGACTAATCGCAGCCTCTACAATCCAATTGATCACAAATATTGGTGCACTGACTTCACTCAATGTTGTTACCGCTCATTTCCAACATCACTCTGCTCCATTATCAAGCTTCCGTTGCATCACTTCAGTCTTGTTTTTGCAGCACTTTGGGGCGACTTGATTACGATCTCCACAATCAACGAAGGCGGTTCTATTTACGCCTCAGCGACAGAAATTTACTCTTGGGGGCGTCTTGATTTCCGCAAACAACAAGGGAAGTTCGCCAATCACCTCAACATCAATAGTCCACACATGGGGGCGAGTTTTATCATTGACTAAGGAACATGAAATTTTTCTTAACCCCCAACAAGTTGGAGGTTAAGAGGGGGCGATGTTTGTACCATAAGTAAAAATACCACTTAATGGGCCAAATTGATACTTGAATCATCTTTTGGTCCTCATCCAAGCCCACTAACCAGTCAACCAAGGCAGCCCACCAGTCTGCACAGACCGGTCAATGGTCAAAGTCGGTCAACTATTAAAGTCAACTATCAAACTCAAACGTCCGGTCAAGATCAATGGTCAAAGTCAATGGTCGGTCAACAGTCAAAGTCAACCGTCGGTCAACTATCGAAGTCAGTCGCACCCCTAGCCAATTTTCAGTCTTGTAGCCAGCAATGCCGCTAACTAGTTCTCAGCCGAAAACTCTTCCACACCGCCAGCCAGCCTCCATCACACCGCCACCCATCATGCCTATCAACCATCAAGCTAGTCCCTACCCATGCAGTCAGCTGTCCCGCCAGCAAACGTCCACCAATACTGCTAGCTATCATTTATGCAAAATTTATCATGGAAACATAAATGTGCAGTTTCATGTAAATTGAATTGCAGCAGTTTCAGCCATGCAGTACTAAATGCAGCAGTTTCTGCCATGCAGTACTAAATGCAGCAGTTTCATATAAACAATACTAATTGCAGCAGTTTCATACATGCAGAATTAACTCCAGCTGTTTCATACAGAATTGATGATGGAGGCATGAATGAGCAGTTAATGTAATTTATTTTTATATTTGGATATGGAACTGTATAAATAGGGGAGAGAAGAAATCAGGAAGAGGGAGCTAATAGGGGGGAGCCAATAGGAGATAAAACATACACTGTAATTCTACATATCAATAAAGTATCACCCCCAAGGGGATTCATCCGTGGATGTAGGCAAACCATGCCGAACCACGTTAAACCTTTGTCTCTTTATTTGTTCTTCAATTCGTCTCCTAACCCAAAATACACACCAAACTATCCATTCATCGTGTTTCGTGCCCAAAAGTAATTTTGGGTACAAACATCAACATTCTCATTCAGCGCATGTTTTAGTGGAATTAATCGCATCTATGTTTGTATCAAATATAAGCATATCATCAACATACAAGCATACAATCACACATGCATCCTTAACAAGTTACCTATAAATAAACTTGTCAGATTAGTTAACTTAAATCCACTACTCATTATCACTTGATCAATTTTTCCATGTTACTGTTTACGTGCTTATTTGAAAACCAAACAAAGATTTGTTCAACTTACAAACTTTTTCTTCAAAACCTTTAACTAAAAAGTCCTCAGGTTGGTCTATGTAAATTTCTTTATCTAATTCACGGTTTTAGAAAAGCTATCTTAACATCCATCTAATGTTTCTCTAAGTTGTTTATGGTAGCAATAGCAATTAGCATCTCAAAGTAATTCTCGTCACAGGTGAATAAGAATCAAGTAAATATACAACTTCTTTTAGTTTATAGCCTTTAGATACCAACTTAGCCTTACATTTTTCCACAGTTCCATCTACCTTATGTTTCCTCTTAAAGACTTATTTATATCATATGGTCTTACTCCCTAGAGGTAAATTAATAAGCGCTCAATTCTGGTTGAGTCCATTTCACTAAATGAATCTTCTTACCAGAATGG
This sequence comes from Papaver armeniacum, assembly GCA_023531295.1. Taxonomy (NCBI): domain Eukaryota; kingdom Viridiplantae; phylum Streptophyta; class Magnoliopsida; order Ranunculales; family Papaveraceae; genus Papaver; species Papaver armeniacum. The sequence continues at coordinate 117,484 of JAJJWW010018736.1, read as the reverse complement.
GGTTTTAGTAGATGTCATGGCTTCTTTACAAGTCTGGAAGTCAGACTAAGCTAGGAATATTATGATGTCAGGTCTCTAAGAAGTCTCAGTTCTAATCCTTTTTCTTCTCCTAGGATCAACGCTACTTCATCTTCTTTCGAAGGTATATTCTGACTAGTTGAAAGACATCTAGGGGATCAACAACACATCCCTAAGAAGAGATAGGTTTCAAAATAAACATGTTCAAAGAACTCAACATCCCTAGACTGCATAAAAATATTTACACCAATGTCAGAAATAGCATAACTCACAACCAAAAACTATGCAATCGGATACTCATGATATCTTATCTAAACACCCCCACACTTTGAAGTATGCATAAGAAGATTGTCTATTTTTCCTTAATCATATGGAGTTTTATAGGATCCTTAAAGATTAATTTAATCAGGATATAACAAAATTAGAGGATGACTTCCCCCCACAAGTTGGCGGTTAATTCTTTAATCAACATGGCATAAATCATCTCATTAATGGTTATGTTCTTACATTCAACTATACCATTTGACTATGGTGAATAAGGAGGTGCAATCTCATGAATAATGCCATTTAACAAGTAAAGTTCTCCTATATGAATTTCATACCTGCCATCACATTTAGATCTAACCCTTTTAGTGGTAACATATACTTCGTTTTCAATTTCAAGTTTATACTCTTGAGGCTTCTAAGGCATCATCCTTACCCCTAAGCAAGTATACAAGAGAGTACCTTATACAATCATCTATGAAAGTTATAAACCACCTTTTACCACCTTAGTTTGGGTTGATTCATGTCAACTATGTCTAACTGAATTAATTCTAAGGGCTTAGAATTACTTTGAACATTTGTGCTAAAAGGTTTTATAGCATATCGTGATTCTACATAGATTTCACTTTTATGTTCAAAATCCAAACTAAATTTGGGTACGCAGCCTATGCTGGCCCTTTTATGCATTGACTTATAAGTTTACGGTTCCAAGTCTATCATGCAAAACATTCAATCACACAAAAGAAAACACAAGAATCAAATATGTTCACTTCATCATTTTTTTTCGTTAAGCTAATATAGACCCAAAGTTGTATAACTCTTGCCTAAAAAATCACTGCCTAGTTACAACATGTCTTCCAGATTCAATTAAAACTTTAAATCTTTTACCATCTACAACAAAACAAGATACAAGATTCTTGCATATGCTCGGAACATGAAAACTTCATTCAATGTGATAATATTACAGATGAGCTTTTGCTCGACCTTTCCCTTTTATGCAACCTCTGTCGCAAATGAGTTACTCATACAGAGTTTCTCAACATCCTCTATCCTCTGATAGAAGGTAAACATGTCTTTGTTTCAAAAAACATGCTTGGTGGCTCCAGAGTCCACCCACCAATCTCTCACATTGGTTATTAGAATAACTTCCTACATCATGCCACTGAAATCGTTCTAGTTTGTTTCAACTAAATTAGCATTAACTTTCTACTTATTAAGGTTTTTACGTTGTCTACAATTTACTGCCATAAGGCCAGGAATTTACAAACATAAAAAATCACCCTTCATTAAAGTAATGCTATATTCAGGTTTACGAAACATACCTTTCTTATGAACACCACACTTAGAGTTGCGTTCGATGTTCTCACCTTTGCCAGCTTTGGAAGTTTTGTTTCCAACCATATGCGCCTATTAGCCATGTCCCTTGGAGATGAAACCTTTATTCACAAACCACAATTCCAAATCGGAAAGTAAAATATGAGTTTCGAAGATAACATCTAGATTTACAAACTTCGTTTGAATCACCGTTTCAAAAAACTCATGGTTACCCCACAAAAACTACTTTAGTTAATAACAAATTTACGCTCGTCAGAATTTTTCAGAACGTTTCTGTTTTGTAAGATATCAAAAAAATACTTTTACAACTCCAAAAATTCTGAAATTTTATGTGGGTAACTATCAGGATGTCTACTACGTTTTATCAAAATGGTTCATCGAAATTCTTTTTAGGTTGAGAGATAAATTTGAAACTCTACAGCTGATCAAAATTCGTTTTTATTTTTTTTTCACTCCACAATTAACATCCATGATTATTACAAACTTCTAATGTCTTAAGATTGTTGGGTGCAATAATCAAAACAAAGAAAAATAAAATAAGAAAAAGTTATTGATACTTAGCTCCTTTGTAATGACTACGGGAAAAACAGTAATCTACAACTGTAACTTCACAACTCGTATATTTAAGGTTGTGAAAGGTGGTATGTTTTACAACTTTTGTCAAACAAAGGTTGTCAAAGTATAAAAACGTCCAACTCTTAGGATCAAAGAGGAACAAAGAGTCGTGATGAGAATCAAAATCAAAACGTTTTTGTGAAAAGAGTAGTGACCACCTTTAAACTTTAACAACTCATCTCGTTAAGGTAGTGAATAACTCTACGACAACTCTTGTAAGGGTTGTTGAAGATAAAAAAAATTACCTTTTGGAAAAATGGTGTTTGAGAGATTCGAACACAAGCCTACTAGGTGTTAGCACAATCCCTTAACCATTACTCCTTCCTCTCAATATTGGTAATTTTGTCCTATTTTTTGATTATTACTCTCACAACCCTTATAAGAGTTGTAAAAAAAAATGAAAAAAAGAATGAGGCTCAGGTGAGATGAGTTGAAATAAATGAAAAAAATGAAATTAAACCATATTACACGTATTGGAAATAAATGCAATAAATATTATGAAGATCAGAAAATGACCGTAATACCCTTATCGAAAAAAATAAATTAAATATTACATCGTGAAAATGACCATATTACCCTTATTAGAAATAAGTGCAATAAATATTATGTAGATTGGGAAAATGACCATATTACCCTTATCGAAAATAAGTAAAGTAAATGTTACAGACTCTGAAAATGACCATATTACCCTTATAGGAAAAAGTGCAATAAATATTACGCGGACTGTGAAAATGACCATAATACCCTTATAAAAAATAGGTAAAGTAAATGTTACAGACTGTGAAAATGACCATATTACCTTTATTGGAAATAAGTGCAACAAATGAAATCTGTCTTCAGCTAACACACTATGAAAAATGACCATATTACCCTTATTGAATATACACGCAATAAATATTATGGAGACTGTGAAAATGACCATATTACCCTTATTAGAAATAAGTGCAATAAATACTATGGAGACTGGGAAAATGACCATATTACCCTTATCGAAAATAAGTAAAGTAAATGTTACAGAATGTGAAAATGACCATATTACCCTTATTGGAAATACACGCAATAAATATTATGGAGACTGTGAAAATGACCATATTACCCTTATCAAAAAAAAAGTAGAATAAATATTACAGACTGTGAAAATGACCATAATAAGGGTAATATGGTTATTTTCACAAATCTGTAATATTTACTCTACCTATTTCCGATAAGGGTAGTCTGGTCATTTTCAGAATCAACAATATTTACTTTACTTATTATCGATAAGGGTAGTCTGGTCATTTTCACAGTCTCCATAATATTTGTGACACTTTTTTCCAATAAGGGTAATATGGTCATTTTCACAGTATATAATATTTACCTTATTTATTTTCAATAAGGGTAGTTTGGTCATTTTCACAGTCTCCATAATATTTATTGCACTTATTTCCAATAAGGGTATTATGGTCATTTTCACAGTTCGTAATATTTACTTTACTGATTTTTGATAATGGTAGTCTGGTCATTTTTCACGGTCTCCGTAATATTTATTGCACTTTTTCTAATAAGGGTAATATGGTCATTTTCACAGTCTGTAAGAATCACTTCACCTATTTCTGATAAGGGTAGTATAGTCATTTTCACAGTCTCCGTAATATTTTTGCACTTTTTCTAAAAAGGGTAATATGGTCATTTTCACAATCGGTAACATTTACTTTACTTATTTCCGATAAGGGTTGTATGGTCATTTTCACTGTCTCCATAGTATTTATTGCATTTTTTTCCAATAAGGGTAATATGGTCGTTTTCACAGTATGTAAGAATTACTCTACCTATTTCCAATAAGGGTAATATGGGAATTTTCACAATCGGTAACATTTACTTTACTTATTTCCGATAAGGGTAGTATGGTCAATTTCACTGCCTCCATAATATTTATTGCACTTTTTTCCAATAAGGGTAATATGGTCATTTTCACAGTCAGTAACATTTACTTTAATTATTTCTGATAAGGGTAGTCTGGAATAATGTTTCGGGGAATATTCAAAAGGAATCTTACCTGTAAATGGATGGATTTCATCGTTCTTATGAAATTTCGGACTTATAGTAGTCCACTGACGGCCAGGTTTCGATCTCGGAGCTAAGGTTTGCATACAATATGCCAGAATAGGGTTGGTTTATTGTTTCGTGGAATATTCCAAAGGAATCTTACATGTAAATGGATGGATTCATCGTTCTTCGAAAGTTCGGACTTATAGTAGTCCACCGACGGCCGGGTTTCGATTTCGGGCTGGGGTTTGCATACAATATGCCGGAATAGGGTTGGTTTAATGTTTCCTGGGAACATTCCAAAGGAATCTTACCAGGTAGATGGATGGATTCATCGTTCTTACGAAAGTTCCGACTTATAGTAGTCCACCGACGGCCGTTTTCGATTTCGGAGCCAGGGTTTGCATACAATATGCCAGAATATGGTTGGTTTAATATTTCGGGGAATATTCCAAAGGAATCTTACCTGTAGATGGATGGATTCATCGTTCTTATGAAATTTCGGACTTATAGTAGTCCACTGACGGCCAGGTTTCGATCTCGGAGCTAAGGTTTGCATACAATATGCCAGAATAGGGTTGGTTTATTGTTTCGTGGAATATTCCAAAGGAATCTTACCTGTATATGGATGGATTCATCGTTCTTACGAAAGTTCCGACTTATAGTAGTCCACTGACAGCCAGTTTTCGATTTCGGAGCCAAGGTTTGCATACATTATGCCAGAATAGGGTTGGTTTAATGTTTCGGGGAATATTCCAAAGGAATATTACCTGTAGATGGATGGATTCATCGTTCTTATGAAATTTCGGACTTATAGTAGTCCACTGACGGCCAGGTTTCGATATCGGAGCTAAGGTTTGCATACAATGTGCCATAATAGGGTTGGTTTATTGTTTCGTGGAATATTCCAAAGGAATCTTACCTGTAAATGGATGGATTCATCGTTCTTACGAAAGTTCCGACGTATAGTAGTCCACTGACGGCCAGGTTTCGATTTCGGAGCCAGGGTTTGCATACATTATGCCAGAATAGGGTTGGTTTAATGTTTCAGGGAATATTCCAAAGGAATATTACCTGTAGATGGATGGATTCATCGTTCTTATGAAATTTTGGACTTATAGTAGTCCACTGACGGCCACGTTTCAATCTCGGAGCTAAGGTTTGCATACAATATGCCAGAATAGGGTTGGTTTAATGTTTCGTGGAATATTCCAAAGGAATCTTACCTGTATATGGATGGATTCATCGTTCTTACGAAAGTTCCGACTTATAGTAGTCCACGACGGCCGGTTTCGATTTCGGAGCAGGGGTTTGCATACATTATGCCAGAATAGGGTTGGTTTAATGTTTCTAAATATTCCAAAGGAATCTTACCTGTAGATGGATGGATTCATCGTTCTTATAAAATTTCGGACTTATAATAGTCCACTTTGACGACCGAGTTTCGATCTCGGAGCTAAGGTTTGCATACAATATGCCATAATAGGGTTGGTTTATTGTTTCGTGGAATATTCCAAAGGAATCTTACCTGTAAATGGATGGATTCATCGTTCTTACGAAAGTTCCGACTTATAGTAGTCCACTGACGGCCAGGTTTCGATTTCGGAGCCAGGGTTTGCATCTGATATGCCGAATAGGGTTGGTTTAATGTTTCTGGGAATATTCCAAAGGAATCTTACCGTAGATGGATGGATTCATCGTTCTTACGAAAGTTCCGACTTATAGTAGTCCACCGACGGCCGGATTTCTGAACTGTGGTTTGCATACAATATGCCAAAATAGGTTGGTTTAATGTTTCGGGGAATATTCCAAAGGAATCTTACCTGTAGATGGATGGATTCATCGTTTTTACGAAAGTTCCGAGTTATAGTAGTCCACTGACGGCCAGTTTTCGATTTCGGAGCCAGGGTTTGCATACAATATGCCAGAATATGGTTGGTTTAATGTTTCGGCGAATATTCCAAAGGAATCTTACCTGTAGATGGATGGATTCATCGTTCTTATGAAATTTCGGACTTATAGTAGTCCACTGACGGCCAGGTTTCGATCTCGGAGCTAAGGTTTGCATACAATATGCCAGAATAGGGTTGGTTTATTGTTTCGTGGAATATTCCAAAGGAATCTTACCTGTATATGGATGGATTCATCGTTCTTACGAAAGTTCCGACTTATAGTAGTCCACTGACGGCCAGGTTTCGATTTCATAGCCAGGGTTTGCATACATTATGCCAGAATAGGGTTGGTTTAATATTTCAGGGAATATTCCAAAGGAATCTTACCTGTAGATGGATGGATTCATCGTTCTTATGAAATTTTGGATTTATAGTAGTCCACTGACGGCCACGTTTCGATCTCGGAGCTAAGGTTTGCATACAATATGCCAGAATAGGGTTGGTTTAATGTTTCGTGGAATATTCCAAAGGAATCTTACCTGCATATGGATGGATTCATCGTTCTTACGAAAGTTCCGACTTATAGTAGTCCACTGACGGCCAGGTTTCGATTTCGGAGCCACGGTTTGCATACATTATGCCAGAATAGGGTTGGTTTAATGTTTCGGGGAATATTCCAAAGGAATCTTACCTGTAGATGGATGGATTCATCGTTCTTATGAAATTTTGGACTTATAGTAGTCCACTGACGGCCAGGTTTCGATCTCGGAGCTAAGGTTTGCATACAATATGCCAGAATAGGGTTGGTTTAATGTTTCGTGGAATATTCCAAAGGAATCTTACCTGTAGATGGATGGATTCATCGTTCTTACGAAAGTTCCGACTTATAGTAGTCCACTTTGATGGCCGTGTTTCGATTTCGAGCCGGGTTTGCATACATTATGCCGAGTAGGGTTGGTTTAATGTTTCTGGGAATATTCCAAAGGAATTTTACCTGTAGATGGATGGATTCATCGTTCTTATGAAATTTCGGACTTATAGTAGTCCACTGACGGCCAGGTTTCGATCTCGGAGCTAAGGTTTGCATACAATATGCCAGAATAGGGTTGGTTTATTGTTTCGTGGAATATTCCAAAGGAATCTTACCTGTAAATGGATGGATTCATCGTTCTTACGAAAGTTCCGACTTATAGTAGTCCACTGACGGCCAGGTTTCGATTTCGGAGCCAGGGTTTGCATACATTATGCCAGAATAGGGTTGGTTTAATGTTTCGGGGAATATTCCAAAGGAATCTTACCTGTAGATGGATGGATTCATCGTTCTTATGAAATTTTGGACTTATAGTAGTCCACTGACGGCCAGGTTTCGATCTCGGAGCTAAGGTTTGCATACAATATGCCAGAATAGGGTTGGTTTATTGTTTCGTGGAATATTCCAAAGGAATCTTACCTGTAGATGGATGGATTCATCGTTCTTACGAAAGTTCCGACTTATAGTAGTCCACTGACGGCCAGGTTTCGATTTCGGAGCTAGGGTTTGCATACATTATGCCAGAATAGGGTTGGTTTAATGTTTTGGGGAATATTCCAAAGGAATCTTACCTGTAGATGGATGGATTCATCGTTCTTATAAAATTTCGGACTTATAGTAGTCCACTGACGGCCAGGTTTCGATCTCGGAGCTAAGGTTTGCATACAATATGCCATAATAGGGTTGGTTTATTGTTTCGTGGAATATTCCAAAGGAATCTTACCTGTAAATGGATGGATTCATCGTTATTACGAAAGTTCCGACTTATAGTAATCCACTGACGGCCAGGTTTCGATTTCGGAGCCAGGGTTTGCATACAATATGCCAGAATAGGGTTGGTTTAATGTTTCGGGGAATATTCCAAAGGAATCTTACCTGTAGATGGATGGATTCATCGTTCTTACGAAAGTTCCGACTTATAGTAGTCCACTGACGACCAGTTTTCGATTTCGGAGCCAGGGTTTGCATACAATATGCCAGAATAGGGTTGGTTTAATGTTTCGGGGAATATTCCAAAGGAATCTTACCTGTAGATGGATGGATTCATCGTTCTTATGAAATTTCGGACTTATAGTAGTCCACTGACGGCCAGGTTTCGATCTCGGAGCTAAGGTTTGCATACAATATGCCGTATAGGGTTGGTTTATTGTTTCGTGGAATATTCCAAAGGAATCTTACCGTATATGGATGGATTCATCGTTCTTACAAAAGTTCCGACTTATAGTAGTCCACCGACGCCGAGTTTCGATTTCGGAGCCGGGGTTTGCATACATCATGCCGGAATAGGGTTGGTTTAATGTTTCGGGGATATTCTAAAGGAATCTTACCCGTAGATGGATGGATTCATCGTTCTTATGAAATTTCGGACTTATAGTAGTCCACCGACGGCCAGTTTTGATCTCGGAGCTAAGGTTTGCATACAATATGCCATAATAGGGTTGGTTTATTGTTTCGTGGAATATTTCAAAGGAATCTTACCAAATGGATGGATTCATCGTTCTTACGAAAGTTCCGACTTATAGTAGTCCACCGACGGCCGAGTTTCGATTTCGGAGCCGGGGTTTGCATACAATATGCCAATAGGGTTGGTTTAATGTTTCTGGGAATATTCCAAAAGAATCTTACCTGTAAATGGATGGATTCATCGTTCTTATGAAATTTCGGACTTATAGTAGTCCACCGACGGCCGTGTTTCGATCTCGGAGCTAAGGTTTGCATACAATATGCCAGAATAGGGTTGGTTTATTGTTTCGTGGAATATTCCAAAGGAATCTTACCTGTAAATGGATGGATTCATCGTTCTTATGAAAGTTCCGACTAAGTTTGAAGTCACAACCCTCCCGAAGCTTATAAGCTCATAATTTGTATGCGACTAGTCGAAATTCAAACCTAAGCACAAAGAGAAAGCACAAAAACACAAAGAGAAAGCACAAAGAAACACACCAATTATCGAATTCATTTTTCATTTTCCGATTCATTCTTATACGATTTTTGGATTTTTTTTATATCGAATGTCGATAACAATGTCCTAAATTTATTAATATTATTTTTGGTTTTTTTTTTCATGTCGAAGGTTTATAATTAAACAGAAAACATGAGTTCGTGTTAACACAAATAGAAACATACTTTCTCTCAATCCTCATGAGCATCCTAAATAAAATATCAACCGTTGAGATGTTTTCTTGATCCGCATGAGGGGATCTGACGAAACGTGGTCCGTCGATCATTTTAATTCTCTAAATCCCTCTTCTTCATCTTCATTCTTGATTGAATCGACTTAACAAAAAAAAAGACCCATCTTAGTTCTCATCTGCAATTTCCTAAGAAAATCATCACAACCTCGATCCACGAAACTCATCAATCGAATACCTCGATCCCGGCTTATACAAACCTTAAATCAAACGAAACCCAACTTCAATTCGTAATATGCTACCGATTTCTTCTTTCACTCATACGGATCAAACCGGAGACTCCTAATTCACTGAAGAGCTTTCAATCCATCTCTCCTCGCCTCCCCAGCAAAAACCCAAAGAGAAGAACAACTTTCTTCATCCCTAATCTGCAATCATGGGTAAATCTCATTCTCTTGCTCTCAATTCTATCGTGTTTTATGAATCAGATAAACTGGTGAATCTGATAATCTGATAAACTGGTGATGAACTGGGTAAAATCTTCTCATTTTATTTTGATTTTGAATCTATGTGTTTTCTGAATCTGATAAACTGGTGATTTTTGATTTTTTTGCAGGTAAGGTTCACGGATTTTCGTTTTCCTGGTAGAATGGTGATTCTGATTCATATTACACAAAACCCCTTATTTCTTCTCGGTAACAATCAACAGCAGAAACTTCTCACCATCAAATCCATATCTAATTAAGAACACTAGTACCTATTATCTCACATCTCTAACCGTAGAAAAATTCAGCCCTAACCCAAGTTTCCTATGCTTCAATTGCTTCAATTTTCATAAACCAATTGAACATATGAATACCCAATTTTCATTTCAGTTTACAACAAGAAGACTCCCTCTTGTTACAACCGAGCCAGACTTGCCGTCGACCAAGCTTATCATCACTGCCATCTATGGGTTCGATAGTCAATATCAAGGCTCAAGAGCTTCATTTGAGAACAACAAGGATAAGGAGAAATGGGCAGAGATTGGGGTTGATTTGGGTGAATTTGGGTTGTTGTTGTTGTGGCTGATGGGTATGTGTTATATTCAAGTTTTGCAGGGAAATGGAGTGTGTAGAAGTTGCTTCCTTGACTTATGACAACACCACCAGATCATGTCACACAAACTGTTTGAATAATTTCCTGAATGAACTCCTGTGCAATTTCAAACTCATTTGTTGTTAGATGAATCTGTGTACAGGGGTTGCTGCTACAATTGGTTAGATTGAGATGGGTTTCGAATTGGTGAAAATTCGGTAGAGTTGCAAGGCTAAAACTCAGTTGAGAAGAGAGAAAGATAAACTCCAACAAAAGCAGGGAAAGTTCGGTGGAGTTTCAAGGCTGAAATCTAGAAATTGCTTGTAACTGCGGTGATTAGGCGTCTTTATGGACTTTTATAGGTATGCTAGAGACCGATTTAGTCCATGATGTCTAAATGAAAATTGTAGAGGAGATTGTTATCTTTTTATGGAGCTATTTGTTGTTTAATTTGAATCAAAGATGAATGTTTTATGCACCCAGAAACTTTGACCCTCGTCTTTGTTTTCAAGGATGTTATAAGTTGAGGATCAAGTAATTAAGTTATAATCAAACTGGGTTGAGTAAGGTGTTTGGATTTGCCTTAGTTCTTATGTAGGTATTAAAATATATTGAACTATCAAACTTTAGAGATTTTTTTTGCTTGTTTTAGAGTTGAATTGATTAAGTTTTGATAGTTTTAGAGTTATTAAGAAATCTGGAAATTGCTTGCAACTGTGGTTAGTAGGCGTCTTTATAGACCTTTATAGGTATGCTAGAGACCGATTCAGGTCATGATGTCTTAACGAAAATTGTAGAGGAGATTGTTATCTTTCTATAGAGCTATTGGTTGTTTAATTTAAATCAAAGATGAATGTTTTATGCACCCCGAAACTTTGACCCTCGTGTTTGTTTTCGATATGAATCTACATCCGAAATTCATTTAGAATTCAAAAAAATCATATGGCAAGGAAGGCAACACAGCTGCAGATCCGAGCTTGGTTGATTTGGTTTATGTAGAAGGGGGTGATGAAAGTGTTGGTAAATTTTCTAATTGTTCAAGCGATGGTGAAAATGCCGCTCAATCTCTTTTTGAAGATTCGAGATACTTGTAGTAGTGATTCAAATATTTCTCTTGAATCTTGTTATGGACAAGTTGGCGATGAAATATCGACTAAAATGGGAAATGGAGACTGATATGCTTTCTTCTTTTGAAGAGGACCCTGAGGTTTGTATGAAAGCTGTTTGTGCTCTCTATCGACAGCAAAGCTTCGAAGAAAAAGCTGCAAATGGGTTGATCCATAACTTGGATGCATCCAGGTATACTTAAGAATGCCCTGCACTTTTCCTTCATTTCGTTATAATTGAAAATTTATTTGGTTCTATCTTATACTTTATAATTCTATTATTCTTGTTCTTCGTGTCATAGATTGTTCCATATGAATGCTTACTTGCACAGACATGGTGCCAGTACCTTATCAATGTATTATTTATTTACCTAGTGACAGAAAGAAAAACAAGAAGTAGCTGAGTGTGTGCTTATCTTTACGCTCCCCTTGCTGTGTTTTCCCTATAATCGCACAATATTTTTATGAAAAAAAATAATTCTTAATTTTATTTTCAGTTCTAGATTACATTACTATCTTCTCATGGTTTTTCATTTTCAGTTATGTTTCATATTGATGTTATTCTATCTTGACAGGATTAAGGATTTGGCAGAGTTTCTCATGGAAGGGGACCGCAAAGGTGATCTAAAGAAGTCTGCAAAGGAGTTGGAGGAGGAATTCACCTATGTCGCTCTAGAAGACTGCAAGAGGCTAGCAAATAGCTACTCGAAGCAGTTATTCAGTATCTACAAGGACAAACAAGAGTCCTAATGTGTCTGAGTTCTGCATTTTATGTTGCAGTAAGAAAGGCTGCAAGACTAAGGCTGATCCCATCCCCAAAGAAAATGGTAGTAATACAATCTAGAAGACACTGCTAAAGAACAACAATGCTAGCACTAGAAGACAAACAATTATTTGAATTGGGACTGATAGAGATGGAGGTAGTAGCATTAAGTTATTGAATAAGATGTGTTTGAACTAGATGTATGCTTATGGTTGCAGTGTATGAAAATGAGATGCAGATGTTGGCGCAATTCTGGTGATACTGTAATACAGAGTTGAGCTGGTAGAAGCAAATTTATGTATTGTGTTTCTGGTAAATAGATGGTTATTTAAGTATTACAGATTTAATTTTGTATCTGAATTCTCAAAATTTATTTTTTTTAAAAATCCAATATGTACCACAACTCAGAATTAGAATTGTCAACGAGATGTCATACAACTCTTCCCATTGTTGTCAATGAGATGTCATACAACTCTAACCATAGTTGACGACGAATGTCCTACAACCCAAACAAAGGTAGTGTATGAGTTATTTTCACAACCCGGTATGGGTTGTGTTAGGCATTAAGATCAATTTCAAATACTTTGACAACCGAAACAAACATTGTACAAGACTAAACCACAACTATCTTTACGACTCATCTGAAGAGTTGTATAGATTGGAGGACTTTCTACAACCCCCCCCTTATGCAACCTATGGAGAAACGTTGTCGTATATGTACGACAACCGATTTTTGGGGTTGTAGATTCTTTTTTCTACAACCCCCCTTAGTGATGGATTTGACGAAACGAGCGAGCTTCCCATATCTCCACAACAGCAACAAGGCAAAACTTTGAAAAAAAGAGTGATTCACGTGTTCAACACGTTTCCCTTAAGATATTAGCGCCCGGATACACCAAGAGTGATGCTATAGCCCTCACAGGATGGATATCTCCAGGATAAAACACCCTACTACACCTACTACTAGCATATGTAGTAGATGCTCAACTTGAGCTTGGCCACTCCGAAAAAATCCTTAAGGAAAACCGCGAATGCTTAAGAAAACAATATAAAAATATTTTCCCTTGGGGGTCCCTCTAAAATATAGAGAAACCCCTTTCCCATAGATTTTACAAAAGTAGTGAATTTCTTTATATAATGGAATAATACAACTTAAAAAGATGAACTCCCCGATGTGGGACTAAAAAGTTTTTCATTCACAAAAGAAAACATAAATTATAATTTTTATTAAAACCTTAAAAATCATATTTTATTAATCGTTTTCCAACAATACACACATACACGCATAGTACACTGATTTCATTTGTGCTCCTAGCATATATGACGCGCTCTACTACAAGCCGTAATATCTACGCTATGTATCAAAATAAAAGACTTGAATTCTTCTTCTACTATAATAATGTAGTCCTTCTAATTGGAAAAACAAGATTCTAGCTTTGCTACAATTTGGCCTGGCTTGTTAGATCTTCGTATTCCTTACAAATGTTGCTCAGTTTTCCCACCCTGAGTTGGTCTAAGGCGCCAGCTTAAGGCGCTGGTCCAAAAGGGAGTGGGTTCAGTTATTTGGACTACTTGGCTGTGCATTAGGTGTGATCTGCTTTTGGTTCTCAAAACCAAAGTATTGAATTATTTCAATGTGATTTTTTTTATTTTTTTTAGAAAATGGTAATATGAGCTAACTAGGATTACTAGTACTAGCAAGCATTGGAAATTAGATCTATTATCCCCGTTTCCAACAAAGCCTATGACCATAGAACCAGCGTGTATCTGCCTAAGATTGAAAGAAAAAAATTCTTGGAACTACACCTGTAGGTACAGAAAACCTACTCTCCACGTGGTCGAACTAGATAGCTCGAATTGGAAGAGTAAATATCATCAAAAGATCTTCTAACCATTTTCGATAACAATTATCAGTAATAAGTCAAATCAAGTGTCGAAACTATTTTTACGATCATTGGTTTTGCAAAATAGAAAAGGTCCCTCGTCAAGATAAGATCTGCAAAATATATCATAGAAAATATACCTCAAATGGATTTGTAAGCGAGATAAATTTGATCGGACGAAGAATCAGTTAAACATCGAAGAGAATTGAAAAGAAAATAGTAGGCGAAGTTCAATTGTTGAACAAGAAACCGGGACAGTTGTACCGACAAGACACCTGGGATATCGACGAAAGGAGGGGAAAAACTTTATCGAAAATGGTTTGTGCGAAGTAAAAAAATGAGTTCACGTGAATAGTGTGACTGTCTACGCAGTAAAACTGAGCTATATTCCACTATTCAGTTTGCCTATAAATAGAGACCTTAGATCATTGTAAAAGGGGTTGAATTATTTTGTAGGAGAGAAGGCTATGTTGGGTGAGATCCGAGAGATTCCTAGTGAGGGTTTTGGCTATATTCTCTTTACTTGTATTGTCATCATAATCATCAAAAAGTCAATATTGTGTTATTGGTCAAGGATAATGTCTTAGATCTTACTTTGTTTATCATTTGGCTGTGCTGTAGGATTTCCTGCAGTTACATTTTGGCGTCCAGAAACAGGGAGTTGGCTTGAGAGTCTACTCTCACCTGAGATATATAGAATAAGTGGGAGTTTTTCTTGAGTTTACTTGTTGAATCTTTCGGCTATTCATCTTTAACTTGAATATAAAGTATGGTTTCATAAATTTGAGAATCTGATTCGTGTTTGCTGTCTGAAAACGGTGTGATCTTTGAGTTTTTTTGAGAATTATAGTTTGATTTTTAAAGGAGAAGTTTATTCAAGTGTTCATAACAAAGTTCAGAACGGATTAGTCAGCATCAGTTGAAGTTGTTTGATGGCAAGAATACCGAATAAAGCAAAACACGTAATAACAACAAGGAAAAGAAAGCGTTTGGAAGCAAGAAGAGAAAGGATGGAATTAGGAGAAACTTCGGATGCCGGAGGAAGACGTGGAATAATCCATCAGCAGAATGAGAATCAAAATGGAGACAAATTGCAGGAAGGATCAGTGCATACTGTTGAGATTATTAGTCCCACATTGTCTGGGCATCTAAGATCCTGCGGTTTATAATCCCTTAGGGCCTCTCCACTCATTGCCAATTGGTTTTGAGTTGGATGCCCGTATTCTAACATGGTATCCAACTCAAAACCAATTGGCAATGAGTGGAGAGGCCCTAAGGGATTGTAAACGACGCGCATCAAATTTTGCATTTTGCCTTTTCCACCAATGCCATGTTAGAATACAGGCATCCAACTCAAAACCAATTGGCAATGAGTGGAGAGGCCCTAAGGGATTATAAACCGCAGGATCTTAGATGCCCAGACAATGTGTGACTAATAATCTCAACACGCCCCTCACGTGTAGCCTCGTTGGGTCTAACACGTGACAATTAAATCGGGTGACGCGGAGTAAAGGCGCGGTCAAATGACTCGTCGCAAATAGCCTGCTCTGATACCATGTTAGAATACATGCATCCAACTCAAAACCAATTGGAAATGAGTGGAGAGGCCCTAAGGGATTATAAACCGCAGGATCTTAGATGCCCAGACAATGTGGGACTAATAATCTCAACACATACAACTGATACTGAAACTATCGAGGGTGAAGGAGATACTCATGAGGGAGCAGAAGAAAACATTGACGAAGAAAATATGATATTGGAACAATTGATAGAGGCACTTCGTTAAGAAAGAGAGAAGGAAAGAGATTTAGTGGAACAATGAACAAGATTCGCAAGACAAAATGCTACTTTATTGCAAGACAATCATCAGCTTAATGAAGGAAGGACCATTAATGGTTCACGAGGTGGAGATTCGGACTCAAGGACGAGAACAAGTTAGTCATCAAGGATGCATTTACGTCAAAAAGATGATGTTCTTACTGATCGAGGATGATGAGAGAAGAGAACGAATAAGACGACGTCGTATAGAAAATTGCGAAGAAAGAGAACTATGAAGAGAACTGGAAGAAACTAGATGGGAGGATCAAAGGCAAAGATTCGAAGAAGAAAGGAGACGCGAAGCAGAAGGAGTATACGAAGAAGATAGGAGAAGCGGAGATGAAACAAGAAAATACCCTAGGAAGGTCAGGAAATATGAACCGAGGCGGTTTTGAATGAATTGCGAGATAAAAGGACGATGTTGAATAATACGTGAAGAGGAGGACGAGTGCAATTAGCGAAGCCATAGAAGAGGCAGATAAATCACTATTCACTTACGAAATATTGCATGCTAGGATTCCTGCGAGACGTGTATTACCAAGCTTCGGAAGCATATTCAGCGGAACACAAAATGCAATGCAACACTTAAAGCAATATACTCTCTCATTGATGCAATTGGGGTGAAATGATGCAGTAATGTGCAAATACTTTCCAGCTAGTTTAACGGGAGAGGCATTGGCTTGGTTTGATGGATTTCCAGAGGGGTTCATTTATTCATTCAGAGATTTGCAGAGGATCTTCTTGACGACTTATATAAACAATAATCTGTTAAAGACAGGAATTGAAACCTTGTTTAATTTAAGAAGAAGACCAAATGAAAGTCTGGGAGGTTTAGTGACGAGATGGAGGACTGTTTGTAGTGAACTCGCTGGTAGAGTAGATGAGAAGAATTTTATCTTGGCTTTCGTAAATTCTCTAATCCCGACTGATCTCCTACACACGCAAATATTCATAATTCGAAATTCATTAGGAATGAACGAGTTGAGGGAGTACCAGGAAGAATATATATCACTGGAGGAGAAGCAAAAAGAAGTAAACGAGGCAATAATTCTATCAAAGGAGGGAACTTCGCATCTTCCACTTCGCATGGTACATGCGGTAGAGAATGACTAAAAATACGAGAAAGGGGAACCTTCAAATGAGAATCAATCAAAGTTGGTGGCATTATCGAGTTGAGACGAAGAATGGATCAATCGAAATTATAAAGAGTATAAGGAACCAAAACAAATATAATATGATCAGCGAGGTAATAATTCGGGATATCACCGAAGAAATAAACGACAACAAAAGTTTGGAGAACGAAGACCCAATGCACCCGCATTTGAAGATGTGAAACTACCAAGACTCAATACTACGGTGGAGAAGGTTTGGAAAGCAATTGTGTTAACTGAAGAAATAATGATGCAACCTCTTGCATCACTAGGTTGTTTGCACTGTCCAAGCCTTTTCCATCCTTGGACTAATGCATAGGCCAACTATTGGCCTATTCTTCACTCTTGCATCATCCTTGAGATTGGGAAAACTCAATTCCACGGATATGCATCAATGCCAAAATCGCATGTTGCATTTGTCAACTTGGACTGTATTGTCTTTCTCAATGAAGATTTATTGTGTCGGCCAATATGCTTGATGCTTGGTCAATGACTCTACGGTGTAGTGCCACCTTTGTATTTCACTAGCCCCCGCAGGTCTTGCTATTCTTAGCACTTGATAGTCTATGCAGTATCGCTCAATCATTGTCGGACACTGACTTGGCCGGCTAAGCTGTAATGCGCAATCATTGTGCAACACTAGCCTGACCTGTAATATATGACCACATGCATGTGATGCGATGGGATGGGAGCTTGATCTTTGTTTAGTTTCTATGTATGTATATATATATATATATATTGAAAACTTAACCCGAAGGCCTTGAAACTACCGCATATGAATAGGATATAACCTAGTTAGTCTAACGAGTTTGACTGAAAGGAAATGAGGTGTTGCTTTCTGTAAGAAAGAAACAAAACCCATGCATAAAGAAATTGTTAAATCCATATCAAACTCATACATTTCCGTTAAGAAAAAACTCATCAGCATCTCTTATATTATTCATACACAACTATCTATACTCTCATCTTGACCGCAAATATTTCATCAACATTTTAAATTTCTCAGATGATTTATCTGATATAATTATGTATGCTACACAGTAGGAGATCGTATCGATTAATTTATCTTAGCAATTAGACTACTCACAAGTCGTAAGAAAGTTCCAAACTCATTTAAGTTATGAAACACAATTGAAACAAGAATCGATGGCCTACTATTTATTTGTTTAATGTCTAGAATTTTTTTATTTTTTCTATTGTTGATAGCTTTGTATCTTCTCCATTTCCAATAACTCAATTGGATGACGTGCATGAATAGCATGTTGTTTGGCCACACTCTTTTTCTTGAAAAGAAAGATACGATTTATTTAAAAAGTAGATAGAACTGTTCGTTAAAGAAAAGGGTAAAGCAAACCCTCTATCAGAGTTGCTCGAAAATCAACATATACGAATTCCCCAGCGTCTACATATTAAAGAAAGGAAAGGAAGAATATGAAGAAACAAGAAGATATGGAAGAAAAAGAAGGGATTGTAAGAAGAAGAAGAAAAGTATTTATTAAATCTAACAAGATGTTTCACTTGTTACTAAAGAAGAATCAGAGGATTATATAAATACATAATCACAAGAAGAGAAGAAGAAAATAAGAAAGAATAAATAAGGTTTGGTTTGTATAATTGATATGAGTGTTTTTGGTGGGTGGTTGAAGGATTAAGAAAGTCCAGCTTCATATTTCTCTTTTCTCCTTAAAATTCCTGCTTATCTCACGAGTGTCCATTGCAGATTTTGAAACCGATGTAAAGGCCTAGGGCACCTCGTACCAACGGATAATGGGATGCTTGGGCATGTTTCAACTTTCAAAATTCAAATAATAACAAATATTCTGAAAGGAGAGAATTAAATACATCGTACAGTTTCCCAACTACCTTTCTCTTTTACATTATCTTTTTGGATATAAAACCAAAAAAAAACCTAAGCTTTGGTTTCCTCTCTCTTTTGTCTTAAAATAAGATGTAGCTTCATATTTCGCTTTTGTCCTCAAAATTCCTGCTTCTTATCTCATTGAGTGGCTGAAGGATTAAGCAAAAAAAAGAGCCACAATAAGTAATATTTCTCATTTTACCTTAATTTGCTTTGATTTTCTTTTTAGAAAAAATAAACGCAAAGGATCTTTAATACATGGATCTCAAGTTTTTTTGTGATGTAAAACGGACTATTATTGCTAGCTTTAAACCTGACTTTTGTGTTCTTTGTTACTACAGATGGAGAGTAGCACCGGCAAGGACATAACACAACAAGCTTGCAATAAGTTATATGTATATATCTCATTTTTATCTTTATTTGGTTTCTGTTTTGTTTTTGAAAAAAGAATCTTTAATACACGGATCTCAGGTATTTTTGAGATGGAAAACGGATTATTTTTAGCTTTAAACCTGACTTTTGTGTTATTTGTTAATGTAGATGGAGAATACCGGCACCATCAATGCACCACAGGAAGCTGCAGTAAGTTGTATATATATATATATATATTGTTGGAGCTTCATGTATCATTCAACTGATATAATAAGTGTCTTTTAATTCGAAATAAATATAAGTTAGATTGATTTATTATGATATTTAGTCATTTCTTTGGCTCGTTGATCTATTTTTCAGTATATTAACTGATTGTGTTTTTAATTTTTTTACAAAATATTTCTTTATGAAATTATTTAAAATTTTAATCTGTAGTATAATATTTTTGGAAGAATTTTCTCTTCGTATTTATCTTGAATTGTTTTATAAGAAAACTAAAAAACTAATTTTAGGAAGAATACGAAATCTTAGTTTGTTTTTTTTTTTTTTAATATAAACCCAAATAAAAACCTGGAGTTTCCTCTACCCTGTCTTTTCTTAAAAATTCCAACTTCATATTATTTTCTTCTTATTTCATTTTGAGTGAGTGACAGTCTAAGAACATGATTTTACAATAAGTTATTTTCAACAATATTTTTTTAGTCTCATCTTAGTGTGTTTTGTTCTTTTTAAAGAAGTTGTTAAATCCATATCAAACTCATACATTTCCGTTAAGAAAAAAACCCATCAGCATCTCTTATATTATTCATACACAACTATGTATACTCTCACACTGACTGATAATATTTCATCAACAATTTAAATTTCTCAGATGATTTATCTGATATAAATATGTATGATAGACAGTAGGAGATCGCATCGATTAATTTATCTTAGCAATTAGACTACTCACAAGTCACAAGAAAGTTCCAAACTCATTTCAGTTATGAAACACAATTGAAACAGTAATCTGATGGTTTACTATTTAGTTATTCAATGTCTAGAATTTGTTTTTTTCTATTGTTGATAGCTTTGTCTCTTCTCCATTTCCAAAAACTCAATTGTATGACGTGCATGAATAGCATGTTGTTTGGCCACACTCTTTTTATTGAAAAGAAAGATACGATTTATTTAAAAAGTAGATAGAAATGTTCGTTAAAGAAAAGGGTAAAGCAAACCCTCTATCAGAGTTGCTCGAAAATCAACATATACGAATTCCCCAGCGTCTACAAATTAAAGAAAGGAAAGGAAGAATATGAAGAAACAAGAAGATATGGAAGAAGAAAAAGGGATTGTAAGAAGAAGAAGAAAAGTATTTATTAAATCTAACAAGATGTTTCACTTGTTACTAAAGAAGAATCGGAGGATTATATAAATACATAATCACAAGAAGAGAAGAAGAAAATAAGAAATAATAAATAAGGTTTGGTTTGTATAATTGATATGAGTGTTTTTGGTGGGTGGTTGAAGGATTAAGAAAGTTCCAGCTTAATATTTCTCTTTTCTCCTTAAAATTCCTGCTTATCTCACGAGTGTCCATTGCAGATTTTGAAAACCGATGTAAAGGCCAAGGGCACCTGATGCGTGTCATAACCACAACAAATTAATTAATATTTTTCCACCTAATTAACAAGTAATATATTGGTAGTTAAGTTCGTTCCCACGAGGAGCAAGAGATTCTAGTTGTAAAATTGTCACAAAAGGGGGTGTAAAAGCAAAAGAAAATAAACAAAGCAATTCAAAGATAAAGTTGAAATCAATAAGAGAGACAAGACCAAGGAATCCTTCTTCGTTGCAAAACAATGATTCAAGTTATGTTCTTTTCTACTTGTTATTAGTCATAAATTATCACCAACCGTAGGTAAAGCAGCTAGATCGATGCTAAACCCTAAATCCCTTGTATCACTGGGATACGGAAGTTCTCGACTACCGGATTCTATTTACCAAACCACCTAGTAGTAGATCACTCAAGATGTAATTTAAATAAACGCATTAAGATTTATGAATTTATTAGGTTGATATTAGTAGTTAGACTCTTAGATCAAGGTCTACTTGCTAACGTTGTTTTCACACACAATTGCTCCACGGAATCCCTCCGCAAGGTCTCGTGTTTGCTACTTATGTAAAGAGTCAAGAAACGATTACTTATCCCTAAATTTCACTAGCTTTAGATCAATTAACAAATCAATTTAGTTGGCCACCCAAACAATCTATCAATCAACCATGAATGTATAAACATTCCTATTAGTAAAAACAAACGATAATCATGTGAAAAACTTCAAGATAGAATTGAAAACAAAACTCAAATTATATGTTAAGAACTAGGAATTCATCCTCAATCAATAATAAAATTAGCTACTCATGTTAAGGAGTTCACACAAAGAATAAAGAAAAGAGAAGTGTTATGTGTGTAAAAGGTGTGTAGAGAGATATAGAAGACTTCTCTATTTATAGGCTTCAATATTCTCCAAATCTTCCAAGGAATAGAATCCTCATTTCATAATAATTCAATTTCCAAGTCCAAGCCTTTCTCAAATCTTCCATCTTCTCTTTCCAAATTTGAGTCAAATTCTCCATCCAATTCCAAGTCCAAGTCTTCACACCCATGAGAAGAATCCACACAAAAATCTGTAATTTTGGTCCCCAGAAAGTCATATTATGGCTCTAATCCCAGCTTTAAAAGTCATCGTCGGTCGCACGGATATACCTCTCCGTCGACGGAATATTCCGGCCACGATACCGTTAGATGTAACGGTCAAGACGGTCTTCGATTAGTCAATCGGGTCAAGGCGGATGATGAGTTAGCTTCTAGTCGGCTTCGATTCGAAACTTCTTGGTCTAACGGGAGTGGTTGAGTCGTCTGGATCGGTCATCGCCGGGAGTTGACTCGTCGGTCTAACCCGGCCGAGTTTCGTCTGTTTATTGGGATTTCAAGGCCACATTCAGGCCGATCTATGTCTTCACCTGTTAAGAACCTAGCATTCATCTAAGCAACACACTCATTCCATGTAATAGAGCTTCATTCTTCCCTGTAACTCAACAACAAATCGGCCCTGACTGCAGACCCTTCTTAATCTTGATTTCTTCTCAATTACAGCTCCAGCAGCAACCTGCTTCTTTCCCCTATGGCTTACTGCTCCCAGCTGAGACACACCCATTATCCCCTGCATTTCCAACTCCATCACAATCCATCTATGTATGTTCTTGGCATCATTGCAGCATTTGGCTACTTTCACATTGTTATCAACATCAATACCAGCCACCATCAGCTCAGAACCCATCTAGCTGCTGATTCTTAATTCAGCTCAGACCCTTACTAAATCCATCTGCACCTCCTATATGAGCTCGCCACCACTGTTTCAACAACTCCATATTCACACCGGCGACAGCAAGACCACAAATCATCTGATTTACTCTCTGCCATCAAATCCCTTTCCAATTTCTTCCGAGAACGACAGCAACAATTACTAACCCTATTGATTTCATTTCTTGAACATCACCACAGAACCCTTGATTTCATCTCTCACAATCGAATCCGAGTTTAACCCTCATCTCAATTTCTCTGAATTTCTCGATCTAATCAACAGCAGCTTCAATTCATTCATTACACTAATCGTTGTTCTTAATCCACTCTCGATTCTCGACTGCATCTCCACTCGAGCTTCAATTCCTTCATCACGACTCAACTCTGAATCGACTTCATCTCTACCTCCCTGTCTGTTTCTTCATCTCTATTTCCCATATCTGTTTTTGGTTTCAATTTCTTCACTGCTTCTCGATTTCAACCAGCGGCCACCAACAACACCAGAAAATCGAACCCATTCTTCCAATTTCAGTTGCAGTGACCAAAATCACAACTTACTTCGATTAACATCTTCTCTTCCACAACTTCTCGATCTCAACATCATACTTTTTTTCTCCAACATCAGAGACCACCACCAACTCCTTCCTTGTCTCTCGATTCAGTCAGAAAAACTCATTAATTCTCTCAATCTCTCTGTTTGTTTCTCGATCTGTTCTTGATTTAATAGCAGCGGCTGCTGCTTTTCTTTCTTCTTTATTTCAGTTAGAACCGAATGATAGAATGATATGAATGAGAGAAAACATCTCTCGATTTTAGGGTTGGGTTAAAGTAGGGTAGGATGTAGACACCCGTCCACTCTTGATAAGGGCTGACCAATTACATCCCCTTAACCTCAGCTGGACTGCTACTAGTTTTCCTCCCAAAAGAGTTGCCCCTTAACCTTGGATGGGCTCCAGATAGTGTTCGCCCATGAAATGACAATTTTGCCCTTGTTGCTCAAATTGGGTGATTTCTTCTTCTTTTCCTCCGTGTGACTCCAAAGTAGCTACAAAACTCAAAACAAGCGTAAAATACATAATTTACAAGAAAAATAGCAAAGAAAGCATAAACAATAGATAGTAAATAGGATGTATTTTACACCCTATCAGCACCTCGTACCAACGGATAATGGGATGCTTGGGCATGTTTCAACTTTCAAAATTCAAATAATAACAAATATTCTGAAAGGAGAGAATTAAATACATCGTACAGTTTCCCAACTACCTTTCTCTTTTACATTATCTTTTTGGATATAAAACCAAAACAAAAACCTAAGCTTTGGTTTCCTCTCTCTTTTTTCTTAAAAAAAGATGTAGCTTCATATTTCTCTTTTTTCCTCAGAATTCCTGCTTCTTATCTCATTGAGTGGCTGAAGGATTAAGCAAAAAAAAGATCCACAATAAGTTATATTTCTCATTTTACCTTAATTTGCTTTGATTTTCTTTTTAGAAAAGATAAACGCAAAGGATCTTTAATACATGGATCTCAAGTTTTTTTGGGATGTAAAACGGACTATTATTGCTAGCTTTAAACCAGACTTTTGTGTTCTTTGTTACTACAGATGGAGAATAGCACCGGCAAGGACATAACACAACAAGCTTGCAGTAAGTTATATGTATATATCTCATTTTTATCTTTATTTGG
Source organism: Papaver armeniacum (assembly GCA_023531295.1). Classification (NCBI taxonomy): domain Eukaryota; kingdom Viridiplantae; phylum Streptophyta; class Magnoliopsida; order Ranunculales; family Papaveraceae; genus Papaver; species Papaver armeniacum. The sequence goes on along the minus strand of JAJJWW010018736.1, from coordinate 93,119 downwards.
TTTCTGTTTTCTTTTTGAAAAAAGAATCTTTAATACACGGATCTCAAGTATTTTTGAGATGGAAAAAGGATTATTTTTAGCTTTAAACCTGACTTTTGTGTTATTTGTTAATGTAGATGGAGAATACCGGCACCATCAATGCACCACATGAAGCTGTAGTAAGTTATATATATTGTTGGAGCTTCATGTATCATTCACTGGTATAACCGTGTCTTTTAATTCCGAAATAAATATAAGTTAGATTGATTTTTTATGATATTTAGTCATTTCTTTAGCTCGTTGATCTATTTTTCAGTATATTAACTGATTGTGTTTTTAATTTTTTTACAAAATATTTCTTAATGAAATTATTTAAAATTTTATTCTGTAGTATAATATTTTTGGAAGAATTTTCTCTTCGTATTTATCTTGAATTGTTTTATAAGAAAACTAAAAAACTAATTTTTGGAAGAATACGAAATCTTAGTTTCATTGTTTTTTTTTTTTTTTATAATATAAACCCAAATAAAAACCAGGAGTTTCCTCTACCCTGTCTTGTCTTAAAAATTCCAACTTCATATTATTTTATTCTTATTTTATTTTGAGTGAGTGACAGCCTAAGAACATGATTTTACAATAAGTTATTTTCGACAATATTTATTTTAGTCTCATCTTAGTGTGTTTTGGTCTTTTTAAAGAAGTTGTTAAATCCATATCAAACTCATACATTTCCGTTAAGAAAAAAACCCATCAGCATCTCTTATATTATTCATACACAACTATGTATACTCTCACACTGACTGATAATATTTCATCAACATTTTAAATTTCTCAGATGATTTATCTGATATAATTATGTATGCTAGACAGTAAGAGATCGCATCGATTAATTTATCTTAGCAATTAGACTACTCACAAGTCACAAGAAAGTTCCAAACTCATTTCGAGTTATGAAACACAATTGAAACAAAAGATAATCGATGGTTTACTATTTAGTTATTCAATGTCTAGAATTTGTTTTTTTCTATTGTTGATAGCTTTGTCTCTTCTCCATTTCGAAAAACTCAATTGGATGACGTGCATGAATAGCATGTTGTTTGGCCACACTCTTTTTATTGAAAAGAAAGATACAATTTATTTAAAAAGTAGATAGAACTGTTCGTTAAAGAAAAGGGTAAAGCAAACCCTCTATCAGAGTTGCTCGAAAATCAACATATACGAATTCCCCAGCGTCTACAGATTAAAGAAAGGAAAGGAATAATATGAAGAAACAAGAAGATATGGAAGAAGAACAAGGGATTGTAAGAAGAAAAAGAAAAGTATTTATTAAATCTAACAAGATGTTTCACTTGTTACTAAAGAAGAATCGGAGGATTATATAAATACATAATCACAAGAAGAGAAGAAGAAAATAAGAAAGAATAAATAAGGTTTGGTTTGTATAATTGATATGAGTGTTTTTGGTGGATGGTTGAAGGATTAAGAAAGTTCCAGCTTCATATTTCTCTTTTCTCCTTAAAATTCCTGCTTATCTCAAGAGTGTCCATTGCAGATTTTGAAAACCGATGTAAAGGCCAAGGGCACCTCGTACCAACGGATAATGGGATGCTTGGGCATATTCAACTTTCAAAATTCAAATAATAACAAATATTCTGAAAGGAGAGAATTAAATGCGTAAATGCAGTTTCCCAACTACCTTTCTCTTTTACATTATCTTTTTGGATATAAAACCAAAACAAAAACCTAAGCTTTGGTTTCCTCTCTCTTTTGTCTTAAAAAAAGATGTAGCTTCATATTTCTCTTTCGTCCTCAGAATTCCTGCTTCTTATCTCATTGAGTGGCTGAAGGATTAAGCAAAAAAAAGAGCCACAATAAGTTATATTTCTCATTTTACCTTAATTTGCTTTGATTTTCTTTTTAGAAAAGATAAACGCAAAGGATCTTTAATACATGGATCTCAAGTTTTTTTGTGATATAAAACGGACTATTATTGCTAGCTTTAAACCAGACTTTTGTGTTCTTTGTTACTACAGATGAAGAGTAGCACCGGCAAGGACATAACACAACAAGCTTGCAGTAAGTTATATGTATATATCTCATTTTATCTTAATTTGGTTTGTTTTCTTTTGAAAAAAGAATCTTTAATACACGGATCTCAAGTATTTTTGAGATGGAAAACAGATTATTTTTAGCTTTAAACCTGACTTTTGTGTTATTTGTTAATATAGATGGAGAATACCGGCACCATCAATGCACCACGGGAAGTTCAAAGTAAGTTATATATATATATATATATTGTTGGAGCTTCATGTATCATTCACTGGTATAACAGTGTCTTTTAATTCCGAAATAAATATAAGTTAGATTGATTTATTATGATATTTAGTCATTTCTTTGGCTCGTTGATCTATTTTTCAGTATATTAACTGATTGTGTTTTTAATTTTTTTACAAAATATTTCTTAATGAAATTATTTAAAATTTTATTCTGTAGTATAATATTTTTGGAAGAATTTTCTCTTCGTATTTATCTTGAATTGTTTTATAAGAAAACTAAAAAACTAATTTTAGGAAGAATACGAAATCTTAGTTAGTTTGTTTGTTTTTTTTTTTTTTTTTTAATATAATCCCAAATAAAAACCTGGAGTTTCCTCTACCCTGTCTTGTCTTAAAAATTCCAACTTCATATTATTTTCTTCTTATTTATTTTTGAGTAAGTGACAGTCTAAGAACATGATTTTACAATAAGTTATTTTCGACAATATTTTTTTAGTCTCATCTTAGTGTGTTTTGTTCTTTTTAAAGAAGTTGTTAAATCCATATCAAATTCATACATTTCCGTTAAGAAAAAACCCATCAGCATCTCTTATATTATTCATACACAACTATGTATACTCTCACACTGACTGATAATATTTCATCAACATTTTAAATTTCTCAGATGATTTATCTGATATAATTATGTATGCTAGACAGTAGGAGATCGCATCGATTAATTTATCTTAGCAATTAGACTACTCACAAGTCACAAGAAAGTTCCAAACTCATTTCATTTATGAAACACAATTGAAACAGTAATCTGATGGTTTACTATTTAGTTATTCAATGTCTAGAATTTGTTTTTTTCTATTGTTGATAGCTTTGTCTCTTCTCCATTTCCAAAAACTCAATTGGATGAGGTGCATGAATAACATGTTGTTTGGCCACACTCTTTTTATTGAAAAGAAAGATACGATTTATTTAAAAAGTAGATAGAACAGTTCGTTAAAGAAAAGGGTAAAGCAAACCCTCTATCAGAGTTGCTCGAAAATCAACATATACGAATTCCCCAGCGTCTACAGATTAAAGAAAGGAAAGGAAGAATATGAAGAAACAAGAAGATATGGAAGAATAACAAGGGATTGTAAGAAGAAGAAGAAAAGTATTTATTAAATCTAACAAGATGTTTCACTTGTTACTAAAGAAGAATCGGAGGATTATATAAATACATAATCACAAGAAGAGAAGAAGAAAATAAGAAAGAATAAATAAGGTTTGGTTTGTATAATTGATATGTGTGTTTTTGGTGGGTGGTTGAAGGATTAAGAAAGTTCCAGCTTCATATTTCTCTTTTCTCCTTAAAATTCCTGCGTATCTCACGAGTGTCCATTGCAGATTTTGAAAACTAATGTAAAGGCCAAGGGCACCTCGTACCAACGGATAATGGGATGCTTGGGCAGGTTTCAACTTTCAAAATTCAAATAACAACAGATATTCTGAAAGGAGAAAATTAAATGCATCGTACAGTTTCCCAACTACCTTTCTCTTTTACATTATCTTTTTGGATATAAAACCAAAACAAAAACCTAAGGTTTGGTTTCCTCTCTCTTTTGTCTTAAAAAAAGATCCAGCTTCATTTTTATCTTTTGTCCTCTAATTTCCTGCTTCTTATCTCATTGAGTGGTTGGAGGATTAAGCAAAAAAAAGAGCTACAGTGAGTTATATTTCTCATTTTACCTTAATTTGCTTTGTTTTTCTTTTTAGAAAAGATAAACGCAAAGGATCTTTAATACATGGATCTCAAGTTTTTTTGTGATGTAAAACGGACTATTAGTGATTGCTTTAAACCTGACTTTTGTGTTCTTTGTTACTGCAAATGGAGAGTAGCACCGGTAAGGACATAACACAACAAGCTTGCAGTAAGTTATATATATATATATCTCATTTTTATCTTAATTTGATTTCTGTTTTCTTTTTTAAAAAAGAATCTTTAATACACGGATCTCAAGTATTTTTGAGATGGAAAACGGATTATTTTTAGCTTTAAACCTGACTTTTGTGTTATTTGTTAATGTAGATGGAGAATACCGGCACCATCAATGCACCACAGGAAGCTGCAGTAAGTTATATATATATATATTGTTGGAGCTTCATGTATCATTCACTGGTATAACCGTGTCTTTTAATTCCGAAATAAATATAAGTTAGATTGATTTTTTATGATATTTAGTCATTTCTTTAGCTCGTTGATCTATTTTTCAGTATATTAACTGATTGTCTTTTTAATTTTTTTACAAAATATTTCTTAATGAAATTATTTAAAATTTTATTCTGTAGTATAATATTTTTGGAAGAATTTTCTCTTCGTATTTATCTTGAATTGTTTTATAAGAAAACTAAAAAACTAATTTTAGGAAGAATACGAAATCTTAGCTTGTTTTTTTTTTTTTTTAATATAAACCCAAATAAAAACCTGGAGTTTCCTCTACCCTGTCTTTTTTAAAAATTCCAACTTCATATTATTTTCTTCTTATTTCATTTTGAGTGAGTGACAGGTCTAAGAACATGATTTTACAATAAGTTATTTTCGACAATATTTTTTTAGTCTCATCTTAGTGTGTTTTGTTCTTTTTAAAGAAGTTGTTAAATCCATATCAAACTCATACATTTCCGTTAAGAAAAAAACCCATCAGCATCTCTTATATTATTCATACACAACTATGTATACTCTCACAACTATTGATAATATTTCATCAACAATTTAAATTTCTCGGATGATTTATCGATATAAATATGTATGATAGATGTAGGAGATCGCATCGATTAATTTATCTTAGCAATTAGACTACTCACAAGTCCCAAGAAAGTTCCAAACTCATTTCAATTATGAAACACAATTGAAACAATGAATCCGATGGTTTACTATTTAGTTATTCAATGTCTAGAATTTGTTTTTTTCTATTGTTGATAGCTTTGTCTCTTCTCCATTTCCAAAAAACTCAATTGGATGACGTGCATGAATAACATGTTTTTTGGCCACACTCTTTTTATTGAAAAGAAAGATACGATTTATTTAAAAAGTAGATATAACTGTTCATTAAAGAAAAGGGTAAAGCAAACCCTCTATCGAAGTTGCTCGAAAATCAACATATACGAATTCCCCACCGTCTACAGATTAAAGAAAGGAAACGAAGAATATGAAGAAACAAGAAGATATGGAAGAAAAAGAAGGGATTGTAAGAAGAAGAAGAAAAGTATTTATTAAATCTAACAAGATGTTTCACTTGTTACTAAAGAAGAATCGGAGGACTATATAAATACATAATCACAAGAAGAGGAAAAGAAAATAAGAAAGAATAAATAAGGTTTGGTTTGTATAATTGATATGAGTGTTTTTGGTGGGTGGTTGAAGGATTAAGAAAGTTCCAGCTTCATATTTCTATTTTGTCATTACTATTAGATAAGGCACTCTTATGATGAACATTAACATATTGGTATTTCGCCTTAAGTTCCTCCAAAGAAAGGGTATTCAACTTGCTATCAACAAAGCTATTTAGAGAATCATTGAGATATCTAGAAGAATATCACCATCAATAGGATGAGGGAGAGAGCGAAATAAAGAGGTCGCCTCATCGGTAAGGCTATAAATCTCTCAGAGGAATAGATAATTACAATAGGATCAAAAGACATAAATAAACAGATTGTCAAAGGAAGTAAAATACTACGCACCAACTAAGTGATCATTCCTCCTTTGAAGATCGGATATCTTGTTTCTACAAGAAGAGACATTAGCTTCAAGTTGATGATTCCTCTTGCGAAGATCAGCAACGTCATTCTCATGAGCGGAAGCTTGGGATTTGAGTTCATTATTCTTAGCTGCAAGCTTGCGACGCCTCCTTTCATAGTCCGAAGAGACAACATATGATGAATGAGCCACCTGCGAGATTATTAAGAAAGTATGAGAAACTTTTGCATGATTTAACCTTAAGGAAAGCGCGAAAGTATAAAAAAAAAAACCATAGAAGCAAGCGAATATTGAAAACTTGGACTCAAAGCTGAGGAATCTCCACGAAGAGAATCATCATCCAAGGTAGAAGCATATATTATCTTCGCAAGAGTCTTACAAGTGTGAGCTAATGAATCATATCCAACTTCTGTCATGGAGTCAGAAAAGATACCAGAAATTTGTTCCATTGAAGATTTAATAGTGGGATTTTCACCAAGAAGACTGTCCTCATCATCTTCGCTGGATTGAGAATTTGAAGAAGAAGAAGAAGGTGCCTTCGTCTTTTTAGGAGGATTCTTGAAAGAGGATTTAGAAGTAGTCTTCTTGCTGCGAATTATACCTTTTCCTTTCGCACATACAGTTCCAGCTTCCACCTATGCGAATAATGAGAGATAAGAAATAGAGGCAACAATATTGTTAAGATTATACAAAAGATATTTCTTACTTCATTATTGTGCGAAGGTGTCGCTCGAGATGATTTTTTAGCCTTTTTCGCTTGATCAGCCATCTGAAATGAGGAAAATAGATAAGAATGGTGGAAGATATATATATAAAGGAATTAAGGGTAATAAAAGACACTTACCACTCTCTCTTCTTGGGCCATCCCAATGCCCAAGGTTCATAGCGAAGCCCCTCGGGAAGGGAAAGGGTTAAACCATTTTCATCCCTACCGGTGATGTATGGTCCAACCAAGACGATGGGATATTCTAACCATCGCGTGTCATTTGACCAAAGTGAGCGGTATTGTTCATAGTGTCATGCCAATCGACATCTCGCATGATTCTTTCCTCTTCTGCGAGACCATATTTTATATACAAGCGAACAACCCATTTAGATGCACTACTTTTCATGATGGTAACTTCGTATTTTTTGAAAAACTTTTCTAGGGTATAGTCAGTAGGGTTAATTTCCTCATCCCGATGATTAGGATTTCGCTTCTCCACTAGGTACAGGGATTCTAAACCTGCTGCACGACGAGAATATTCAAGAGCTATTCTGATACTATCGCCACTAAGCTGAAATAAGCCGCGCGAAAAATCAGGGTGTGCGAGGATCTTATAAAACAAGGGAATTCTGGGATCGTAAAGGGGAATAGGAAGACCGGAAAGAAGTTGTCCCACTGAAATGATAACCTTTTGATTACTCCATTCATCATGAGAAAACCATTCAGGTCCAAGTTTAGATGAAGGTTTTGATCCAGCAGGGACAAACAACGAGAAACCCCGTGCATCGAATTCATTCTTTAATCTATCGAATGCCTGTTCGTTCTTCCAACCAGCTTTAGCCATATTTTAGTATGGGAATGAGGAATAATAAAAATATGGTGAGAGATGATTGAGAAAATAAAAATCAAGATGATTGAGATCTGAGAAGTAACAGAGGAAGTGCGAGAAAAGAGAAGATAAAAGGTAAGAAGTATGAAATCAGAAGAATAGCAGCAGAAGAAAATAGTTGCGAAGCATAAAGGAAAGAGAGTAAAAAGAAGTATGAATAAGAAGGAGAGTAAATAAGATATTTATATTCATTTATGCGAGATATACATTCATTAATGCGACGCTTGAGAATGAACGGATAAGAAGAAGCGGTTATAAAGGACGTGTCAATTCAAGAGTAGTTGAAAAGACACGCGTAAGTTCTCACGCTTAGATCAGGGGAATATGTCAGTTGAAAAGAATACGAAAAGGTGAGTGGGTGCGGCATTATAAATTAGAGATTTCTCGTATCGCTCCCTTTCCAAAGAAACGACATGAGAAGAGGCAAAATGTAGATACTAAATACTGCACACCTATTAAGTATGCGAAGTGATGATTGTCAAGACGGAGCGAAGACTATCGCGTATATATTATTCAGGATGACGCACCAGATGACGTCAGGCGAGTCACGAGTAAAGTGTGATGATCATGAGAGGTGATAGAATATTGTTTGTTCTCCAAGTTAGAATTCATCTCAATACATGTAATAATATTGAAGATTTTATGAATGAATGTATGAAGTTTTAGATGATCACTTGAATTATTATTAGATTTCATTAAGGGGGTGGTTGTAGGATTTCCAGCAACTACAACTTGGAGGATGAGAGCAGCTTCCAACACTTCTTCTTTGCTTTAGTTCGCAAACTAAGAATCATTGGATTCTTTTTTCTTTTCTTTTTTTTGATCGGCATTGGATTCTTTTCTTTAGTTGCGATGAAAGTAAATCATTGGATTCTTTTCTTTAGTTGCGATGAAAGTAAATCATTGGATTCTTTTCTTTAGTTTTTTCTCAGTTAATCTAACACAACCGACAAGTTATCTGTCGGGCCACATGAGTCAACAAATGAAAAGAATCCAAATGGGCTGAAGTTAATCATGCTGCTTATCTCTCATTCAACGCATTTATAAGATTCACTCGACAACTTTGTATCATAATCAACAGTGATCTCCATTATTCTTGTCGGGCTTCTTTTTCACTAGAAAGAGAAACGAATAGTATACATAGTAAATTTCCATAAAAACCCAATTCATACGCCTCCAATACCATCACCAAACAAAATTTATAACAAACCCGAGATTCTAAAAAAACTTAATTTCCATCTTAGTTTCTTGATTTAGCTATTTAGAGAATCTTTGAAATATTCTAGAAGAATATCACCATTAATAGGATGAGGGAGAGAGCGAAATAAAGAGGTCGCCTCATCAGTAAGGCTGTAAATCTCTGCAGGAATAGATAATTACAATAGGATCAAAAGACATAAATAAACAGATTGGCAAAGGAAGTAAAAGATTACGCACCAACTAACTGATCACTCCTCATTTGAAGATCGGATATCTTGTTTCTACAAGAAGAGACATTAGCTTCAAGTTGATGATTCCTCTTGCGAAGATCAGCAGCGTCATTCTCATGAGCGGAAGCTTGGGATTTGAGTTCATTATTCTTAGCTGCAAGCTTGCGAAGCCTCCTTTCATAGTCCGAAGAGACAACATATGATGAACGAGCCACCTGCGAGATTATTAAGCAAGTATGAGAAACTTTTGCATGATGTAACCTTAAGGAAAGCGCGAAAGTATTAAAAAAAATACCATAGAAGCAAGCGAATATTGAAAACTTGTACTCAAAGCTGAGAAGCTCCACGAAGAGAATCATCATCCAAAGTAGAAGCATATATTATCTTCGCAAGAGTCTTACAAGTGTGAGCTAATGAATCATCTCCAACTTCTGTCATGGAGTCAGAAAAGATACCAGAAATTTGTTCCATTGAAGATTTAATGGTGGGATTTTCACCAAGAAGATTGTCATCATCATCTTCGCTGGATTGAGAATTTTAAGAAGAAGAAGAAGGTGCCTTCCTCTTTTTAGGAGGATTCTTGAAAGAGGATTTAGAAGTAGTCTTCCTGCTGCGAATTACACCCTTTCCTTTCGCACATACAGTTCCAGCTTCCACCTATGCGAATAATGAAAGATAAGAAATAGAGGCAACAATATTGTTAAGATTAAACAAAATATGTTTCTTACTCCATTATTGTGCGAAGATGTCTCTCGAGATGATTTTCTAGCCTTTTTCGCTTGATCAGCCATCTGAAATGAGGAAAATAGATAAGAATGGTGAAAGATATATATATGTATATATATATAAAGAATTAAGGGTAATAAAAGACAGCTTACCACTCTCTCTTCTTCGGGCCATCTGAATGCCCAAGGTTCATAAGCAGGAAGCCCCTCAGGAAGGGAAAGGGTTAAACCATTTACATCCCTACCAGTGATGTATGGTCCAACCAAGACGATGGGATATTCTAACCATCGCGTGTCATTTGACCAGCGAGCGGTATTGTTCAAAGTGTCATGCCAATCGACATCTCGCATGATTCTTTCCTCTTCCGCGAGACCATATTTTGTAGACAAGTGAACAACCCATTTAGATGCACTACTTTTCATGATGGTAACTTCGTAGTTTTTGAAAAACTTTTCTAGGGTATAGTCAGCAGGGTTAATTTCCTCATCCCGATGATCAGGATTTCGCTTCTCCACTGGGTATAGAGATTCTAAACCTTCCGCGCGACGAGAATACTCAAGAGTTATTCTGATACTATCGTCACTAAGTCAAATAGGCCGCGAAAAATCGGGGTGTGCGAGGATCTTATAAAACAAGGGAATTAAGGATCATAAAACTGAAATGATAACCTTTGATTACTCCATTCATCAAGAGAAACCATTCAGGTCCAAGTTTAGATGAAGGTTTTGATCCAGCAGGGACAAACAACGAGAAACCCCGTGCACCGAATTCATTCTTTAATCTATCGAATGCCTGTTCGTTCTTCCAACCAGCTTTAGCCATATTTTAGTATGGGAATGAGGAATGGTAAAAATATGGTGAGAGATGATCGAGAAAATAAAAATTAAGATGATTGAGATCTAAGAAGTAACAGAGGAAGTACGAGAAAAGAGAAGATAAAAGGTAAGAAGTATGAAATCAGAAGAATAGCAGCAGAAGAAAATAGTTGCAGAGCATAAAGGAAAGAGAGTAAAAAGAAGTATGAAGAAAAATGAGAGTAAATAAGATATTTACTCTCGATTCCTGAGATATACATTCATTAATGCGACGCTTGAGAATGAAACGGATAAGAAGAAGCGGTTATAAAGGACGTGTCGGTTCAAGAGTAGTTGAAAAGACATGCGTAAGTTCTCACGCTTAGATCAGGGGAACATGTCAGTTGAAAAGAATACGAAAAGGTGAGTGGGTGCGGCATTATAAATTAGAGATTTCTCATATCGCTCCCTTTCCAAAGAAACGACATGAGAAGAGGCAAAATGTAGATACTAAATACCGCACACCTATTAAGTATGCGAAGTGATGATTGTCAAGACGGAGCGAAGACTATCGCGTATAGCTTATTCAGGATGACGCACCAGATGACGTCAGGCGAATCACGAGTAAAGTGTGATGATCATGAGAGGTGATAGAATATGTGCGAAAAGAGTCAATGTAAGCGTGCGTTAACACCGCACGCCAGATCCGAAAATAAAGGTTTTATTAGCTGTCATAAGGGGACCTAGCAACCTTATATAAGGGGACCTAGCAACCCCTATATAAGGGGACCTAGCAACCTTGTAAAGGGAGAGAACTTTTTGAGAGTTTAGACTTCGAATTTAGGAGAGAGAAAGATCGTTTGTTCTCCAAGTTAGAATTCAGCTCAATACATCTAATAATATTGAAGATTTTATGAATGAATGTACGAAGTTTTAGATGATCACTTGAATTATTATTAGATTTCATTAAGGGTGGTTGTAGGATTTCCAGCAACTACAACTTTAAGGATGAGAGCAGCTTCCAGCACTTCTTCTTTGCTTTAGTTCGCAAACTAAGAATCATTGGATTCTTTTTTCTTTTCTTTTTTTGATCGGCATTGGATTCTTTTCTTTAGTTGCCATGAAAGTAAATCATTGGATTCTTTTCTTTAGTTTTTTCTCAGTTGATCTAACACAACCGACAAGTCATCTGTCGGGCCACATGAATCAACAAAAGAAAAGAATCCAAATGGGCTGAAGTTAATCATGCTGCTTATCTCTCGTTCAACGCATTTACAAGATTCACTCGACAACTTTATATCATAATCAACAGTGATCTCCATTATTCTTGTCGGGCTTCTTTTTCACTAGAAAGAGAAACGAATAGTATACATAGTAAATTTCCATAAAAACCCAATTCATACGCCTCCAATACCATCACCAAACAAAATTTATAACAAACCTGAGATTCTAAAAAAAACTTGATTTCCATCTTATTTTCTTGATTTAACTACGTTTGCTCATCCATCCATCCATCCATTTATTTCTTTCCTAATTATCATTCTTCATTAATATCATGGCAACCCAAGAGTTACTTGTTAGCGGTGTAACCGAGTTATTGAAAATTTTGGGGTCTGTTGTTTCCCGACAGATTAATCAGGCTTGGGGTGCCCATGATGATCTCAAAAAACTTGAAGAAACTTTGGAGATGATAGCGGCTGTGACAACTGATGCTGAGGAGCAGCAAGAGATTTCTAAGCTCGTGCAACTTTGGTTAAAAAGGCTCAATGATGTTGTGTTTGATGCTGATGATGTTCTGGATGAGTTTGCTTATGAAGCAATGCGTCAAAAGGAACTGTGTGGCAAGAGATCTAAGGTACGACAATTATTTTCACCGTGCACCTCAGTTGCCTTTAATTGCAAGATGAGTCGGAAAATGGGTCGGAATATAAAAAATATTAACACCAGGCTAGATGATATTTCCACTGAGATTGAAAAGTATAACTTACATTTCACCCCTCGTGTTAACACTTATGATCTCTACACTGTGCAACAAAACCGAGAGCTTGCATCCTTGGTAAATGAATCAACTGTCATAGGAAGAGATAATGATAAGTCTGCCATCATAGATATGTTAACCACAGTCCAGGAATCATCAGCATCATCATCTTTAAAGTTTTCTGTCGTATCCATAGTGGGTATGGGTGGGTTAGGGAAAACTGCACTTGCTCGACTGGTCTACAAAGATGACTTAGTAGAGAGGTCCTTCGAGAAAACCGGTTGGGTATGTGTTTCTGATGATTTTAACATCAAGAAAATCTTAATGAAAATAATTGAGTCAGTTACCAATAAGAAGTGTGATGATTATTCAAATCACACGGTCTTGGTTGATAAATTCCGAAAAGAGTTGAGCAATACAAAATATTTACTAGTACTCGATGATCTGTGGAATGAGGATGCAGAAGAATGGAATACACTTGAACGTTTGCTTTGCGTGGGTGCTCAAGGCAGTAGAGTCTTAGTCACTACACGTAGCGATAAGGTTGCATCTATTGTCGAAGGTGCTATCTCACCATACGTACTAGGAAAGTTGCCTGATATTGTTTGTTGGTCTATCATCAAGAGTAAAGCATTTTCTCCAGGTGGTGCAATAGAGACTCCAAACTTGATATGTATAGGAAAGAAAATTGCAGAAAGTTGTGGTGGTTTACCGCTAGCTGCAAACTTTCTTGGTAATGTTTTGCGCTTGTGTAAAACCGAGACCGATTGGCAGTCAATCCTAGATGATGATAGTTTCAAGAAGCCAGAGAAAGACAAAATCATATCTATATTGAAACTAAGTTATGATAAGTTACCATCACATTTGAAACTTTGTTTTTCCTATTGCTCTTTATTCCCAAAAGATTGGGACATTGATAGGAAGGTTTTAGTTCGGTTGTGGATGGCTGAAGGTTTCCTTCATCTATCTCATGGTGGGAATCAAATATCACTAGAAGATGTTGGTGATAGTTATTTCCATAGTTTGCTAGCCAATTCGTTCTTTCAAGATGTGACATCTGATACGTTAGGCGATGTCAAAACATGCAAGATGCATGATCTAGTACATGATCTTGCCCAGAGAGTCAGCGGTGTTCATGATATCAAGGTTGTCAATTCTTGTGAAATGGAATGCATTTCTCAATTTAGGCGATTTCTATTAGGTGCAGATGTGCATACATCAAAAGTCTTGGAAAAAATAAAACGTCCAAGGTCTATTTTTTCCCTTCAAAAATGTGATTTAGGAGAATTTATACTTTATGGCAAGAGTCTGCGGGTAGTTTGTTTGCTCAGTGATTTCGAACTAGATGTTGATTCTCCGGGAGTAGACGTTCATTCTTTGATATTTAAGCATAAGCATATGAGGTACCTTGACCTGTCTTATTGTAGTTTTAATGAAGGACGGAATGTGTCCATCAATCAACTTTACAATTTGCAGACATTGGTTCTTCATGAATGCGAAAATGTTAAAATGATTCTTGTAGGCATTGGGGCTCTGAAGATTTTAAGGCACCTAGATCTATCATGTTCGGATGTTAAAGAGTTTGATGTTTCTATCGTTCAGCTTACCAACTTGCAGACATTAGACCTAACCGAGTGCAGGGAATTAGTAGCCTTACCTGAACATATTGGGTCTTTAAAATATCTAAGAGAGCTGAAAATCAAATACTGTGGAAAGTTAAATGTTTTACCTACAGAAGTCGGAAAATTGACCCGATTAAGGTGTTTGGAATTGTGTGGTACTAAGGTTGGAGTATTACCTGAGTCATGCATCAACAACCTCTCCAATTTGGAGTTCATCCATTTTGGTCACTGCAAGCTTCCCAAGGAAATTAAAAATTTGTCAAAATTGAGAATTCTTAAACATTATAGAGAGAACGAAGATGAAATTCCCAGAGGTATAGAAACTCTAACCGGCCTTGAAGTGTTGTATCCTTATCTGGTGAGGGACACCTCTTGTAGTGGTGGTGGCGGTGGGATCGAAGAATTAGCAAACCTAAATTCTCTACAGGTGTTAAAGATTCTCAATCTGGAATTTGTGAGAGGTGTTATTGATGCGAGGAGAGCAAAGTTAGAGATAAGACGGACCTTGGTGATCTGTGTCTAGAATGGGGACGTCCGCTTTCAATGACGATAATGAAATGCCATTTGATGAGGTGTTGGAAGGTCTCAAACCTCACCCTAATTTGACAGAGTTGGAAATACATGATTTTCCGGGTTCAAAGCTGCCCTAAATGGATGGGTTCACCCAGCTGCCTTCCGAATTTAGTGGAAATAAATTTTTGGTGTTGTGATAATTGTGAGAAGCTACCAGCGGTGGGTATGCTCCCATGTCTGAGGATTCTAAATATTTGGGGAATGCGTTCAGTGAAGTGTTTGGGTGATGAGTTTTATTACCAACAAGAAGAAGATGAAGAAGAAAGAATCAGCAGCAGTAGTAATGCTGTAAATGCTACTACAGTATCATTATTTCCTTCGTTGATTAGTTTAACGTTGTCCGGTATGATAAACCTACAAGAATGGGTAGCTCCTCGTCCCACTTATAATCTGTTTTCTTCCCTTGAGAACCTATCTATCCGATGTCCAAAACTGAACACCACTCCAAAATCATTTTCTTTCCTTAAGGAGCTGAATTTATATCTCATCGACAAGGCAGTAAGCTCAATCTTTAGTACCACTGGAGGACTTACCTCTCTCAAATCCGTTAAAATAGATGGTTGTAAAAACCTATATATCCCACTCGGCGTCCTACTCAAAAACATTACTCCGAATCTTCAAAAACTATCCATCGAAAGTTGCTCTAAGTTACAAGGTTTTGTTGACGATGATGACTTAAACAACTACAACAATAAGGATGGTGATGATGATGATGATGAGGCAATATTACCTTTTTCATGTCCTGAGATCAACTCCAACTCCAAGAATACAAGCAATTCTCTCCGCTCATTAACTTTCAGGAAATGTCCCTTTTTAACATTACTCCCGGATTTAAGATCGTTCACTTCTCTCCGGGAACTGATCATCTTGGGATGTGACAAAGTGAAGGAGTCAATGCCCTACGATCTCAAGACACTTACTTTTCTTGAGAAGTTGGAATTTGATTTCGTTCAAAGAGAATATGAGCATCCAGAAGATCTAGCTGATAAATCATAACGTATCAGAAACAGGTAAACCCTTGTCGACTCTCTGCTCCTCCTATTTATTTCATAGTCATTTATCAAAAAAAAAAAAAAAAAATGTTATGATATGGTACAACAGAGTTAGATTTGCAAAATATATTTTGTTTTTACTAACTATTACTTTCTCTATGTCTTCTTATGTTTGAGATGGTAATTAATTTGCTTGAGAATTATTGACTCTGGAATTATAGGTATTATGAGGATGCTGAGGATTGATGGTCTCCATGGTTCCATGATCTCGGGACATGGATCAGTACCTTACCATGTGGCAAATACTTCTCATTATAATGTTGGTTGATATTAAATATTTATGTATTAGTATGTTCAATCGATTCTTATATTAAAGTTACTCTTTGCTTGGAACTGAACATGATTTTTATTTATTTATGAAGGTGCAAGAAAATGAAGAGGGTGGTGTATATGTGAAAGATTCTCCAAAGCATAGTGGTAATGTTTGTTGAATCATTTCATAGCAGTATCAATCAATCTGACTTCTTCTTGTCTTATAGGCCCGTTTACAAATGATGACGTCCGAGAATTCAGTGATGGCTTTTGTTATATTTTCTGGGATTTTGTTTAAACTTGTTTCTTGCCTCTGCAAATGATTGGTGGTGGTTGTGGTGCCAACCTAGTTGGGATGACAGTCACCATAGTGATGCTCATGGGGCTGAAGTCTTGTGTGTTTATATTTCTATCTTTTAATTTTTGTCAGTGTGTTTTGTTTAAATCTGGGGCTACCGCTTCTGCTATCTTGGAATTATGAGTACAAGGATGTAATCAAGCTCTTAATCCCCAGCAAGAACTTAACTGCACTGTGCAAAGGATACTCTCATGAGGAATCTTCTTGTGCAAATGAAAAACTTTCATGTTTTTAGACCCCTTATAAAAAATTCTGTGTTGTTTGAGTTGAAGTAAATGAAAAACGTGCAAGAACTTGAAAATTTTCAAATTAGAAGAAAAAACCAACAGCAACAACACCTACCAAAACACCAAAGCAAACTTCTTAATAGACTAGATATTATTCTGGTTTCCATATTTACCTGTAGGGGATAATATCCGACATTACCGTCAGTATTCTCAAGAGAGATTTCATTGATTTTCAATATAAAGGTTTCCCCCGAGAACATAATTCTCCAAGGAAGATATTCCAAAACCCAAGATGGTATCAGCCACCCATCGATCCCTCCTCCTCTAAAGAAAATCGCTTTGAATCCATGGCAGTGAGAAGAAAACCTTCATCCTAGCTTTTGTCGTTCACAACATCAAAACCCTCATCCCGTTATCCTAGACATCAAACAAGACGAGTATTCCTGCGGGGGTTTTTCTCTTTGACCTTCACCTTCAAACACATCGATTGCTCTTTCCGAATCGATGGATCGCAAAGACCCGCAGATGTTGATGAAGACACCTAAAACAATTAGATGCCCTATGTCGTCAATGGATGTTCGCCACCATGACCAAGGATCTCATGCTTACCGCTTCAAGAAAGGGAAAACTCAATAAGAACTTTGGGATCATCTTAAGACCCTATTTCAAGACAACAAAGGTAGCCGTGTCTGCATCTTGAAAGTAAGTTTGTGAATCTCAAGTTTTCCATTGTGCTAGTGTTGATGACTATTGTGACAAGCTTAAGTCTTTGTCCGATCGATTACAAGATCTTGATTTTCCCATGAATGATAAGAGATTGGTTATCCAATTGAATGGACTTCCTGGAGGAATACAACACCGTAGCCTCATTCATACAAAGAATCTATGCCAACTTTGATGCCGCCGATCGCAACCGCACCAAGAAATCCGACGCTACACAACATTGTTCCCACACCGCACCAACTCGCTCGCGCTGTGATCCCCCATGGATCGAAATACTTCTCGTCATCATCATCCTGGTAAACGTGGTAAGTCTCAACCTAATGATCGACGCCCTGGATCTGGCTTCACTACAACTTCGGCTGGAAATCCTCCTCTACTGCCCACACCGATAAGTTATCGTCCATCTCAAATTAATTCTACACCGCATACTCTCCCTACCGGACACCGTCATCGGGCTATTCCACCTTGCCCGCACTCGACTATGACACTCGGGCAGACTTTCGATCCACATCGCAGTAAAGCAGATACTCCCACCTCCCCGCAACAACAGCCGCTGTCGTTCTCCTAAGACCGACGTGGTCAAGCCTATATCACTCCTTCCACCGAGTCACTACAGCCCACTGACATACGGAATGCTTACAACGCTTATGCATTTACACTACTGATGATAACTTTATATGGACACCGGTGCTACTCGCATATTGCTCAGCCGGGACTAAAATGCTAACAACGTTTCAACAATAAGATCAAGACGCCCATCTTAGTTGGCAATGGCAATAAGATTCCTAAGTTGGCGCCTAGTGGTACTAAACTCATACCCCTTCCTCCCGTATTCTTCAACTCAAAATACTCTTGTTGTTCCTGATATCATTAAAAACTAATTTCGCTCGTAAGTTTACCACCTAATCGTGGTGTCTCATGAGTTTGATCCTTCGGTTTTTCAGTGGAAGGATCTGAAGCTCAAGATCGACTATCCTTCGATGTACAAGGCTGGGAGCTCTATCCCATCACCAACTCCGCTCGTGCCATCTCTCCACCGCTCACAGCCCTCACCCATTTCTCTTAATTGCTCGCAGATATTTATATGGTCGCCTTGCACCCCGCAAGGTCGTTTTGGATGTCTTACGTACCAATAATTTATTCATGTAATAATAATCATTCTTCCAAACTTTGTCATTCTTGTCAAGTCGTTAAACATGTTCGATTACCATTTTATGAATCTAATTCCATTACTTTTGCTCCTTTGACATCATTCATAGCGTATTTATGGACCTCTCCATTGCATGTCGATACCGGTTACCGTTATTACCTTATATTGCTTGATGATTACACCAACTATCTATGGGTTTATCCTCTAAAGTTTAAATCCCAAGTTTATAGTAAATTCTTGAATTTTCGCTCTTTCGTTCAAACTCAATTTGAACGTAAAATAAAATGTTTTCAATGTGATATGGGCCGTGAATTTGACAACTCTTCTTTCCAAAATTTTCTCGTGACAATGGTCTCATTTTTTCGCTTCTCTTGCCCCCCAAACTTCCTCCTTAATGGCAAGGCCGAACGCATGATACGCCGTGTCAATGATATCACTGCACTTTATGTCTCACGCCCGCTCCACCCAAATATTGGGTCTACTCTCTTCACATGGCAAAGCAGTATCTACATAATCTTCTACCTACCAAAGTCCTAAATTTTCACTCACCCGTGTTCATCCTCTATCAACGAAAACCAACGCATGATCATCTCGTACCTTCTCGGGTTGTCTTTGTTATCCCAATCTCTTCAACAACTCCTCATAAACTTGCCCCTCGCTCCACTAGATGTGTATTCCTTGGTTTTCCTCCCAACCATCGTGGATATCGCTGCCTTGATCTTGCAACAAACAAGATCATCCTTTCTCGTCATGTCACCTTCGACGAATGATGCTCTTCTATGCCGTTTTATTGATTTGATGAAACGTGAGTTTGCTATGTCCGACCTTGGACCGCTACATCATTTTTTGGGCATTAGTGTTACTCGCTCATCTTCGGGGACTACATTTGTCTCACTAAGATATGCACAAGACATTATTGCCCGTGCCTCCATGACAACATGCAATCCAGTGGCTACCGGTGGCCGACACCAACTCCAAGCTCAGCCCTCTCGGGTCCCGCTCTTAAGGATCCCACTTTATACGTAAGCCTGGGCGAGCTCTACAAGACCTCACCTTCACTAGGCCTGGATATCTCATACGCAGCTTCAACAGTATGTTTATTCATGCATGACCCCGGAGAGCCTCATATGCCATTAAGCGGATCATTCGCTATCTTCTGTGGCACCATCAATCATGGATTATTTCTCTTGGTCTCCAACATTTTCGGCTTAACAAAGATACGATGCTGATTAGGGCGGGTTGCCCCATTCTCGTCGATCTACTTCGGGCTCACCGTCTTCCTTTGGTGACAACCTCATCTCTTGGTCATCCAAACGTCAAGCAATCCGTGTTCTCGATCCAAAGGTCCGGTCGATACCGGGTGGGCAATGCCGTTGCAACGAGACTACTTGGCTCCGCAACCTCCTTCTTGAGCTTCATCTACCCTTTACGACGCTGCCACTATCTATACCGTGATAATGTAAGTGCAAATTGCATATGTCCTGGAGACCCGGTTCAACATCAAAGCACCAAACATGTGGAAATTGATATACACTTTGTTCGCGGATCAGAGTCAGATCTGGCGGTACATTCATGTCCTTCATGTCCCTCCGAAAAATCGATGTCGACATCTTCACCAAGGGGCTTCCGTCAGCTGCTTTATTCGTTTTGACTAGTCTTAGCGTTTGCTCCTCTCCCGCTGGACTAAGGGGGTGTAATAGACTAGATATTATTCTGGTTTCCATATTTACCCTCAAAAGGGATAATATCCGACATTCTATCGTGGTATTCTCAAGAGAGATTTCATTGATTTTCAATATAAAGGTTTCCCTGGAGAACATAATTCTCCAAGGAAGATATTCCAAAACCCAAGACTTCTGATGTTGGGACCAGTTTGGTAATTTTTGTTTTTGGATGACTAGGAAGAAGTCGTCCATATTTCCCAATTTGGTTGTTATGCTGCTATGAAAAATGAAAAATAGCCCGAAGTTATACTCCTAAAATTTATTGGGCATTTTGACCTATGTTTAATAGGCCATCAAATTTTTCCCATGGCCATGGACATTGATGCAAAGGAAACATGTTATCAGTTGAAAGGTAAAGTAAAAGTCATTCCTGATGGTGAGAATGACATCGCGGAGTTTGGTGCTCGTGGTTTAGTCGAATTCCCACAAGGATTGTCGAAGAAAACTAAAACACTTATGTATGACATGTTTTTTTTTTTTTTTTTTTTTGATAAGAACTTATGTATGACATGTAGGAAACAATAATAATAGCACAGAAATGAGACAAGCGACCTTACATTTCAAAACCATGTAAATATGCTCTCCGTTTCAAAAAGATACAAGCCTATTTTTTTGAAACGGAGGTAGTAGGACACATTAACCTAATTTTCTCTAACAGGCTCATTCAGATCATTGTAAACATATGAGGAAAGTAAACAAGTGCAATAATATACCTGGGGATAAAGAACAAGTCAACAAGTGACTAAGCAAGCAATGGCACATCAGGTGTCTAACAATATATAGTATTACCGGGGCTTGTTAATTGGCGTGAAAAAATCTCTAAATACTGTATTTCTCGGAGATTTACAAAGTATTTGAGACAGAAACAAGGTTCAGAAGAGTGGAATGGCGATGCCTGAATTCTATATACTATTGGGTAACCTATCACCAGGAATTACAAACACTCAATTACCTCTATTACCAGTGTGGTTGTTCTTTCAAGAATTTTCTGTCTCAACCGTGTTTTAGTACGTTTTTCTACTGGAGTTAAGGGCCCAACAGAGTCCTATTTTAGTGAAGAATTAGTAAAAGGACTCAATTGGCGCCCTGATGCCAATCCTCTTTAACCTTTCTACTTTAAGGTTCAAACAAATTTATATACAATGCTTTCTATTTCTATCAAAGAGTCAGAAGAGTGAAATCTGACTCCAGCAAATTTCACGAAAAAGAAAAAAGAACCAGCAGTTTGACAGGGCAATGTGTGTGTTATCGTCGACTAAATCCGCTCTTCTTTTCGACTCGAACAACATGGTATAAGCAAAGAACATCATGGTATAAGCAGAAATCTAATAATGGTTTAGTAACCCACTTGATACGACAGTACTGGATACATTTCAACCAGCAAACAGCCTGACATACTCTAGATTTGTGATATTTCCGGAATTGAACCTAACATGTTATGGAGCACAACTAGTCTAAAATTTGCACAACTATAGAATTGAACATACTGCAGATATAATATTAATCCATACATCGAAGCATATTACCATGAAATCTTAATACATTAAATCATGTTATAAGAAAGTCAAAAATTTCTTCTCTCAGTGCAGTGCACTCATCATAGACCGCATTCAGATAACCCTTCAGTTTTGCCAATTCTGCTGTGACCCTTTTCAGTTCACCAAAAGAACCAAAAGCAATCACTTCTGCGCCGATAGTCATCACAAAGATCATGGCAAAACATGTCCAGAAATACATTGCTCATGTTATCTGGGTAACATCAATCTTGGTCTTGGGGTCAAATTTGACAAGCGTGACTCCACTATGATTGAAAAAATCATGTTCTTGTTTACGAATGTCGTCAACCTGCAGGTGTTGGCCGTGTTCATCAATACTACTTCTTCATCACTGATTTTCTCAATTCTTTCTTTCGGATAATCAATGCGCAGGATATGGGCGTCATCCTCCTCGATGCATGGCGCTTAAGATATTAAAGAAAAGAAAAACAACTACAACGACATGTAACTCAAGGAGAATCATAAAAATTCAATCGTGAATAATCATATATGGAGGCGCTGCAAACTAGTACTAACGAAAATCCCTTCTTTGTTTTCTTGATAAGATTAGAATATATTACGAGATAACAAAACCTAAATTTGTATTTATTTATTTACAACTATGCCCTTATTTGCATCTAAGATCACACGTTATTTTCCAATACTACTAGATGCATGCGGACGATACTACAACTTGAAAGGGTGAAGTAGCAAAGCAAAGCAACAATCCTGCTTACATTACACGCTAGTTAACGGATACATAACAACATTCTTATTTGCAAGTACATATGTAAAAAAGTAAATTTGGTTTTATCCACCTCAGGAAAATAAAAGCCTAGAGGAGTTTTTTTTTTTTTTTTTCCTAACTGGGTCACCTTACCTCTTTCTCCTTAAAATCTTTAGGGTTTCTAGCAGTACATATAGCAACTTTGATTATTCTATAGAACTGTAAATCTCTGGGTAATGTTTTTCTTTAAAGTTATATTTGTTCTTGGTTGAGAAAATACCAGAAGATATCATAAATATTATATCAATACCCTTTTCTTATGCTATTCAATTATTAGGTAAAAAAGTTTACAGTTAATTGGATTCTCGATGGGAAGTTTAGATTAATTGGATTCTTGAATTATTCAGAAACCAGTTTGAAAAATGGCAAAAGGTGAAAATAGATTTTGATTTTGTAAGATCGGGAGAGACCATAAATCTGATAAATGTAAAACCAACTATTTCTATCAGATTTCATGGTCTTATTAGATTTGTGTCGCAATATGAATTTCAGAGTTTTGATCCTTCTCTATTTTTATTCAAAGTTGTATAGTATAATAAAATCTAACTGCAAGGGAGAGTTTAATCAAAGTTATATAGTATATGATTGAATGGTTTTTCAATCGATGATCGAAGAAATACATAAGCGCAAAAGAAATAACGAGTGTATATTTCACATAATAAGCCATCAGATTTAATAATTACGTGTATTGTTTGGATGTGATGCAGAGCATATACAAGTTCCAGAAGATTCCTCATAGAAGCTTGGCTTCTAAGTTTTTCCTAGTTCATGTCTTTCTTTATTTTAGGACTCTTTTAGATTTCCTTTTTGATTCACGTTTCTAGTTTAGTTATTAAGCTTAAGCCTATATAAAGGTTAGTCTTATTCTTGTTTAGACACATCTTATTATCAATCAAATATTATTGAAACTATCTTCTTCTTCTATTTTTTTTTCTTTTCTTCTTCTTCTTAATCAATTCTCTTCTTTCTTATCCTACAACAATCTCTCATTGCTTTCTTTCACTTATACCACATCAATTGGTATCATCCGCTTAGTTTAGGTTTTTCAACTTTTACTAGATCCTGTTTCAAATCGCTCCGCAAACCTAAAAAAAAAAAAAAAAAAAAAAAAAAACCTTTATGGCTAGCACCATTACTCAAAGAAGCTTTTACGCCGCTATCACCAAGATTACCAATCTTATTATCGTAAATCTGACCGCTAGTAATTCTCGCTTAATCTTTGGTATAGCTACAATTAACACCAATATTGCTACGGTTTCGGATAACTTATCGGGTTAGAAAAAAATTGCTTTGATCGGTTTTACCAATACCGAAAAGAAGTTTGAAGATATTCATCCGATTCTAGATAAGTTTGTCACTACTCTTAAGATTGAAGATGAAGAAACTATAAAACTCCCGGGAAGCAAAGAAGCCATCATCATCAAAGAAGAATCCGTTTGTGCACAATGATGATATTCTGATGACATTATGCAAAAGATTAAAAGAACTCTACATACCTTAAGGATTTATTGGTTGTACCCCAAAGAAGAGTTCTATTCTTCAAACTCTGGCAAGTGAGGATGAAGATATTCAAGAAGAATATCAAGAAAAAATTTGGATTGAAGACAAAAGGGCTTAAGTCTTCCCAAAATCCTTACGGTTCTCTACCCGAATACAATTTGAAAGGCGACATCCCAAGTTTTAATGGTAGTTTTGAGAATTGAAGAGCTTTTAGATTGGTTTTATGAAGTTGAGGCTTTCTTTCAATTTATGGAGATTCCGGATCATTCTAAAGTTCGACTTGTGGCATATAAACTTAAAGGAGGTGCTTTTTTGCTTGGTGGGAGAGATTATGTGATGACAGAAGTTAACACTTCCAAGCCTCCTATTCGTACTTGGGATCGCATGCGCAAGTTACTCCGAGCTAAATTCCTTCCAAAAGATTACAAACAACGGTTGTTTATTCGACTTCAACACTTGTAGACAAGGAGCAAGATTAGTCGAGGAATATGTCGCGAGAATTTTATAATCTTCTTGCTCGGAATGAACTACATGAATCGAGAAGAACAACTAGTAGCAAGATTTGTGGAGGGTTTGAATACTTTGATTCAACAAGGAATGGTTCGGTAAGATTCACCATGGTTGAAGCTATTCAACAAAGCGATTAAAATTGAACGTCGACTCCTTCTGTTCGGCTAAGATCTCCAACCTAGACAAAGTCGTTATCAAGGTAATTACAGGACTAATACTTCATCTCCAAATTTTTCTCAAGAAGTTACTCCAATGTATTATTCAAAGTCTTCGTATCAAGATGATAGTAGTCATGCTTATCGTAAACCAACTCTCTACTACACCTTACACGCCTCCTCCTTTGAATATCGCACCTATTTTCACGAACTCGATGAGATTCAAGGGTTCAACACTCAAGTTCAACAAAATCGAGTTGTCGCTACTGAAATCGTTTTCCTAACAGAAATCAACAACAATTTCCACCACCACAACAAAACAATAATGCTTATGCCAGGTTTAGAGACAAGTGCAATAAATGTCTACAACTTGGACACACGTCTAGTGAATGTCGGAAAATTAATGCTTTTATTGGAGATACTCGGTTCATTAATGAAGTCAATGATGATTTTAATGAACTTCGATGAAGAAAGATTCACTGAAACTCAAGATGAAGACGAATTTGTTGGTATGATTCACACTTCTTCTTACACAACCATGTCCTTCTCAAAGGCACAAGATTTTTGATCAAAGTGCTATATTAGTGGTAAAATTTGTAATATGATCAGTGTTGAGAATTATGTTGCTACTCACGTGGTTAAAAAGCTTGGTCTACGGACATCCTCATCCAACACCTTACTCTCAGAGGATGGGTTAATAAATCAACTACTCAAGATATTACTCACCAATGTTATGTAACTTTCAAGTTTGAAGGTTATGAAGATTCAAGTTCTTTGCGATGTTATTGATATGACTATGAACACATCTTCTCCTTGGTCGACCTCGGGCAAAGATGATCTTCAAAGCCAAAGACACAATGGTTTCACAATACTTATACTTTCAATCATAATGGGAAAAAAAAAAAATTGTGTCCATCAAAATCATCTACAGGATATTCGGGGAATTTTGTGAAGACAAAACAAGTGCTATTGTAGCTACTATTGTTCATTCTCACAACAAAAGCATTCTTTGAACTCCCATGAAGAATCTAAACCTATGATTGAGTTACACGACAAAGTTCAACCTTTGTTAACTCACTATAGTGTTTATTTCGGATGAATTACCAACTACTCTACCACCATTAAGGAATATCCAAAGATTGTATTTATTTCATTCCAGGAGCCTCTTTACCTAATCAAAGCACATTATGGCAGGTTGAGTCCTACAGAACATGAGATTTTACAAGGACAAGTAAATGATTTACTTCAAAAGGTTTAATACGACCTAGCACCGCCTGTGCTTTCCCTGCTTTTTTAGTTAGCAAAAAGATGGTGGATGGAGGATGTGTATCGATTGCGGAGAGCTTTAAATCGAATTACAATTCCTTATAGATTTCCTATACCTCGTATTGAAGACATGATCGATTTGCTCAGGTTCTATTATCTTTACAAAAAATTGGATCTGCGCGGTGGATACCATCGGATAAGAATTCGAAGGAGATGAATGGAAAAGCTGCATTCAAGACTCGTGAAGGTTTATATAAATGGCTTGTCATGCCATTTGGATTATCCAATGCACCAAGTACATTTATGCGACTCATGAATCGTGTTCTTCAACCCTTTCTTAGTAAATTCGTTATTGTGTATTTTGATGACATTCGATTTTTAAATGTAGAGCAAGAACATCTTGATCATCTCATCACAAGTATTTCAAGTTCTTTGCCGATAACTACTTATATTTTAATCAAGAAGTGCACATTCATGGCTTCATCATTAACATTTCTTGGGGTATGCGATATCTAATCAAGGCATACATGTCGATCCTTCTAAAGTTCAAGCAATTAAAGAATGGCCGTTCTACCTCTATTCGAGATGTACGTAGTTTCATGGATTGGCTTCCTTTTATAGAAGATTTGTGAAGAATTTTAGCACTATTTCTACACCCTAATCGACCGCCTCAAGAAAGTTTTGAATGGACATAAGATTTAATACTGCGAAAGAAAAACTTTGTACTTTAATTCTTATTTTGCCAAATTTGACAAACCTTTTTTGAGATATATTGTGATGCTTCCATTGTTGGAATTGGTGCCGTTTTATCACAAGAAGGTCATCCTATAGCATATCACAGTGAAAAGAATTCAAAGACACAAAAGAAGTGGTCTACATATGAATTGGAGTTACTTTCTCTTGTTCAAGCTCTCAGCGGTGGCATACGTATCGATACATAGAGAATTTGTTATCAATACCGACAACCATGCACCGAGATTTTTGAATACTTACAAAGTTAATGAATGCATGATCGATGGCTAGCTACAATCAACAAATACACTTTCTCTGTGAAGCACAAAAGTGGTAAGTTAAATCAAGTTGCAGATGCTTTAAGTAGAAAACGACATCTATTAACCACAATTCATAATGAGAGTTTTGCATTTGATTACATCAAAGATATCTATCCTGAAGATGAAGATTTCAATAAATTATGGAACCAATGCAGTTCTCAAAATCATGGAGTTGATGATTTTCTCATACAAGATGGCTTTCTTTTAAAGGTAATCGTTTATGTATTCCAAAAGGTTCTTTACGCTTACATCTTATGCGTGAATTACATGGAAGTGGTCTTGGTGGTCACTTTGGAAGAGATAAAACCATCGCACTTGTTGAAGAAAGGTTTTATTGGCCTTCATTAAAACGTGACGTACAAAAAATTTGTACAAAAGTGCATGGTCTGTCGAGAGCTAAGGGTTCCATTCAAAATACATGGACTTTATACTCCATTACTGGTTCTGATGCACCACAGGTTGACATAAGTATGGATTTATACTTGGTTTACCTCATCTTGCTAGAGGTAATGATTCTATAATGGTCGTAGTTGATCGTTATTCTAAAATGGCTCACTTTATTGCACTGTAAGAAGTCCACCGATGCTTCGAATGTTGTTGCTTTATTCTTCAAACAAATAGTAAGCTTACATGGAGTGGCAAAATCCATCACCGGCTGAGATACTAAGTTCTTAAGCTACTTTTGGAAGACTCTATGGATGCGCTTTGGGACTGCCCTTACAAATTTAGCACCACTTCACATCCACAAACTGATGGCCAACAAGTAGTGAATCGTTCACTTGGTAATCTCATTCGAGCTAAGTGCATGGACAATAGCAAGCGATGGGATATATTACCCTCATATGGAGTTTGCTTTCAATATCATCAACCATTCTATAGGAAAAACACCATTTGAAATTGTGTATTCTAAGGTTCCCAATCATACACTTGATTTGGTGGTATTACCCAATATTCGAGTACAAACACAATTCATGAGATTCTTTTGTTGACAAGGTAATTGAACTACACAATTCAGTTAAGACTAAGTCGAACAATCTAATACAAAGTATAAAGAAGTCTGGGATAAACACAAGAGACTCAAGACTTTCAAAGAAGGTGAGTTAGTAATGATCCATCTACGAAAGGAAAGATTTCTATAGAACTTACAACAAGACAAAGATGAAGAAGTATGGCCTTTCAAGGTTTTAAAGAAGATCGAGTGATAATGCATATTTTATTGATTTACCAAGTGATTGGAATATTTCAAACAAATTTAATGTGCAAGAAATTTTCACTTTTCATGGTGACAATGAACTCCCTGATTGCACGTAAAACTCGAGGACGAGTCTCATTCAAGAAGGGGGATTGATGCAGAGCATATACAAGTTCCAGAAGATTCCTCATAGAAGCTTGGCTTCTAAGTTTTTCCTAGTTCATGTCTTTCTTTATTTTAGGACTCTTTTAGATTTCCTTTTTGATTCACGTTTCCTAGTTTAGTTATTCGCTTAAGCCTATATAAAGGTTAGTCTTATTCTTGTTTAGACACATCTTATTATCAATCCAATATTATTGAAACTATCTTCTTCTTCTATTTTTTTTCTCTGTTTCTTCTTCTTCTTAATCAATTCTCTTCTTTCTTAACCTAAAACAATCTCTGCATTGCTTTCTTTCTGTTATACCACATCTGGATGACATGGACTAGAAAAAGGAAACACATCATCATGCCACTAGAAAAAAACTTACCCATTTTCAGCCTTGTTTATCTTTCCTCGATTGACTCAGAATTTGTAACAAAGAACACAAGTCAGTTTTTATTTTTCTTTTGCGAGAAGAAGTCAGGTTTAAGGCATAAACATTTCGTTTTACATCACAAAAAACTTAGATCCATGGACTAATTAAAGATATTTTTTATTATCTTTTTAAAAAAAAAATCAAAAATCAAAACTAAGATGAAAACTTCATCATGAGCTTGTTGTGTGTAATCCTCCATCTGTTTACATCACAAAAAAAACTTGATCGTTTATCTTTCCTCAACGAAAACTGAACAGATTAAGCTAAAATGAAAGTATAACTTACCTTTTTTTCCTCTGAATGCTTCAACTACTCAATGAGTTAAATATCTGGCTCTTTTTTTCTGAATACTTCAAAAGATATGAAGGTAGATCTATTTTTAAGACAAAGGAGAAATGTAAAAGATAATGTAAAAGAAAAAAACCAAAGCTTAGGTTTTTGTTTTGGTTTTATATCCAAAAGATAATGTTTCCTCAGCGGACTCAGGCTGTAACAAAGAACACAAGTCAGTTTCTTTTTTTTTTCTTTTTTTTTTTAGCGAGAAAAAGTCACGTTTAAGGCAAGAAACATTTCGTTTTACATCACAAAAAACTTAGATCCATGTACTAATTAAAGATACTTTTTATTATCTTTTTAAAAAAAAAAAAGAATCAAAAAATCAAAACTAAGATGAAAACTTAGTGTAGCTTGCTGTGTGTAATCCTCCATCTGTTTACATCACAAAAAAAAACTTGATCATTTTCGTTTATCTTTTCTTAAAGAAAACAGAACAGATTGCTAAAATGAAAGTATAACTTGATCATACTGCAGATATAATATTAATCCATACATCGAAGCATATTACCATGAAATCTTAATACATCAAATCAAAATAAAAAGCAGTAGTAGTAGTAGCCTTACTACATCAAATCCAAATAAAAAGCAGTAGTAGTAGCTATTGTTGAGTCACTCCGACTTCCCCAGATCAAAATAAAAAAACAAGCAGTAGTAATAGATATTATTCATTCACAACTACCCCAAATCAAAACAAAGAAACAATTACCATGTGGGGTTGGGTCCTACTCCAAAACACCTTTATCTTACTCCATCCCAACAATGCACCTTCACTACAAAAAATCTGAGATTTGGCAACCATACTAGTTTAGTTGCCTAAGATCAGTTTTTAGTTGCCAAACAGAAAGGCAACTAATGGTAGTTGCCAAGCTTTGGTTGCCGTATGGGTTGTTTCGAAATGCAAAGGCAACTACTAAAACTGACTAGTTGCTGTGCGTACTTTTCGCAACTTAAATTTTAGTAGCCAAATACGTTATCTGTTAAATGCGATAAATTAGACCTACTAGCTTTCGCAGTTGTTAGCTACTTGCCAAACATTCAAACAACTACATTTTTGTAGTTGTCATGTACTTGCCAAACTATACGGCAACTAAATATACATCTTGTTGTGGATTTATATAGCAATTAATTGGGTAATAGCCAAACATCATGATTTTATAATTGCAATAGGTTAAAGCAATTAAATTGTAGGGGGCATATAGTTTCGATTCGTAGAACAACTAACATTCGTAATTGTCAGATGGTTCCCGTATCTATTCGCAACTAAAGTAGGCAACAATGTACATGTAATTGCCGTAAAATGTAGTTGTCATAGGGATAGGTGATTAACTTTGAGCTCCGTAAAAATTATAAATGAAGGTCTGGTCAAATGTTGAGACCAATGTATGCAGCTTTCATAGAATGCCGTGTCAGACAGGTTGGGACTTGTATCTATAAATTAATACCACAAAAAATTAATAATTAATTGGTCTATAATTTAATATACCACATTAATACGGAATTAACAATTAAAATTAAATAAGTGCACGCCAAAAATAAAGCTGAACAAGAATTAATTCGAAAGTAACTTTTTATTTATAATTATAATTAATAATAAATGTATTACTTCGATTACAACTAAAGCATACATAAGAGATGACATTATGCATAACAAGGAACAAAGAAAACAAAAGATGGCACTGATCACTATCTGATGGCCCAATACTACTTGGTCAGCACGAACAGATGGTCCTTCCCAAGAGATGCACTGCAACACAAACGCCACAAGAAAAAGAGGATCAGATGAAATGGCAGTATCCAGTGAATATTTTACAAATCTCAAAGTTATTACTTGAACCATCTTATAAGTAAACAATAAGATTATCTTGGCAACCTACAAAGGATAACAAGCCAATTTATACGACAACAGGTTCTCTGTAAAACACATGAAAAGCTACAAGAAAAAGAACTGTGTAGATACCTTTTAGTCAAAAAACCAATAAGTTGAATTGAATGCCTTCCTCTTAACCTGGTTAGATTTGATAAAGACATAAAAACCACAACTTAAGAACACAAGTTCATTCAAATTCATGAAGAATGCATTGAAGTATAACAACTGAACTTTCATTGCTTATTAAACTTCCAGTCAACTCAAATTCGAAAACAACAATTAAGGTTAACAAAAGCATGTGAGAACCATTTCAATTATTGCAAGGCTAATATGAAGGGATACAAGAGCAGATGAGTCTATATAAACTTATTATTAGCCTAATAATAGTAATTAAAAGAGATACTATAACCTAATGATAACCTAAATGATACACACATAATAACAAACAAGAACAACATTAATCAGAACTAAGACACTACCAGATTAATGTGTTACAGCAACAAGGAGGGAGAGCACCGGTTCTATACATGAAAATATAATCACCACTTAAATGATATGCCTAAGAAAATCAATATACACAAACTAAAGATTTAAATGTAAATTTAAGATTGAATGAATAACTAGCATTACATGGAAGTCTATAGACAACATTCAATTTCACTTACAACAGTACTATCGTAATTTTGAGCTAACGGCACCAATTGCCAGGCACATGCCAAACACGTTGAAAGCTGATTTTCTTCAATAAGATCCAGGAAACATTTATACCAGCTAGCCAACAATGACATAATAAACAGGCTGATTTCGCCAAAACTAAATGGAAGAATCTAGACACAATAAATAGCCAAATAAATGAATGTATACCAAACAAAATTTGAAACCTACAAACAATTTGCTAAAATAAATCTAGTGGAACCCAACAAAAAAAAAAACATTGGAAAACAAGGATATAGACATAGCAGAGAGAAAGAAAAACTCAAAATGCTAGGAGAGACTACATTGTTTCAACGTTATTCAATGACATAAAGTCATAATCTGACCACCATTATATAGGTGAGATTCGAGTACATGACTTCTATCCACTAACTACATGCTGCAATGACAATTACATGTTTCAACCAATTCATGACCATTATCTAGTCCCACTAACAACTTTAATGGTCCACTTTCATTTCAGAAACACTACTAACAACTTGTTAGTACTTATGGAAATTAAGGGAATACGTGCAAGGAATGGAAACATGACTTTCAACTAAACAGGACTTCCTAGCGTGAGTTTAGATAAAACTCTAATAAGACAATACTTATAAAGTTGTAAAATTCACATAAAACCAGTAAGAGTAAATCTCTAAAACACTACCTCGTAGAGAAATAGAGATCTCAAACATACACAGTAAAGATATGCAAGAATTAACAAGGAATCCCCCGCAAAATTCAGCAACTGATTCAGAAAGCTCTACCTCATTCTTCATTTTCTTATCTACAAAATCAAGAATTCCAACCAAAATAAGTTAGTAAAACTAAATAACCCATCAAAACCAATCAAATGACCAGCAGTAAATGAGACTTAGCTTAGGCAGGGTGGTCTCTCGTGTACATCCTTAAATTCCTTCCTATTCTGGGAATCAATTCTTCAAACAGTTGCGCTGCCAAATCGAGATGGAGACTTCATGGATCCTTATAAAAAAAAAAAATGGAGTTGATGCTAATGGTAGTGGAATTGCAGGGTTCTTTGCAATAACAGTTGGGTTGTTTTGAACCTAGGGTAATCAGATTGAAGACTTCTTCCAGCGCAGCAGCAGCAAAAGATTTGGGGGGTTTTCTAGGTCATATGAGATTGTGGTTGATGAGCTTGGGAAAGAGAAGAAGATAGTATGATTGCTGAACTTGGGGGGTGCGAATTTATGCCCACGCTGCACATATTGACGGATCGAAATTAGGGATTTTAAAACAAAAAGAAATGACTCCAATAATTTCAGTTCTTTATAACAGTCCCTACAACAACAAAAACCCTCAAACCTCTTTCGGCTTCATCACTTCGACTAGAGCTTCCACTTTGTCCTCAGTGAATCTGGACTTACATTTTGTCCTTGACCCTCGATGAATCTCTACCTTCACTTTAACAGAAACTCTGAACTCCCAATGGATCTATGATTTCACTTATGTGTCTCTGCAAAGAAGCAATGAAACTGAATCTTCTAATTCTCTCAATGGATTCGTTTCAGATCCCATTTCTTTCAATAAAACATCAAAAAAGAGGATTACTAGAGAGAGGATGAAGAGAGAGTATGCAGGGAGCGGCGCAGAACAGAAGTGGGAAGTGAAGAGATTAGGGTTGGTTGGGTGATAACATCTACTTGGGTATCATACAGTGTAGCAGGTTGGACGATTATACCAACTCTGGCGCCTACCTGATTGGTTGAGAAACATCCAATGGTTATCAACAGCAACGTGTAAAGAAGAAAAACGATCCTTCGTATTCTAATCCTCACGTGGACGTGTTTCTTAACACATGTTTCACACTATAGTCAAGACATTGTAAAATTTGATACATTTTTGTTAAAAAAAAAAAATCCCGAAAAAAGACGAGGACAGTAGTTTGGTCAATCCCTTGTTGGCAGGTCATGTAGCCCCCAGTAATGAAAACGACTGGTCGGATACCGTTGGTGGTCGGGTCAGAACAGCCGCTCGCTGGATTTAGCCGGGGCAGGTGTTCTGGACGGGACAACTTCAGTAGGACGGGATGTATTTGGCAGGGGCGTCATCGGGGAGGCGGATTTTTGCTCTCCTTGGCAACAAGGACGATGTCGTAATCGTTGGTTGAGTGAAGAGTGTCCCCCTTGGATTGGCTATCCGCCTTGGGCGCTACGGCGGTCTGGCCACGCCCGGCGGGACTTCGGTCTACGGCACTCACGGTCTATCCAGGGCGGCTTAACTCACCGCCCGATAACACCCAAACCCAATGACCACAAGGGAAAAACGGGTCATTTACTTCCGGGGTACTAGTGATATGATCCTACCCCTTCGGGTAAGTTGCGTCTCGGCTTGCAGGCAGCCGGTGTAAAAACTTCGCCGCATCTCTGGAGATAAGATCGTTACGCGGTTTATCTCTGCTCGACCCGGTACTTGCTACTGGAAAAAAGCTTTGGTTTTGGTTTTGGTTTTGGTTTTGGTTTTGGTACTAATGATATGATCCTACCCCTATGGCTTATGGCGAAGCTCTGGCAAGTCAGCATAAAATCTTTTGTACTTTTATGTGATAGAATCCCTTAGATATCTAAGCCTACTTTGGAGTTGTTTCGGAACAAAGGGATTTCGGGAATCCGTACACTAGCAATTTGAGTTTGAAATTTGTCGACACTAAGTTCTTTTCTATCAAAAAAAAAGTATAGGTAGTTTGTGGGAGTATACAAAAATGAAAGCAAGTTATAAGAACAAAACTAAAGTTCGAAAGTCGGTATGTACCATCAACATTCAACACAAAATAACAAAATATATAATCAAGTTGATTTTCTTGAAATTAACTTGTATAAATCTAAAAATATATCAACTAAACAATGTAATACATTAAGTTCGCAATTTATTTATATCAAAGATATTGGAAATAATGCTCGCCTTTTGAACCCTAACGAGGTCAAACGGATGTTTAAGTCGAATAAATTTGACTTGGAATCAACTTATGTTCTTTTTCAATCAAAAAAACTGTAATCATTTTGCAAGAATGCAAAAGCGTGAAAATAAATTACGAGAAAAAAAACTTAAGTTTGAAATCGAGATACAGTATTTATCATCGACTTAAAATGTATATGAACGCAATCTAAAATCAAATGAATTTTTACTTGTAATTGTCGTATGTAAATCATTAAGCATATCCAATGAGGGTTCATCACTCCCAAGTGCTTTGGGTTTTTGAATAAAACAAGATACTTTAATAAAGTTTCAAAAAGGAGGAGCACTTTATCAAAATCCCCTTAAATGAAATATATAAAACAATAAGAATATACCCTTGGTAAAAAGGGTTAGGTATTTGTAAGCATAAGAAGATTTGTGGTCCATAATTATGGAAAAAAAAAAACGAAGCTTACGAATTAGGCACTCATTCTTAAATGGCTCCAGGAGATATATATATGTCTGAAGGCGATAAATTATGGAAAAACATTGTCCATGAAAAGTATGTTGCTTCTAATCACAATTGGTTAAAGTTTCTCAATGGCGTGTGCCATTTTTACGAAAGGGTGGTAAAATCACCGGGTGATGATACGATGTCCCTGAGTTTGAAACTTGTCGGCATCAAATACTTTACCATCAAAAAAAAAATGCCTTCGACAATCGATGGCCGAGTTTTAGCATGCACATGACTATTTGATGGCCATCCCGATTGATGGGCTTAATCAAAAAATCGACCCTCGACTTTTTAGAGTTATCTTGTGTTATAGGCTTGGGATTCCTCATTTCGAATAAGGGGAAACATGTTCCAGTTGTTACAGGGAGATGGAAATATTTGATGACCATGCTTTACACGACTCTCACGGGATTGGTCTAAAATACAGACACAATCTGGTTCGTGATACCTTTGTTGATATTTGTTATCGAGCGGGTGTCCCAGATAGGAAAGAGGTGGATTTGAGTTTCCTCTCGGACACCGAAGCGACTTTGAGACCTGCTGATATTTTAGTGTACAACTGGGATAGTGGGCACGATGTGTGTATGGATATCACAGGTGTTTCTCCTTTCACATGTGAGGGGTACACACTTTTGTCCCAGGTCAAGCAATTTATAGTGTTGTTGGTCGGAAAAAAAAGTCAAATATTTAGAGAAGTGTACAACTCAGGGTTTCAGTTTTGGCGTGTTGGCTTTTACCACCTAATGGGAGTTGGCGAGCGATAGTGAAGCTTCTGAAAGGATTGCGCAATTATATGGCTAGTCATGATACGAATGTTATTTGGAAAGAAGTTATTTAAATTCAACGGTTTTTCATGAGCAATATATATTATAGGTTTAATGAAGGGATAATGTTAATGATGAGGCGTTTTCAAAAACAGACGATGACTTACATCGGAAATTCGACGATCGAGAATGCTAAAGTGGTTTTAACATTGAATCCATTTTTCTAGTTATTTTTCTCGGTCTAAGTCCCACGATAATTTTGATGAGTTCATACATATTTTTTCTTTTTTTGTTAAGTTAGGCTTTCTTAATTATATTTCATTCTCAACTTTCTTTCAGTGAGGTTGAAAGATAAACATAGCCCAATTTCCTCAATTTTACTCAATTTCACATGATTTCACGCGGATTCCATCAATTTCCTCGATTATTCATCGACCTATAAACATGTTATGGTCCATTTTTACCGAAAATGTATTCTATCCGGTAATTTACATCAGAACATTCCCCGTAACATGTGGCTTCCCCACTGGTCCATTGTTGTCCATCCGGGATCGACTGCGATTATGTAAGGATCCATCGCTTCGGGATGGGGTTTATATGGGACACATCATGGAGGTGACAGTGGGTGATAATTTTGGGGTAGAAACACCAAAATCTGGCTCTCTAAGGCTAAGTCCTATGGGCTAGATTGGGGTGCTATATTGGCCAAAAAGTGTTGCAAATCATGAAAAAAGTGTGGGAAAAAAGTTAACACTCAATCTGGCTAATTCTCTCTCCTATCATTTACTCGCAGTCCAACAATCAGTGAGATTGAAATGTTGAATAGTGCGGCGCTCAAAAAGTGACCAAAACGCTGAATAGTTCGGCGCTCACAAGAATCACAAAAATCTAACGGCTTGGATTTAAGCATCGAATGGTTCGGCGCTCAAAAAGTAACCAAAACGCTGAATGGTTCGGCGCTCAGAAAAGCATTTGAATGGTTCTGTTCGACTCATGAGATGACCTGGATAGCCAATCTAGCGGTAGATATCTATCCCATAAGACTTAGGAGGTTGCACGGACGGCGTGGATGGCCAATCTAGCAGCTAGATATCTAGCCCATAAGACTTGGCCTAAGTTCCCACCAAAAAATTTCCACCGAAAATCAAATCCCCTCCGCATATTTCTACATCTGATCTTGTCTCTTTTAAATCCGACGACAGCGAACTATGACACGTCATTGATCCGTATGCACTCGTCAAGATGTTTCACAATTGCAATCTTTATCGGCGGGAATAACCAACTTTTGGCGCACTAAACCCCGCGAAATTTTCAACAAAAATTTCATTAAAATTCTTTTCCCTCCCATGGAACCCTGGAAGTTTCTTTGCTTATATCGTCTATTCTTCGTTTTTTCGACTTAAGCTTATAATTTTCTTTCTCCAAAATCAAAAACCCAAAACCTCTCTTAGTTGTAATCTCCCCTAACCGAAACCCAACTTTGAATCTGAATGATTTTTGTTCGACAAAAAAATCACCAAGAACAACGATGATAACAGGTTTCTTCCCATTAAAAACTCTAAAAGAAACCCCAAAAATAATTTGATTTTCCAGTCAAATCTTTAACCGAACTTTCAGATTGATGCTCAGTATGTTGTTTTCTGAATTACCCCTTAAAAGGTTTTTCTATTAAAGTCATTTATAAATGACGATTTTCGATCTAATGGAGGAAATCATAATTTATCCGATTGTAACGGTTGAACTCCATTAACCTGGTAAGTAAGTTTGATATGTTCCTCTATTCACTTTAAATACGTTTTATTTGGATTCAATTATTTGAAGCTTTAGTGCCGGTTCCATCTTTGTTTCTAAAATTTCTTGTGGATCCCGTTTCTCAGAAATGATCGAAGGAAAGAAATTGATTTGTTAATTGGGTTTTTTATTTTGTTAGAATTAGGCGTGGGATTTGGTTGTTCGAAGGATTGGATGTTTGAGAATCCATCTGTAGCTCAAACTAAACTACGCTTAAGAGTTTCTCTC
Source organism: Papaver armeniacum (assembly GCA_023531295.1). Lineage (NCBI taxonomy): Eukaryota > Viridiplantae > Streptophyta > Magnoliopsida > Ranunculales > Papaveraceae > Papaver > Papaver armeniacum. Next base: position 55,249 of record JAJJWW010018736.1, on the reverse strand, counting down.
AGATTTGACAGAATATGCTTTGCTCTGCTGACAATTGGTTCCATATCAAGTTAGTTTTCTGACATTCCAAATCTCTATTTACAATCGCTTATGATCTGTTTGAAAAAACTACTCTAAGAGTTTCTCTCAGATTTGGTAAATTCAATATTGATGAACTCGATTTATGTTTATGTTTCAGATGGAGTGTGGATTCTTAACAAGGATGTTTCAAAGAGGGTAAGAAGATGAAATTGAGAATTTTATTAGGTTATAATTGCTATCTTGAGTCATTATTTAGCTAATTTACGTGGGGGTTTGCCTGTTTGGTTCATAATTTGAACCTGACTTTTGATTCCCACCAGAAAATTTACAGATTCAATGTACAAAATTCATGAATTATGGATTATAAAAGTAATTTTCTGATTTGATAACGACTAATCAGATTGATACGTGTATTACTTATTTGGGGTTAGAGTGCTTTTTATGTTAAATAGCTTCTTTTTTGGGGTGTTCCTTTGGTATTTTTTATAGATCATATTGTCTTAGGTTTAATAGTTATCTAAAGGTTGAATATAGGTCGATCTGGTAGTCCGGGAAAATGATTAGTTATGAGAGTATACTAGTGCTCACACTTGTTGCCTTTCAGTTTAAAATATAATCTTTTGTTACCTCTTTTTAGCAGTAGCTTCCTAACAGCATTGGGAGCATAACTATCGATTGACTAACACTTGGGCTTTGCTATTTTCTGAAAGAGTATTTCCGACCAGTTGATATGGCTTTTCTTAGTGTCCACTTGACAGGACAAGAGTAACTCAAACATTAGAATTTGTCGCTGTTGGTATGGGAGTTGTAACTGGAACAAGGGTGTTCTGCTAAACCAATCTTTTGTCTTCATGACAAAATTGTTGTGTGAAACTTCTTTTGTAGTTGCATTCGATCCATCGCTGGATACAGGGCTCATCCCTTGGTGTTGGTGTTGTATTTATTCATTTTTATGTCTCTAGGAACTCTAGGTGTTGGTGTTGTATTTATTCATTTTTATGTCTCTAGGAACTCTAGGTGTTGGTGTTGTTTAGGAGTTATGCTACATACTTGTTATTGGAATTCACTGTAGTGGTGAAGTACCTCAAGCATCCAGGGAAGTTTTCACGCCTTGGCGGAAAGCTGCTCAATCCCCAAGGTATGTTTAGAATTTTAGATGCTTAAAGATTTTTTTAATGTACACTTGGCATCTCATGCCATGAATTTTTACTGAAATTTACAATTGTCTATCATTAGCATAAATTGTTGATTACGATTTGAGTAATTCTTGAAATTATGTAGATGTTAGGAAGTGCTTTGACTACTTGAAATTCTGTAGGTATAACCTGATTGCGTTGGTTTACAAAGACCAGCACTAGAACTAACCCTCAAATGTGTCACTCATTTTTTTTTGTTTTATGCGAATGCAGAATCATGTGTAGGTTCATTCCATTTGTGTAAAGACAGATTGAATTTCTTATACATTGTATGACTTGAGTGACCTAGAACGTAGATTCTCTTATGAGACATTGGATTTGAAATCGATTGTGTGAGTTGAAAAATAATATAGCGGGTAATGGATATGTAAGAAACATTTTGACAAATCTTTATATCTAACAACTGCTGAAGTGTTGTAGGGGTACATTGGAGGACGGCAGGTCTCATATTAGAGGGGTACATTGTATTATTAGCACTAGTTGTATGGTGAAGATTACCATGTTGAGTTGGATTTTTGAAGCTCTGGGCTAGTGTAAGTCGGGACTAATATTAGAGCCTCTAATTGTTTTGAAATATCTCGAAACACTAATGTTTTACGTTTTTTGTTCTCAGTGGCAGAAGTAATACTCTAAACTAGCTAGCTGCATTGTTATAAATGCATACCCTACCAGCCATCTGCCGTTCTGCCTCTTTGTACAGACAGTAGCGTTCGTAGCATTCAACAAGGTTTGTAATTCAGAACCTTTTTTTTTTTAGTGTTAACTCACTTGCTGACTTGCTACTGAAAGTTGTGGTTCATAACTCACAAAGTCCTTTCATGGGTTTTTGTTCTATAAATATATGACTAGTTGCCTAATTCATTAATATACTAATCTTCTTAGTATAGGCTAGCATTTTGAAAGATACTGTAACCATGTTTACTTATTTGAAATGACTTTGTAATTTGCTTTATGACAGGTTATTACTACCCAATACTTTGTGTGGTTCTTCCCTAAGATCTCATTTAATACTTCCATGGAGCAGTATGAAACTGTAGTGGGAAGGGTTGTCATTACATCCTATTCTGAGATGTGTCATCGTGCGTGTGCGTTTGAATCACCTCGAATACTTTAAGAGTCAGTTCAGATATCGTCTAACGGTGTTCTTAAAGAACCCTAGGGAAGTATAATTCTCTTAAGATCAACTTTGAAATATCTGGGCATGACACTCTGATTATAAACAAAACCAGGCTTTGCTAGTAACGATTTCACTTTAATTTTGTTATGCAGGAGGTTTCTGTTATAGATGAGAAGCCAAAAAAGGAGATGCTAAAACTGTAGCCGCGCAAAATATATAAATGATCAATCTAGATGATAAGGAGTTATTTTATGATATTCCGGAGATATAAGATTTTCCATGGTGAAACCCAAATTTGTCAAATTGGATTTGAGCTTAATGTCAAATTTTTGGTCCGTCGGATGATAAGCATATCTGGCCGATTTTAACGTCGCCGGGTATTTCTGTGTTTTTACCGCACGTGGGATTTCACTCGCGTGTACTTAACTGGCTTTTTTAACAGTAAGGCATTTTTCTATCTCTTTTAACGTTGGGGCACTTCTCCAACATTGCATTCCGTATAAGGATATTTTTCTAATTTTCCCAATTTTGTTTTGTTTGGAATCGGCATTGCCTCCCTTTTGATCGGTGCATTTAAACATCTTATTCTGGGTGACATGAACAGATGTGCAACTTCCATTACATAATAAAAAAAATATATCTTTCTTATACAATAAAACAAGAGTATTCAAAATTTCAGATACTATGAGCTTCTCTGTTTTAGGTTGCCTGAAGTGCTCCGCTAGACCAACCTATCCCAACAAAAAGGAAGAAAGTCGAGTCACGCTTGCTTTTATAAATTGTAGAATGGCCTTGTTAAAATTACAAGAAACTTTCTTGTAATTGTTGATTTTTGGTGGTCGGATTAGGCTTAACAATTAATGTAATGTATTTTGGTGTTATTGTGTTGCTCAAACCTTTGGCAATCTGAGGTGGCTGGCGTTTAGTTCCAAAGGCTTAAGCAACTAGGTAATCAGTTAATTGTCGAAGCTAAGTTGCTGAAACATAATGTAGGCAACTAATGTGTCCTTGGTTGCTGTTTTTTAGTTGCTTAAATATGAGGCTACTATCGCGTTTTATGTAGTTGCCATATGTTTGTTGCCGACGTTTTTGGAAACTAATGCAAGTTGTAGTTGTGATTAACCTGTTTCTGAAGTATTTAGGAACTAGCAGTTGCCTTTTCCTAGTTTCGAAAGCATTAGGATACTAACATATTTCATGTAGTTGTCATATGTTTGTTGCTAACGGATTCGGAAACTAATAAAAGTAGTAATTGTGATCAACTAGTTGCTGAAGTATACGGAAACTAGTAGTTGCCATTGACTAGTTCCGGAAGCATTTGGCAACAAATTTTTTGAGGTAGTTGCGAGATTTTAGTAGCCTTTGCTAGGATTTTTTGTAGTGCTTGTTGGGGTCCTAAGAGCTTTTCTCAGCTGTTACATGAAACAAAAAACACTTAAAAAGTTAGACCAAATCTAAATAATTAATCTTAAATACATTAATGTAAAAATTATGGAAAAATAATACCTAATAACTTGGAGGCTGGTCATCGGCATTGATGGGAGTGCAAGAGTGAATGCGACCGAGACTGTTGAGGATATCAGAGTTGTCCATGATAGTTGTCGAAGAACTTTTTTCCTGTTATAATCAGTCACCTTGCGGAAGTCCTCATACTTCCAGCGCAAAGTGGGACTCATGTTATAAGTTCCAAAGTCAAAAAGTTTTTCTCTCAGTGCAGTGCACTCATCATAGACCTCATTCAGATAACCCTTCAGTTTTGCCAATTCTGTTGTGACCCTTTTTAATTCACCAAAAGAACCAAAGGCAATCACTTCTGCGCCGATAGTCATCACAAAGATCATGGCAAAAATGTACAGAAATACATTGCTCATGTTATCTGGGTAACATCAATCTTGGTCTTGGGGTCAAATTTGACAAGCGCACCCACTATGATTGAAAAAATCATGTTCTTGTTGCGAATGTCGTCAACTGCAGTGTTGGTCGTGTTCATCAATACAACTTCTTCATCACTGATTTTCTCAATTCTTTCTTTCAGATAATCAATGTGCAGGATATGGGCGTCATCCTCTGATGCAAGGAAATTAAGATATTAAAGAAAAGAAAAACAACTACAACGACAGGACTCAAGGAGAATCATAAAAATTCAATCTGTGAATAATCATATACGGAGGCGCTGCAAACTAGTACTAACGAAAATCCCTTCTTTTTTTTCTTGATAAGATTAGAATATATTACGGATAACAAAAACCTAAATTTGTATTTATTTATTTACAACTATGCCCTTATTTGCATCTAAGATCACACGTTATTTTCCAATACTACTAGATGCATGCAGACGATACTACAACTTGAAAGGGTGATGTAGCAAAGCAAAACAACAATCCTGCTACATTACACGCTAGTTAACAGCTACATAACAGCTGATTCCTACGCTGGCAAGTACATATGTAAAAAAAGTAAATTTGGTTTTATCCACGTCAGGAAAATAAAAGCCTAGAGAAGTTTTTTTTTTTTTTGTTTTTGTTTTTCTAACTGGGTCACCTTACCTCTTTCTCCCTAAAATCTTTAGGGTTTCTAGCAGTACATATAGCAACTTTGATTATTCTATAGAACCGTAAATCTCTGGGTAATGTTTTTCTTTACAGTTATATTTGTTCTTGGTTGAGAAAATACCAGAAGATATCATAAAGATTATATCAATACCCTTTTCTTATGTTATTCAATTATTAGGTAAAAAAGTTTACAGTTAATTGGATTCTCGATGGGAAGTTTAGATTAGTATATCGCTACAAGATCAAAAAGACTTGGATTTGATTAATTGGATTCTTGAATTATTCAGAAACCAGTTTGAAAAATGGCAAAAGGTGAAAATAGATTTTGATTTTGTAAGATCAGAGAGACCATAAATCTGATAAATGTAAAACCAACTATTTCTATCAGATTTCATGGTCTTATTAGATTTGTGTCGCAATATGAATTTCAGAGTTTTGATCCTTCTCTATTTTTATTCAAAGTTGTATAGTATAATACGAAATACGAACCTGCAAGGGAGAGTTTAATCAAAGTTATATAGTATATGATTGAATGGTTTTCAACTGATGATCGAAGAAATACATAACTGCAAAAGAAATAACGAGTGTATATTTCACATAATAAGCCGTCAGATTTAATAATTACGTGTATTGTTTGGTTGACATGGACTAGAAAAAGGAAACACATCATCATGCCACTAGAAAAAAACTTACCCATTTTCAGCCTTGTTTATCTTTCCTCAGCAGACTCAGGCTGTAACAAAGAACACAAGTCAGTTTTTTTTTTTTTTTTGCGAGAAGAAGTCAGGTTTAAGGCAAGAAACATTTCGTTTTACATCACAAAAAACTTAGATCCATGGACTAATTAAAGATATATTTTATTATCTTTTTAAAAAAAAATAAAAAATCAAAACTAAGATGAAAACTTACTGCAGCTTGTTGTGTGTAATCCTCCATCTGTTTACATCACAAAAAAAAACTTGATCGTTTATCTTTCCTCAAAGAAAACTGAACAGATTAAGCTAAAATGAAAGTATAACTTACCTTTTTTTCTTCTGAATGCTTCAACTACTCAATGAGTTAAATATCTGACTCTTTTTTTTCTGAATACTTCAAAGATATGAAGGTAGATCTAATTTTAAGAAAAAGGAGAAATGTAAAAGATAATGTAAAAAAAAAAACCAAAGCTTAGGTTTTTGTTTTGGTTTTATATCCAAAAAGATAATGTTTCCTCAGCGGACTCAGGCTGTAACAAAGAACACAAGTCAGTTTCTTTTTTTTTTCTTTTTTTTTAATGAGAAGAAGTCACGTTTAAGGCAAGAAACATTTCGTTTTACATCACAAAAAACTTAGATCCATGTACTAATTAAAGATACTTTTTATTATCTTTTTTAAAAAAAAAAAAATCAAAAAATCAAAACTAAGATGAAAACTTCATGTTGCTTGCTGTGTGTAATCCTCCATCTGTTTACATCACAAAAAAAAAAACTTGATCATTTTCGTTTATCTTTTCTTAAAGAAAACAGAACAGATTAAGCTAAAATGAAAGTATAACTTGATCATACTGCAGATATAATATTAATCCATACATCGAAGCATATTACCATGAAATCTTAATACATCAAATCAAAATAAAAAGCAGTAGTAGTAGTAGCCTTACTACATCAAATCCAAATAAAAAGCAGTAGTAGTAGCTATTGTTGAGTCACTCCGACTTCCCCAGATCAAAATAAAAAAACAAGCAGTAGTAATAGATATTATTCATTCACAACTACCCCAAATCAAAAGAAATAAACAATTACCATGTGGGGTTGGGTCCTACTCCAAAACACCTTTATCTTACTCCATCCCAACAATGCACCTTGTTGGGGTCCTAGGAGCTTTTCTCAGCTGTTACATGAAACAAAAAACACTTAAAAAGTTAGACCAAATCTAAATAATTAATCTTAAATACATTAATGTAAAAATTATGGAAAAATAATACCTAATAACTTGAGGCTGGTCGTCAGCATTGATGGGAGTGCAAGAGTGAATGCGACCGAGACTGTTGAGGATATCAGAGTTGTCCATGATAGTTGTCGAAGAACTTTTTTCCTGTTATAATCAGTCACCTTGCGGAAGTCCTCATACTTCCAGCGCAAAGTGGGACTCATGTTATAAGTTCCAAAGTCAAAAAGTTCTTCTCTCAGTGCAGTGCACTCATCATAGACCTCATTCAGATAACCCTTCGCTTTGCCAATTACTCTGTGACCCTTTTTAATTCACCAAAAGAACCAAAGGCAATCACTTCTGCGCCGATAGTCATCACAAAGATCATGGCAAAAATGTACAGAAATACATTGCTCATGTTATCTGGGTAACATCAATCTTGGTCTTGGGGTCAAATTTGACAAGCGCACCCACTATGATTGAAAAAATCATGTTCTTGTTGCGAATGTCGTCAACTGCAGTGTTGGCCGTGTTCATCAATACAACTTCTTCATCACTGATTTTCTCAATTCTTTCTTTCAGATAATCAATGTGCAGGATATGGGCGTCATCCTCTGATGCATGGAAATTAAGATATTAAAGAAAAGAAAAACAACTACAACGACAGGACTCAAGGAGAATCATAAAAATTCAATATGTGAATAATCATATATGGAGGCGCTGCAAACTAGTACTAACGAAAATCCCTTCTTTTTTTTCTGATAAGATTAGAATATATTATGGATAACAAAAACCTAAATTTGTATTTATTTATTTACAACTATGCCCTTATTTGCATCTAAGATCACACGTTATTTTCCAATACTACTAGATGCATGCGATTTACGATACTAAACTTGAAAGGGTGAAGTAGCAAAGCAAAGCAACAATCCTGCTACATTACACGCTAGTTAACAGGATATGAAATAGGTAAACTACATAACAGCTGATTCCTACCCTTATTTGCTTTAAGCAAGTACATATGTAAAAAAAGTAAATTTGGTTTTATCCACGTCGGAAAATAAAAGCCTAGAGGAGTTTTTTTTTTTTTTTTTGTTTTGTTTAACTGGGTCACCTTACCTCTTTCTCCCTAAAATCTTTAGGGTTTCTAGCAAAGACATATAGCAACTTTGATTATTCTATAGAACCGTAAATCTCACGGGTAATGTTTTTCTTTACAATTATATTTGTTCTTGGTTGAGAAAATACCAGAAGATATCATAAAGATTATATCAATACCCTTTTCTTATGCTAATCAATTATTAGGTAAAAAGTTTACAGTTAATTGGATTCTCGATGGGAAGTTTAGATTAGTATATCGCTACAAGATCAAAAAGACTTGGATTTGATTAATTGGATTCTTGAATTATTTAGAAACCAGTTTGAAAAATGGCAAAAGGTGAAAATAGATTTTGATTTTGTAAGATCATAGAGACCATAAATCTGATAAATGTAAAACCAACTATTTCTATCAGATTTCATGGTCTTATTAGATTTGTGTCGCAATATGAATTTCAGAGTTTTGATCCTTCTCTATTTTTATTCAAAGTTGTATAGTATAATACAATCTGAGCAGAATCGCATGGGAGAGTTTAATCAAAGTTATATAGTATATGATTGAATGGTTTTCAACTGATGATCGAAGAAATACATAACTGCAAAAGAAATAACGAGTGTATATTTCACATAATAAGCCGTCAGATTTAATAATTACGTGTATTGTTTGGATGACATGGACTAGAAAAAGGAAACACATCATCATGCCACTAGAAAAAAACTTACCCATTTTCAGCCTTGTTTATCTTTCCTCAAGTGGACTCAGATCTGTAACAAAAAACACAAGTCAGTTTTTTTTTTTTTTTTTTTTTTTTTGCGAGAAGAAGTCAGGTTTAAGGCAAGAAACATTTCGTTTTACATCACAAAAACTTAGATCCATGGACTAATTAAAGATATATTTTATTATCTTTTTAAAAAAAAATCAAAAATCAAAACTAAGATGAAAACTTACTGCAGCTTGTTGTGTGTAATCCTCCATCTGTTTACATCACAAAAAAAACTTGATCGTTTATCTTTCCTCAAAGAAAACTAAACAGATTAAGCTAAAATGAAAGTATAACTTACCTTTTTTTCTTCTGAATGCTTCAACTACTCAATGAGTTAAATATCTGGCTCTTTTTTTTCTGAATACTTCAAAAGATATGAAGGTAGATCTATTTTTAAGACAAAGGAGAAAGGTAAAAGATAATGTAAAAAAAAAAAACCAAAGCTTAGGTTTTTGTTTTGGTTTTATATCCAAAAAGATAATGTTTCCTCAGCGGACTCAGGATGTAACAAAGAACACAAGTCAGTTTCTTTTTTTTTTCTTTTTTTTTAATGAGAAGAAGTCACGTTTAAGGCAAGAAACATTTCGTTTTACATCACAAAAAACTTAGATCCATGTACTAATTAAAGATACTTTTTATTATCTTTTTTTAAAAAAACGAATCAAAAAATCAAAACTAAGATGAAAACTTACTGTAGCTTGTTGTGTGTAATCCTCCATCTGTTTACATCACAAAAAAAAAAAACTTGATCATTTTCGTTTATCTTTTCTTAAAGAAAACAGAACAGATTAAGCTAAAATGAAAGTATAACTTGATCATACTGCAGATATAATATTAATCCATACATCGAAGCATATTACCATGAAATCTTAATACATCAAATCAAAATAAAAAGCAGTAGTAGTAGTAGCCTTAATACATCAAATCCAAATAAAAAGCAGTAGTAGTAGCTATTGTTGAGTCACTCCGACTTCCCCAGATCAAAATAAAAAAACAAGCAGTAGTAATAGATATTATTCATTCACAACTACCCCAAATCAAAAGAAAGAAACAATTACCATGTGGGGTTGGGTCCTACTCCAAAACACCTTTATCTTACTCCATCCCAACAATGCACCTTGTTGGGGTCCTAAGAGCTTTTCTCAGCTGTTACATGAAACAAAAAACACTTAAAAAGTTAGACCAAATCTAAATAATTAAGCTTAAATACATTAATGTAAAAATTATGGAAAAATAATACCTAATAACTTGAGGCTGGTCATCAGCATTGATGGGAGTGCAAGAGTGAATGCGACCGAGACTGTTGAGGATATCAGAGTTGTCCATGATACTTGTCGAAGAACTTTTTTCCTGTTATAATCAGTCACCTTGCGGAAGTCCTCATACTTCCAGCGCAAAGTGGGACTCATGTTATAAGTTCCAAAGTCAAAAAGTTCTTCTCTCAGTGCAGTGCACTCATCATAGACCTCATTCAGATAACCCTTCAGTTTTGCCAATTCTGTTGTGACCCTTTTTAATTTACCAAAAGAACCAAAGGCAATCACTTCTGCGCCGATAGTCATCACAAAGATCATGGAAAAACATGTCCAGAAATACATTGCTCATGTTATCTGGGTAACATCAATCTTGGTCTTGGGGTCAAATTTGACAAGCGCACCCACTATGATTGAAAAAATCATGTTCTTGTTGCGAATGTCGTCAACTGCAGTGTTGGCCGTGTTCATCAATACAACTTCTTCATCACTGATTTTCTCAATTCTTTCTTTCAGATAATCAATGTGCAGGATATGGGCGTCATCCTCTGATGCATGGAAATTAAGATATTAAAGAAAAGAAAAACAACTACAACGACAGAACTCAAGGAGAATCATAAAAATTCAATCTGTCAATAATCATATATGGAGGCGCTGCAAACTAGTACTAACGAAAATCCCTTCTTTTTTTTCTTGATAAGATTAGAATATATTACGGATAACAAAAACCTAAATTTGTATTTATTTATTTACAACTATGCCCTTATTTGCATCTAAGATCACACGTTATTTTCCAATACTACTAGATGCATGCAGACGATACTACAACTTGAAAGGGTGAAGTAGCAAAGCAAAGCAACAATCCTGCTACATTACACGCTAGTTAACAGCTACATAATAGCTGATTCCTACGCTGGCAAGTACATATGTAAAAAAAGTAAATTTGGTTTTATCCACGTCAGGAAAATAAAAGCCTAGAGGAGTTTTTTTTTTTTTTTTTTTTTTTTGTTTTTTTAACTGGGTCACCTTACCTCTTTCTCCCTAAAATCTTTAGGGTTTCTAGCGATACATATAGCAACTTTGATTATTCTATAAACCGTAAATCTCTGGGTAATGTTTTTCTTCTGATTATATTTGTTCTTGGTTGAGAAAATACTAGAAGATATCATAAAGATTATATCAATACCCTTTTCTTATGCTATTCAATTATTAGGTAAAAAAGTTTACAGTTAATTGGATTCTCGATGGGAAGTTTAGATTAGTATATCGCTACAAGATCAAAAAGACTTGGATTTGATTAATTGGATTCTTGAATTATTCGAAACCAGTTTGAAAAATGGCAAAAGGTGAAAATAGATTTTGATTTTGTAAGATCGGAGAGACCATAAATCTGATAAATGTAAAACCAACTATTTCTATCAGATTTCATGGTCTTATTAGATTTGTGTCGCAATATGAATTTCAGAGTTTTGATCCTTCTCTATTTTTATTCAAAGTTGTATAGTATAATACAGAAATACAGAACTGCAAGGGAGAGTTTAATCAAAGTTATATAGTATATGATTGAATGGTTTTTAACTGATGATCGAAGAAATACATAACTGCAAAAGAAATAACGAGTGTATATTTCACATAATAAGCCGTCAGATTTAATAATTACGTGTATTGTTTGGATGACATGGACTAGAAAAAGGAAACACATCATCATGCCACTAGAAAAAAACTTACCCATTTTCTTCGTTGTTTATCTTTCCTCAGCGGACTCAGGCTGTAACAAAGAACACAAGTCTGTTTTTTTTTTTTTTTTTTTTTTGCGAGAAGAAGTCAGGTTTAAGGCAAGAAACATTTCGTTTTACATCACAAAAAACTTAGATCCATGGACTAATTAAAGATATTTTTTATTATCTTTTTTTAAAAAAAAATCAAAAATCAAAACTAAGATGAAAACTTACTGCAACTTGTTGTGTGTAATCCTCCATCTGTTTACATCACAAAAAAAACTTGATCGTTTATCTTTCCTCAAAGAAAACTAATGCATTAAGCTAAAATGAAAGTATAACTTACCTTTTTTTCTTACGAATGCTTCAACTACTCAATGAGTTAAATATCGACTCTTTTTTTAGAATACTTCAAAAGATATGAAGGTAGATCTATTTTTAAGACAAAGGAGAAAGGTAAAAGATAATGTAAAAAAAAAAACCAAAGCTTAGGTTTTTGTTTTGGTTTTATATCCGAAAAGATAATGTTTCCTCAGCGGACTCAGTTGTAACAAAGAACACAAGTCGGTTTCTTTTTTTTTCTTTTTTTTAATGAGAAGAAGTCACGTTTAAGGCAAGAAACATTTCGTTTTACATCACAAAAACTTAGATCCATGTACTAATTAAAGATACTTTTTATTATATTTTTTTTTAAAAAAACGAATCAAAAAATCAAAACTAAGATGAAAACTTACTGTAGCTTGCTTTGTGTAATCCTCCATCTGTTTACATCACAAAAAAAAACTTGATCATTTTCGTTTATCTTTTCTTAAAGAAAACAGAACAGATTAAGCTAAAATGAAAGTATAACTTGATCATACTGCAGATATAATATTAATCCATACATCGAAGCATATTACCATGAAATCTTAATACATCAAATCAAAATAAAAAGCAGTAGTAGTAGTAGCCTTAATACATCAAATCCAAATAAAAAGCAGTAGTAGTAGCTATTGTTGAGTCACTCCGACTACCCCAAATCAAAAGAAAGAAACAATTACCATGTGGGGTGGGGTCCTACTCCAAAACACCTTCATCTTACTCCATCCCAACAATGCACCTTGTTGGGGTCCTAAGAGCTTTTCTCACTTTGTTACATGAAACAAAAACACTTAAAAAGTTAGACCAAATCTAAATAATTAATCTTAAATACATTAATGTAAAAATTATGGAAAAATAATACCTAATAACTTGGAGGCTGGTCATCGGCATTGATGGGAGTGCAAGAGTGAATGCGGCCAGGACTGTTGAGGATATCGAGTTGTCCATGATACTTGTCGAAGAACTTTTTCCCTTTATAATCAGTCACCTTGCGGAAGTCCTCATACTTCCAAAAAGTGGGACTCATGTTATAAGTTCCAAAGTCAAAAGTTCTTCTCTCGGTGCAGTGCACTCATCATAGACCTCATTCGGATAACCCTTCGCTTTTGCCAGTTACTTTGTGACCCTTTTTAATTTACCAAAAGAACCAAAGGCAATCACTTCGCGCCGATAGTCATCACAAAGATCATGGAAAACATGTCCGAAAATACATTGCTCATGTTATCCGGGTAACATCAATCTTGGTCTTGGGGTCAAATTTGACAAGCGCACCCACTATGATTGAAAAAATCATGTTCTTGTTGCGAATGTCGTCAACTGCAGTGTTGGCCGTGTTCATCAATACAACTTCTTCATCACTGATTTTCTCAATTCTTTCTTTCAGATAATCAATGTGCAGGATATGGGCGTCATCCTCTGATGCAAGGAAATTAAGATATTAAAGAAAAGAAAAACAACTACAACGACATGACTCAAGGAGAATCATAAAAATTCAATCATGAATAATCATATACGGAGGCGCTGCAAACTAGTACTAACGAAAATCCCTTATTTTTTTTCTTGATAAGATTAGAATATATTACGGATAACAAAAACCTAAATTTGTATTTATTTATTTACAACTATGCCCTTATTTGCATCTAAGATCACACGTTATTTTCCAATACTACTAGATGCATGCAGACGATACTACAACTTGAAAGGGTGAAGTAGCAAAGCAAAGCAACAATCCTGCTACATTACACGCTAGTTAACAGCTACATAATAGGTTGATTCCTATCTTGGCAAGTACATATGTAAAAAAAGTAAATTTGGTTTTATCCACGTCAGGAAAATAAAAGCCTAGTGGTTTTTTTTTTTTTTTTTTTTTTTTTTTTTTTTTTTGTTTTTCTAACTGGGTCACCTTACCTCTTTCTCCCTAAAATCTTTAGGGTTTCTAGCAGTACATATAGCAACTTTGATTATTCTATAGAACCGTAAATCTCTGGGTAATGTTTTTCTTTACAGTTATATTTGTTCTTGGTTGAGAAAATACCAGAAGATATCATAAAGATTATATCAATACCCTTTTCTTATGCTATTCAATTATTAGGTAAAAAAGTTTACAGTTAATTGGATTCTCGATGGGAAGTTTAGATTAGTATATCGCTACAAGATCAAAAAGACTTGGATTTGATTAATTGGATTCTTGAATTATTCAGAAACCAGTTTGAAAAATGGCAAAAGGTGAAAATAGATTTTGATTTTGTAAGATCAGAGAGACCATAAATATGATAAATGTAAAACCAACTATTTCTATCAGATTTCATGGTCTTATTAGATTTGTGTCGCAATATGAATTTCAGAGTTTTGATCCTTCTCTATTTTTATTCAAAGTTGTATAGTATAATACAGAAATACAGAACTGCAAGGGAGAGTTTAATCAAAGTTATATAGTATATGATTGAATGGTTTTCAACTGATGATCAAGAAATACATAACCTGAAAAGAAATAACGAGTGTATATTTCACATAATAAGCCGTCAGATTTAATAATTACGTGTATTGTTTGGATGACATGGACTAGAAAAAGGAAACACATCATCATGCCACTAGAAAAAAACTTACCCATTTTCAGCCTTGTTTATCTTTCCTCAGCGGACTCAGGCTATAACAAAGAACACAAGTCAGTTTTTTTTTTTTTTTTTTTTTTTTTTGCGAGAAGAAGTCAGGTTTAAGGCAAGAAACATTTCGTTTTACATCACAAAAAACTTAGATCCATGGACTAATTAAAGATATATTTTATTATCTTTTTAAAAAAAAAAAATCAAAAATCAAAACTAAGATGAAAACTTACTACAACTTGTTGTGTGTAATCCTCCATCTGTTTACATCACAAAAAAAACTTGATCGTTTATCTTTCCTCAAAGAAAACAAAACAGATTAAGCTAAAATGAAAGTATAACTTACCTTTTTTTCTTCTGAATGCTTCAACTACTCAATGAGTTAAATATCTGGATCTTTTTTTTCTGAATACTTCAAAAGATATGAAGGTAGATCTATTTTTAAGACAAAGGAGAAAGGTAAAAGATAATGTAAAAAAAAAAAAAACCAAAGCTTAGGTTTTTGTTTTGGTTTTATATCCAAAAAGATAATGTTTCCTCAGCGGACTCAGGCTGTAACAAAGAACACAAGTCAGTTTCTTTTTCTTTTTTCTTTTTCTTTTTTAGCGAGAAGAAGTCACGTTTAAGGCAAGAAACATTTCGTTTTACATCACAAAAAACTTAGATCCATGTACTAATTAAAGATACTTTTTATTATCTTTTTTAAAAAAAAAGAATCAAAAAATCAAAACTAAGATGAAAACTTACTGTAGCTTGCTGTGTGTAATCCTCCATCTGTTTACATCACAAAAAAAAACTTGATCATTTTCGTTTATCTTTTCTTAAAGAAAACAGAACAGATTAAGCTAAAATGAAAGTATAACTTGATCATACTCCAGATATAATATTAATCCATACATCGAAGCATATTACCATGAAATCTTAATACATCAAATCAAAATAAAAAGCAGTAGTAGTAGCCTTAATACATGAAATCCAAATAAAAAGCAGTAGTAGTAGCTATTGTTGAGTCACTCCGACTTCCCCAGATCAAAATAAAAAAAACAAGCAGTAGTAGTAGATATTATTCATTCACAACTACCCCAAATCAAAAGAAAGAAACAATTACCATGTGGGGTTGGGTCCTACTCCAAAACACCTTTATCTTACTCCATCCCAACAATGCACCTTGTTGGGGTCCTAAGAGCTTTTCTCAGCTGTTACATGAAACAAAAAACACTTAAAAAGTTAGACCAAATCTAAATAATTAAGCTTAAATACATTAATGTAAAAATTATGGAAAAATAATACCTAATAACTTGAGGCTGGTCATCAGCATTGATGGGAGTGCAAGAGTGAATGCGACCGAGACTGTTGAGGATATCAGAGTTGTCCATGATACTTGTCGAAGAACTTTTTTCCCGTTATAATCAGTCACCTTGCGGAAGTCCTCATACTTCCAGCGCAAAGTGGGACTCATGTTATAAGTTCCAAAGTCAAAAAGTTCTTCTCTCGGTGCGATTGCACTCATCATAGACCTCATTCGTATAACCCTTCGCTTTTGCCAGTTCAGGGTGACCCTTTTTAATTTACCAAAAGAACCAAAGGCAATCACTTCGCTATAGTCATCACAAAGATCATGGCAAAACATGTCCAGAAATACATTGCTCATGTTATCTGGGTAACATCAATCTTGGTCTTGGGGTCAAATTTGACAAGCGCACCCACTATGATTGAAAAAATCATGTTCTTGTTATTAATGTCGTCAACTGCAGTGTTGGCCGTGTTCATCAATACAACTTCTTCATCACTGATTTTCTCAATTCTTTCTTTCAGATAATCAATGTGCAGGATATGGGCGTCATCCTCTGATGCATGGAAATTAAGATATTAAAGAAAAGAAAAACAACTACAACGACAGGACTCAAGGAGAATCATAAAAATTCAATCTGTGAATAATCATATATGGAGGCGCTGCAAACTAGTACTAACGAAAATCCCTTCTTTTTTTTTCTTGATAAGATTAGAATATATTACGGATAACAAAAACCTAAATTTGTATTTATTTATTTACAACTATGCCCTTATTTGCATCTAAGATCACACGTTATTTTCCAATACTACTAGATGCATGCAGACGATACTACAACTTGAAAGGGTGAAGTAGCAAAGCAAAGCAACAATCCTGCTACATTACACGCTAGTTAACAACTACATAATAAACTGATTTCTACTACTGGCAAGTACATATGTAAAAAAAGTAAATTTGGTTTTATCCACGTCAGGAAAATAAAAGCCTAGAGAAGTTTTTTTTTTTTTTTTTTTTTTTTTCTAACTGGGTCACCTTACCTCTTTCTCCCTAAAATCTTTAGGGTTTCTAGTAGTACATATAGCAACTTTGATTATTCTATAGAACCGTAAATCTCTGGGTAATGTTTTTCTTTACAGTTATATTTGTTCTTGGTTGAGAAAATACTAGAAGATATCATAAAGATTATATCAATACCCTTTTCTTATGTTATTCAATTATTAGGTAAAAAAGTTTACAGTTAATTGGATTCTCGATGGGAAGTTTAGATTAGTATATCGCTACAAGATCAAAAAGACTTGGATTTGATTAATTGGATTCTTGAATTATTCAGAAACCAGTTTGAAAAATGGCAAAAGGTGAAAATAGATTTTGATTTTGTAAGATCAGAGAGACCATAAATCTGATAAATGTAAAACCAACTATTTCTATCATATTTCATGGTCTTATTAGATTTGTGTCGCAATATGAATTTTAGAGTTTTGATCCTTCTCTATTTTTATTCAAAGTTGTATAGTATAATACAGAAATACAGAACTGCAAGGGAGAGTTTAATCAAAGTTATATAGTATATGATTGAATGGTTTTCAACTGATGATCGAAGAAATACATAACTGCAAAAGAAATAACGAGTGTATATTTCACATAATAAGCCGTCAGATTAAATAATTACGTGTATTGTTTGGTTGACATGGACTAGAAAAAGGAAACACATCATCATGCCACTAGAAAAAAACTTACCCATTTTCAGCGTTGTTTATCTTTCCTCAGCGGACTCAGGCTGTAACAAAGAACACAAGTCAGTTTTTTTTTTTTTTTTTTTTGCGAGAAGACACTACGGGAAAATTAGTAATCTACAACTGTAGATTGACAACTCGTAAATTAAAAGTTGTAAAATGTAGTATGTTTTACAACTTTTTCCAACAAAAGCGTTGTCAAAGTAAAATATGTCCAACTCTTAGGACCAACGAGTTCCTAAGAGTAGTGACGAATCAGAACCACAACTTGTTGTGTGAAAAGGGTTCAGAGAGAAGTGACCACCTTTAGAATTTACAACTCATCTAAAAAGGTAGTGAATGATTTTAAAACAACACTAATAAGAGTCGTTGAAGATAGGAAAAAAAAAAAATTTGAAAAATGTTCTTATAGAGAATCGAACCCAAGCTTACTAGGTGTTAGTACAAGGCGTCAACCATCTGCCGGGATTCACAATCTTTGGTAGATTTGTGCTTTTCTTTTAATCAACATTACAACCTTTATAAGGGTTGTAAAATGAAAATTTACTAGGAAAAAAAAATTAGGCTAGGGTGAGATTCGAACTCGGGCCTCCTCTGTATAGGACTGGGATTCTAACCACCATTCCACGCTTACATGTATGATTATCAAAGGACATATACGTTAATATTTAACAATAATTTCAATCGAGCCTTAAAAAATGGCGTGAGTGCGCCATTTTGCCCCAAAACATACAAGGCTTTCTCTGAATTATACAAGGACGACCGCAATCTCATTTTCAATCAACACTCACAGACACCGGGTTGTATATCGAAAATGTAAATGAATGAAACACGTGGAGGTGTATATTTATATGCTCAAAGTAGCGGATTCATGCAAATTTTGGTAAAGCAAACACAACAATCATGAAGAAGCCGCAAATGCTAAAAGTTTCGAGATATTATAGGAATGTATTTACTGTTTTCTCGCTTGCTATCAATTAGAGACCAACTCAATAAATCCCCTTTTCTCTCCTCCTTTATCCGGGCTTGAGACCGGCAATGAAATTATTCAATGGCGGAGTTAAAAGGGGGTTCTTCGAAGAGAAACATTCAATTTATCATACAAACAATATTATAAGTCATCAACATAGCATAATTTTAATTATAAAACAAGTCCCGGACCAATTCATACTACACATAAAATGAAATCTTATTACATATGACTTTTTCCTAGATTTGTAATTAGATTCGGCTATTTGATTTAAGAAACTCTAACTTTTCCTTTGCGGAATGAAGATAGCATCCGAGGCCCATGTAAAATCTCCACATTCTTCACATACCGGGTAAGCTATGTGCTTATTGTGTTGATTGTTGCATATTTTTAGGTTGAGTTTGTTATTGCAGGTTGAAGATAAGCTGAACAGACCGTGTAGCGGACAATTTTAAAAAGAGTGATCATCTTCTCCACAAGCATCATGACTTTTCACCGATGGTAACAACAACAACTTGGCTTTGCAAGGGTGAAGCATCGAGAAACCATTCAAAATAGGTGCGGTAGGTATGGTGCACTTGAAAACATTTTTCCATAGGTTTCGCTTGTTTTAGATTGCGAAATGCCCTCACACCATTACAAGGAACATGCTTACACCTAGAATAGAGCCAAGGACACACTTTTGTCTCATGAAACCCTTGTTCACACATAGCACACTCAGTTAGGTTTTTTTTCATTCTCATGTTACCGTTGCTGCTACTACTGCTACCTGGAGAATCTTTCACACCTCCACCCATGACTAATTCAGTGTTTTTAAAGCCTAATTGAAGAAAATTTCTCCACAGCCTAATTTACAAAATTTATGAACCTCTAAGTGTTTTTAAAGCCTAATTCAGTGATGGCTAATTTTACCATGATTGATTAGTGTTGATTAATAGATATATTGAAGCTAGGACTAATTTTAACCGTATCATCATTCTCGGATCAATAGTAGTTAAACGTAACGGAAATCAAAAAAATAATAAAACCCTAAAATGGGTTATAGAATCAAACCTTTTTTCCTTAACACATATCGAGAAGGTGTTGGTGGTGAAGAAATCTTCACTCAATCTATTGATGGGTTTTAAATTTTCGTGGTTAAGGAGATGAAGGAGGAGGTTAAGGGAGATGGAGGAGAAAAAGAAAACGACGGAAAAGAAGATAAGTGGAGGAGAATAAGTGATGGGGAGATTGAATAGATAAGAAGAAAAGATAAATAGATCTTCTGCAACCCTTAGAAGAGTTGTAAAATGAAAAATAACTATGAAAAAAAAAAGCCTCATGGTGAAGTCGAACATGAGTCTCCGCCGGCCAATATGACATTCCAACCATCACCGCCACATTTATACATGTAATTATATTTACATTCTTTTATATATTAGACCAAATTTTTAAATTAGCCTTAAAAAAATGCCAGCAAATGCACCATTTTTCCCGAAGCATATAAGAAAGTCTCGTCCAATGCCCAATCACATTTCAATCAACAATCACAAGATGCAGATTCATGGAAGTTTTAGTGAATTGTACAAGGCCTGCAATCACATTTCAAATTCCATTAAGAAGCTGCAAATGCTTAAAGTTGTGAAGTATATTAACCTGGAATAAAAGTAAGACATTATTTACAAAATAAGTAAAGACATTCGAGAAAAGCAACCGCAATGATGTCATTTTAAAAGCAAAAATACAATCCGAAGCAAAATGAAAGAAACAAAATAGGTTCGAGCATCCATGGAAATGAAAAGAGTAATTAAACCCACCATCAGCCGGCACTTCTTTTTCTTTTTCTTATTCTTCTTGTTTTTCTTCTTTGTCGGAACCACTAAGATAGGTTCGACATCGACGTTCTTGCATAAATCTCGAGTATCATCATTCATTTGTAAGCCAAGAGTTGAAGGTTCCACGGGATGGCAACTTGTGTCTTCCTGTTCATTGTATTCCTCTAATTCATGAAACCCCTTGGTGGTGGTTTTAACATCACAAACCAATTCGATGTATCGACTCTCGAGAATAGAAAACTTGTCGGGCTTGTGACGCTAAAATGAATGGATCATTTTGATATTGGTTCTTATCTTTGACGTAAGTTGACCAATGTAAAACCTTTTTCTATCTTGACACCAAAAATAGGTGTGAGCCCAGTCACATTTGAATAAGGGAATTTGAAACATATGTTGGTAGTCCAACACGAGAATTTGTTCTAAAACGCCATAGAAACCACTACTTATTTGTGATGATGCAACTAAAGATTTTGATTCAATTGAAACACCGGTGTTTTTTGCGTGACTCTTTGAATATCCTTAGTAACAAACCTTGACCCATTTATTTGCAAGCCTTTATATGATACACATTTTCTAAAGGACCATGTGACAACCACCGTCTTGTATTTGATCTTGACATGCCTTGACCAATTTGCATTTTAACCTATCAATAAAATTTAGTTAGCGAAACACAAGTGACCACGGTAATGGGCGCAAGCTCTATGTTTTGGCTTGGTAAGATCTAATTAAGAAGTGAATGACAGATTCATCTCTAATTAAGCTCTATGTGGGTAATGGCAAAAAGAGGTACTACGTACTCGGGAAAAATAAATCTAATAAATTGAAAACATATATAACAAATAACCAAGTGGCGTTGCCGTACCTTTTGCTTTAACCAATCGCAAATGTTTACGAGTGTATGGAAAGGAGTTGGTCTTCTTTGGAAGTATCGGAAGATCTTAACTCATCCATATGCATTCTAATAAGAAAATTTTTAATGTGGACAAGATTCGTAAAACACAAGTGCTTATCTGTAACAATTTTAAATGAACATATACTGATCATACTTACGTTATATATGGTTCAATTGCTGCCGTGTTAAAAAGCACATATCTATGAGCAATCTTTAGCATATCACTACCAATATACACTTGAACGCCTCTAGAAAGAGGGCGCCTATAGGTGTGGAATCATGTTGAATGTCTTCATTATGGCTTTGATTTACTCCTCCTTGAGAATGTTTGTCCCCATGAACATCAAAATACCTGACGCACTCCATTCCCGGGTAACACTCTGCTATACATGCTTCGAGGTTGTGCGTAATTATTTACGTATTCTTTGAATGTCTTCATATACTGCGACAAACCAAACTTCTAATTATTAGCACCAAACTCCCATTTACACGAACAAAACTATAACATTGTACTTAAAATAACTAAAAAAATATTCATACTAATGAAACAATTACCTTTCAAATGGATACATCCAACGATATTGTACGGGTCCACCTAACCGCACTTCTCGAGCTACGTGAATTGTCAAGTGTACCATCACATCAAAAATGATGGAGGGAAGTACATCTCCAACATACACAAAGTCTCAGCAATTTCATCTTCAAGTTCTAACAATCTAGTGAGATCAACTTTGCCCTTTGGCATATTTCGTTAAAATAAGAACATAACCGATTTATGGCATTACTTGGCCCATCGGGTAAAAGTCCTTTCAAAGCTAGGGTAATATTTGTTGCATCATAACATGGTAATCATGAGCCTTAAGGACACCCAAGCAACCATCTTTCGAGAAATGCCTCCTAAGATCGAGAACTATACCCATATGGAACCTTGATTTCTCATCCTATTATAGAATACAACCTTTCCCTTATCGCTCAAGTTACATGGTCTTGGAGGAAGCCAAGTTTTGCCATTTTTGACTATTAAATGCAATTCTTCTTTGATTCCCATACTTTTCGGATCATTCACGGGACTTTAAGCCATCTTTTGTTTTGTTCTTTATATTCAATAGAGTACCAATGACACTCTCATGACGTTTTTTTCCGTATGCATAACATCAATATTGTGTCGTAGTAATAATTCCTAAGAAGGAAGGAATAACATAAAAAGTATGAGCAAGTCACTTGAGTTGTACATTTCATAAATGAGATTTAACATGCGGATGGGAATGTAAGACTGAAAAGAAGATAATCGAGGTTATAAGTTACCTTCAGGTAAGGCAAGTCGAAAAATATTGACCGTTTGTTGAATATCGGATGGTCATCATCCCGTGCACCGAACTAGGACCCGGCCTCATCAGGCATCGGATAGCAACTTGCCTTTTTCCGCTTCCCGAGTTAGATTTACCGTCATTTGCACCATTGCCGCACTACTCTGACCCTTTTTCTCTTCTTCTTCTTATTCTTCTTTCCTCTTTCTCTTTCCTTTCTCCACCTCGTTACGCTTCGCTTTTCCAAAGTCATTTATAATACTTGCTCGAATTCAAAAGCCTCGCACTAGACATAGTAGGTGGCTTTTCCTTTGTCTCAATCTCTCCATTGAAACATGCTTTCTTCTTAGTCGATCGAAGAGGATGATTATGAGGTAGAAATCTCCTATGATTCATGTAAACAAGTTTCTACGACTAAATGGCAACCAAAGTTGAAAGAGTATTATCACCACACGAGGGCAAGCCGACTTCCCTTTATATGTACATCCAGATAGGTTACCATAAAGCGGAAAATCATTTATCGTCCACATTAATAATGCCTTCAAATTGAACATTGTCTTACTAAATGCATCATAAACCTCCGCCGTTTTCCCATAACTTAATCGGATCATCAATCGGTGGTTGCAAGTATATATCAATGTCTCTACCCGGTTGTTTCTTTCACCTGAATCAGCAAGCTTAAAATAATATTGTCGCCTTGCATACACCGTTGAGGGGAAGATTATATACCACAATCATCACCGGCCAACAATCTGTGGGTTGGGGAAAGATCGCCAAACGGATTAAATCCATCAAGAAGCAAGCCCAAGACGCAAATTACGCGATTCAAAGCAAACTCGGGAACTTTGTGTCTATGTGCTTCCAAGCCAAAGAATCTAGTTGGATGACGCATCTTACCATCTTTACTCTTATGAGTCGCGTGCCATATCAACCTGCCGAGCTAGCTCTGCCGATTTATACATTCTCCTTAATCTCGGCACAATGGGGAAGTATCTAAGCACCTTCACCGGTATCTTCTTTTTGGGCTTGTCTACCATGTCGGCAAGATCATCCATGTTAGATGTGTCTTCCTTCCACCTAGAATAGTGACATTTAGGACATTCATCCTCGTCTTTCAACTCATTTCTAAACAAACAACAATCATTCTGACATGCGTGTATTTTCTCATAAGTGAGTTGGAAAGCTTTCAGCAACTTCTTTACTGCATCCTGGTATGGAACTTCCCCCCTACATTAAAACTCCAATGGTTAGACGTACTAAGATCGATTAATCTCATTATGAGACATATATACCACATAGAGACAGTTATGACTTGGCTTTACCTTGGCCAACGAACCCAATCCTTATTCATCATTTTACAAGTCAAGAGTCAGTCCTGGTTGCGCTTCAATATGAATCTTTATTTCCTTCCCCTGTCAATGAAAAACATTCTCATATTAAAACATGTATAAACTTTTTTCCTTTGTTATTTTCTTGCCGGAAAGGATTGACAATCTCTGCAATTATTAGGCATCGAATGACAACAAATGGACGCAAATGATGGTACAAACAATGACACAATTTTGCGATGCTTGTATCAAAAATATAAGTCATAAAACCTATGTTGCATCTCATTTTGGAGCCATCACCACCAATAACGAATAATTTTATCAAAGATTTCAAAATGGGCACCAAGTTGACATTATCTCGGGACGAGAAAAACTATACCAAATTACACACATAAATATAATCCCGCATAGTTGCGGGGGTGGCATTTGGTCGAACAGTGCATATAATGGCCAACTAGTGCGTACATACCACCGCTTAGCTAGACTTATTTTACGCAAAATTTGTACTTCACCTGCTCCCCTATACGGTTAATTTGAATCAAGTAAAATCAAACAACCCCAAAAACTTAATTTCAACCATTTTGCAATTGAATGCATCTAAACATGAATTAAATTCGAACAACACCCCAAAAAAATTAATGTAACGGTTTGAAATTACCGAAATTAAATGCAACCCTAAAAATTTGATCCAGGCCAATCATCAAAATTTAATGCTACCAAATCATCAAACAAATTAAATGCAATGATTGATTTTTTTTTTTTAAACGAATTTAATGCAACCCAATCATGAAACCCTAAATTTAATGCAAATTGAGATGAAACTATTACAAAAAAAATTAAAGCAATCAGTTACATACCCAATTACAAGATCGATCGGTTGATGGAGAAGCTCGATTTGTTGATGGAGAAGCTCGATTTGTTAACGAGCTTAAGAAACTCGATCTGTTGATGGAGAAAAAAACGATCTGTTGATGAAAAAAACTCCTTTTCATAGATCTGTTCGCTCGATTTGTTGATGATCTTGACTTGTAATGGTTTGATTGATTGTGTTTCGGCAGATGAGGAGCTGTTTTTCTTTGGTTCGAAGAAAGATAAAAAAGAAACGAAAGACGAAAAGAAAAGAAGTGGTGGAGGAAAGAAAAAACAAACGGATAAAAAGGAAAAAAAATAAAAACAATGGACGGTTAGAGATCGATGTAAGGTTGAAATAGACTACTGGAGATTGAAATGGAAGTTGTGATCGAAATTTTTTTTTTCTTGGCCCTTTCACAACTGTTAGAAATAGTCGTCATATGGGTTTTTTCGTCTTTCGAAACTTTTTAACTTCTGCTAAATTTTTTCACTTCGCTAAGTTTTTCACTTATAAAAATGTTTTTAACTTCCTTAGAAATTTTTTTTTAACTTCCGCTAAATTTTTTCACTTCACCGAGCAATCTACAAAGGAATTTTACGGTATCGGCGAGTATCTACATGGAATCTTACAACATCTTTGTTGGACTGCGTCGTTCTTACGAAGGAATCTTATCTATATTGGCCCGATTTTTCGATCTCCGAGCAAGATTCTTTCGAACCCGATGAAATCTAGGGTTTGGTTACGGTATCGGGCGAGTATCTACATGGAATCTTACGGTCATACGTTGGACTCGTGTTCTTACGAAGGAATCTTATCTATATTGGCCCGCTTTTCGATCTCCGAGCAAGATTCTTTCTCAACCCGATGAAATCTAGGGTTTGGCTACGGTATCGCGAGTATCTACATGGAATCTTACAAATATACTGTTGGACTCGTCGTTCTTGCGAAGGAATCTTATCTATATTGGCCTGAGCTTTGATCTCCGAGCAAGATTCTTTCTCGAACTCCGATGAAATCTAGGGTTTGGTTCTAGATCGCGAGTATCTACATGGAATCTTTTACAAATCATCTTGTTGGACTCGTCGTTCTTACGAAGGAATCTTATCTATATTGGCCCGCTTTTCGATCTCCGAGCAAGATTCTTTCTCGAACCGCATGAAATCTAGGGTTTGGTTACGGTATCGGCGAGTATCTACATGGAATCTTACGGTCATGTTTGTTGGACTCGTGCGTTCTTACGAAGGAATCTTATCTATATTGGCCAGTTTCGATCTCCGAGCAAGATTCTTTCTCGAACCGCATGAAATCTAGGGTTTGGTTACGGTATCGGCGAGTATCTACATGGAATCTTACAGTCATACTGTTGGACTGCGTCGTTCTTACGAAGGAATCTTATCTATATTGGCCCGGTTTTTCGATCTCCGAGCAAGATTCTTTCTCGAACCCGATGAAATCTAGGTTTGGTTACGGTATCGGCGAGTATCTACATGGAATCTTACAAATCATCTTGTTGGACTCGTCGTTCTTACGAAGGAATCTTATCTATATTGGCCCAATTTCGATCTCCGAGCAAGATTCTTTCGAACCCGATGAAATCTAGGGTTTGGTTACGCTATCGGCGAGTATCTACATGGAATCTTACGGTCATACTGTTGGACTCGTCGTTCTTACGAAGGAATCTTATCTATATTGGCCCAGCTTTCGATCTCCGAGCAAGATTCTTTCGTACCTGATGAAATCTAGGGTTTGGTTACGGTATCGGAGTATCTACATGGAATCTTACGCTCATCTTGTTGGACTCGTCGTTCTTACGAAGGAATCTTATCTATATTGGCCCGTTTTTCGATCTCCCGAGCAAGATTCTTTCTCGAACCTGATGAAATCTAGGGTTTGGTTACGGTATCGCGAGTATCTACATGGAATCTTACAGTCATCTTTGTTGGACCTCAAATCGTTCTTACGAAGGAATCTTATCTATATTGGCCCAGGTTTCATCTCCGAGCAAGATTCTTTCTCGAACACGATGAAATCTAGGGTTTGGTTACGGTATCGGCGAGTATCTACATGGAATCTTACGGGTCATCTTGTTGGACTCATCGTTCTTACGAAGAAATCTTATCTATATTGGGCCCAGATTTTCGATCTCCGAGCAAGATTCTTTCGAACCGCATGAAATCTAGGGTTTGGTTACGGTATCGGCGTATCTACATGGAATCTTCGATCCTCTTTGTTGGACTCGTCGTTCTTACGAAGGAATCTTATCTATATTGGCCCGATTTCGATCTCCCGTAAGATTCTTTCTCGAACCGCATGAAATCTAGGGTTTGGTTACGGTATCGGCGAGTATCTACATGGAATCTTACGGTCATCTTTGTTGGACTCGGCGTTCTTACGAAGGAATCTTATCTATATTGGCCCGTTTTCGATCTCCGAGCAAGATTCTTTCGAACCGCATGAAATCTAGGGTTTTGTTCGGTATCGCCCCAGTATCTACATGGAATCTTACAGATCATCTTTATTGGACTCGTCGTTCTTACGAAGGAATCTTATCTATATTGGCCCATTTTCGATCTCCGAGCAAGATTCTTTCTCGAACCCGATGAAATCTAGGGTTTGGTTACGGTATCGTGAGTATCTACATGGAATCTTACGGTCATCTTGTTGGACTGCGTCGTTCTTACGAAGGAATCTTATCTATATTGCCCAATTTCGATCTCCGAGCAAGATTCTTTCTCAACTTTGATGAAATCTAGGGTTTGGTTACGGTATCGCGATATCTACATGGAATCTTACGGTCATACTGTTGGACTCGTCGTTCTTACAAATGGTTTTATTGTAATTGTTTGTAATCCAACGAACCAAATTTAAGGAAATCAAATCACAAGCCAATCTAACGGTGAGGAAGCCTTGTTTGGTTTACCAAATTGTGTGTTTTCTTCTCAACCGTATGCTTTGTTTCAACCAATGGGATTGTCCAGTTTTTAATCTAACGGCTACAAAAAGTACCATGCGGATTGTGTGTTTCCCAAATCAAATGACCCGCCTAAATTTGGGCACATCCTTGAGATTTTGAACCAAATTTGGTTTCCCACCCAAACAACCCCTAAAGAAAAGAATTTTGACCAAAATTTCCTCTCATTTCTTCTCTCTCTCTTTCTCGTTTTTTCTCTCTGTCTCTGAGAAGATTTTCTCTCATCAAACCCTAACTAGATTTTGAAACCCAACTTCACCTCAAACCCAAACTTCATCTCACACTCTAATCGATCTCAAGAAACACAACTTCACCCCAATCTCTGATATCAAACCGTAGCTTCAACTGCGCAATGGCTCGTGGTTTACATCTTAACTCAAACTCGGGTATAAATCTCACTGTAAAGATGTATTTGTCATTTTCTATTGGTTTGATTTCCGATTTGAATTTTTTTCATTATCTTCGTGATTTCTACGATTAGGGTTTTATTTTGAACCGAGTTAGGGTTTATATTTTGAACCGATTCATATGATTTCTTTCGTTTTTGTTTGGTTATAGCAAATACCCTTTGTAATAGGTTGTATAATCGTCGAGAAAATTTGATTTATTCCTGAAAACATCTCTAAATTCTCGCGACTCGGAGAGTCGGGAACCAATTCATGCTTGTTCTTCAATCTTGTTTACCGATTGTTATGTTTTTGACACGATTCTTGATATGCAATATGTGAGTTTTCAATTAAATTTAATTTTCATAACATGTAGTAGTTTCATTTTTGAATAAATTACCAAAATTGTGTTTTCTTCTAACTCTATAAACATGATGCTTGTTTTTGAAACCATCAAGTGAATCTGTAATTGCCGCTGGTTGGTTAGTACCAACTCCTGGCTCATTCTCAACCGAATTGCTAGGTTTTCGATATCCCAACCAATGGTTGTCGATTGCTTGGTGGTTATTTTAAGTTTGATTTATAACATTATAGTTTGTTTTTGATACCTTGATTCAAATGTGGATTGCTAAAGTCTTATATATTTTTGCAAGGTTTGATGAGAGCTAGAGAACTCTCTTTCGTATGAGCAAAGCAATTGCTTAAGTTCTCAAGCAATGGATTTGCTCATAAGAAAGAGAGTGCACCAGCTCTTAAAGCCTCGATGATTCACATGTGGTGATTTGTCATGTACAATGGTGATTTCTTATCCGATGAGATATGGTGCAATATTTAGAGTTTAACTTTTTGGTTAAGTTTTTGTTGTAGATGCGTAGTGTGGAAGAAGGTGAAGATCCAATTTGTGTAATGGTGAAGAATAATAAGGTGAAGACTTATATATCTTATGGTTCGGATTTAATTTTACGTATTTAGTGTAAATGATGTTCTTTCAATCCTTTTGATTAACTTATTTTTACTCTATGTTACAAGTTAACGATGAAGCAAAGAGCAAGATTCGATCCCATCTCCCAAAAGGTAGTAAGCAAGAATTTGGTAGTATCTCCCAAAAAGGTAGCAAGTAAGCAAAAAAAAAGCGTCCGAGCCAAAATCATCGGGGCCGGCATCGCGGCTGCTATGAGGGCACGTAGTAATAAATCTCTTATGATTCGGTTTATTTTTACTTATTTCAATCACTTTATTTACCATCTCCTTTTGATTAACATAGTTCGATTTATTTTGCGATCATTTTGAAAGATAAGAGTAAAAGTCTCATGGCAAACAAACTCCTAAGAAGAAGAATAAGAGTTCGGAGCTTCTTGAAAGTGAAAAGCTTCAAGGCGATCATCCCCCTAGGTTTAAGAACAACTCGGAGGATTCACGGACTGCTGAAAAGACTACTCCATCACAATCACCAATAAAGAAAACTCAAAGTGCGGTTGAACCACCCACATGAAAAGCCTACTCCAACACGATCATCACCGGAGAAAAGGAAAAGTTCGGTTAACGGAACAATCTCAACCAGGGAGCATCTCAAGTGCACCTTCCTCACTTGAACCTCCGGTGAGCAGGTCCAGGCCATTAGAATCTCCCAGCTGCACCCTTAGCGAGGAAGTTGTTCCCAAAGCGAAGAGTTGCAAAGCGGAAATTGTACACGGGGGCCATGTCCAATGTGCAACTCGGGGAATGCGATGATACTTTATCGATTTTTTGAAGAGAAGAAGAAGAAGATGAAGAACTTGAACAAGAGATGTTGAGGTGGAAAAAGAAAACACGGAAAATGATAATGATGTTGACGTGAATGATGCAAGAAGCCAAAATGAAACTAAGCTCATGGGTATATGACTCTTTTGCTTAAGTTACTTTTCCATCCTTAAGTATTTTCACTCAATTATCGATAAAATATGAGCAAGTCCTGAGTTGTATCCTTATTTAGTTTTTCCATCCTTAACTCTTTTTGTGGCAAAACCCAAAGAAAATGCTCGTTCCTCGCGGCCCACAAGGATGACGACACTAGGGCTAACATTTAATAAGAATGGCAAGGAAGCTGGAGCTTTAACAATAAGGATCGACTGTTGGTGATCCTTCGGTCTGACTTTGCTAGTGTGTTGGGTGTTTTAGTTAAGGCGTAACATCCCATTAAAGCACAAGGACTGGAGACTTGTCCCTAGAGAGGCCAAAGATAACATATGGGCGAATTATCATGGTAATTTCTTGACTCTTCAACTCTTTTACTTTTATAATGTATTTAGAAGTTTTATACACCATCCATTATCTCTTTAACTCTTGTAACTATTTTGCTTTGTATTTGCCACAAAGGTTTATTGTCGATGATTTTTACAAAAGACTATTATCTTGGGAAGATGGGAAGTTATCCGAAAGAGGCTAGGTCTAGGAAAGTCGGTAAAATCCTCGCCTTGGATGGGCTAGAGGAAGAAGAAAGACAGATGAAGTCAAAGAACCAAACCAGAATGATACTTGTGAATGAGTGGGAAGAGTTTGTGGCACATGTTTGCTCTGAGGGATTGAGTAAAGTGTTCATATCAATAAGTTAAATTATTTTTGTGTTCAGCCCTTTGTACATTCACTTATTATTTAGTTAATGATATTCCGTTACTTCATCGGACAAAAAGATTGGCGGATGCAACAAGTTAGAGAGAAATACACCACTCCACACACTCTCGGTAGAGTGGTTATGCGAGACTCGAGGCTAAAATGGTAAGTTGTGTATTTTTATTCCTATGTTCATTATAGGGTAATTGTATTCAAATTATATGCTAACTAATTGGATAACATATTGTTTGGCAAAGAAAAGCGGTTGAATACAAAAGAAGACATTGATAGAGTCGAACTTTGGATAACAGTCACAAACCGAAGGAAGGGAAGGAACCTAATCCTGGAAATATGGAGGCTTTAGTGAGAACTCAACTCATATCTCTTATATTTTTTGTTAATTTATTTGCTTAATATATATGTGTTCGAATGATGCAAAAATGTGACTAATTGGGTTGCTTTTGCACTAATGCAGGAAAGAATTGATAGAGCTGCACAAGAGCATGGTGCGATGTTGGATCATCTGGGTGACAGTCTTCTCTCCAAAGCTCTTGGTGACGACAAACCGGGGAGACCGAGAGGTATTGGCTATGGAGCGACAAAGACAAAGATGGTTGTCAAGAGCCATTACAAAAAAGATCATCAAAGAGTGCAAGGATAGTATGAGTGAAATGAATCACGAGACTTGCACTGTTAGAAGATGAGATTATAATAATCGCTTTTGTTTCTTTTAGTTGAAAAATTTAAACTCGCGTCTCATCTTCTGGTTTGATGTTGGTATAGGAAAAAACCTCGAGATGCGTCTGCCCATGATGGCTCACACTTGAACAGGCCCGGTCCAATTGTAAGTGTGTTTATGTTTCTATAAAACTGCTGGTTAGTCTCTATTGCTCCCATTATGAGTTTCGATGTTCTTGTTGTATTTTCCCGTAGTCCGGAAATGCTAGCAACACCCATGGTTTTGCTAGCTCAAGTAGGACTGTTCCCCGGTTGCAAATGATGATCCGGTTAGCGGACCAAGGTGGAGGAAGCGCTAGGGAAGGGTAAAAGCTTGCGACAGCTCGGCCTGGTACAATGAGAACGAGGTTATTCTTGACGCAATTATTGCCGAAAACAGATCCAAAGATGGAGTGCCATGGAGTGCCAATAGGTTTCTGCGCCGTACAAAGTGACTTGTGACTACTTCTCGTGTTGATGATGCTCATCTCTACAAGCCATCGGGTGACTTGAAGCGTGTTATACATGTTTGTAGGAACTTATGTCACATGGTCCAAGGATCTAATAATGCCTGCCATCCGATAACTGCTACTTTGTTTGGGTGTTTTCATGAGACAATGGTTATTTTTGTGTTGTTTTCATCAGTTTAAAACAATGACAATGACAATGAGTGTTTCAGAAACAATGATGATCTGTTAACTTGTTTATATGTTGATCTCTCATTTACATTTTAATGGTTTTTATCTCGAATGAATGGAAGTATATTTATATATATTTGTGTGAATCGAAAAGCAATTTTATATATTTTTTTCTAAAATGTAAAAGAATCACAAAACTGCTAAACATGGTTGGAAAAAAGGTGATCACTACACGTGATATGGGTTGTGAAATATTTTTATGCTACACGGGATATGGGTTGTGAAACAAGAATTATACAACATAAAAACCATTGTGATACATTTTTATGCTACACAAGTAAGGGTTGTGATATGAAAAATAATGGTTGTCATACTTGTTTCTGCTACACATCGTATTTGTTGTGAAACAATGCACTTTGGATTGTGGAAACAAACTTCTACTACACATACAAAGGTTGTCATACACGTTTTACGCTTACACAAGTAAAGGGTTGTGAATAACATGTCTTACTACTATAATCTTGGTTGTCATACGAGTTTACCTTTACACAAGTAAACTTTGTTGTGAATATGATGTCATACTACTATGAACTTGGTTGTGATACGAGTTTCTCTATACATATTTTTGTTGTGTAAGAAGTACTTACAACCCAAGTAATAATTGTGAAACACATCTTAGACTACGCCCATAAGTTGTGATATGGGTTTACGCTACACTACCCTCTTGTTGTGAAACACCGTTGGGAAAGTCCTACAACCATAATAATAGTTGGGAGAATGGTATATACACAACCATTATATTGGTTGTTTGTTAGATATTTCTAAGACTTATAACTTTGTTGTGAAACAAATTATTACAACCTCTGATGAGTTGTGAGATGTTGCTTAATAATTTGGATTAAGTATCACAACCGAAGCAAGTGTTGTATAATATTGAACCACAACCAAGTTTACGACTCTAGCTTACGAGTTGCAAACAATTGAAGACTTTCTACAACCCCCCTTGTGCAACCTATCAATAAACGTCGTCTTATGTGGTACCACAACTGATTTCGGGGTAGTTAATCGTTGTTTTTCCCGTAGTGAGAAGTCAGGTTTAAGGCAAGAAACATTTCGTTTTACATCACAAAAAACTTAGATCCATGGACTAATTAAAGATATATTTTATTATCTTTTTAAAAAATAATAAAAAATCAAAACTAAGATGAAAACTAACTGCAGCTTGTTGTGTGTAATCCTCCATCTGTTTACATCACAAAAAAACTTGATCGTTTATCTTTCCTCAAAGAAAACCCAATGCATTAAGCTAAAATGAAAGTATAACTTACCTTTTTTTCTTCTGAATGCTTCAACTACTCAATGAGTTAAATATCTGACTCTTTTTTTTCTGAATACTTCA
Organism: Papaver armeniacum; assembly: GCA_023531295.1. Lineage (NCBI taxonomy): Eukaryota > Viridiplantae > Streptophyta > Magnoliopsida > Ranunculales > Papaveraceae > Papaver > Papaver armeniacum. The sequence continues at coordinate 21,771 of JAJJWW010018736.1, read as the reverse complement.
AAAGATATGAAGGTAGATCTAATTTTTAAGAAAAAGGAGAAATGTAAAAGATAATGTAAAAAAAAAAAACCAAAGCTTAGGTTTTTGTTTTGGTTTTATATCCAAAAAGATAATGTTTCCTCAGCGGACTCAGGCTGTAACAAAGAACACAAGTCAGTTTCATTTTTTTTTCTTTTTTTTTAATGAGAAGAAGTCACGTTTAAGGCAAGAAACATTTCGTTTTACATCACAAAAAACTTAGATCCATGTACTAATTAAAGATACTTTTTATTATCTTTTTTTTTTTAAAAAAGAATCAAAAAATCAAAACTAAGATGAAAACTTTTTTGTAGCTTACAAAGTGTAATCCTCCATCTGTTTACATCACAAAAAAAAAACTTGATCATTTTCGTTTATCTTTTCTTAAAGAAAACAGAACAGATTGCTAAAATGAAAGTATAACTTGATCATACTGCAGATATAATATTAATCCATACATCGAAGCATATTACCATGAAATCTTAATACATCAAATCAAAATAAAAGCGGTAGTAGTAGTAGCCTTACTACATCAAATCCAAATAAAAAGCGATAGTAGTAGCTATTGTTGAGTCACTCCGATTCCCCAGATCAAAATAAAAAAACAAGCAAAAGAGTAATAGATATTATTCATTCACAACTACCCCAAATCAAAAGAAATAAACAATTACCATGTGGGGTTGGGTCCTACTCCAAAACACCTTTATCTTACTCCATCCCAACAATGCACCTTGTTGGGGTCCTAGAGCTTTTCTCGAGAACATGTGAAAAACAAAAACACTTAAAAGTTAGACCAAATCTAAATAATTAATCTTAAATACATTAATGTAAAAATTATGGAAAATAATACCTAATAACTTGGAGGTCAGGTCATCGGCATTGATGGGAGTGCAAGAGTGAATGCGGCCGAGACTGTGAGATATCGAGTTGTCCATGATAGTTGTCGAAGAACTTTTTTTCCTTATAATCAGGTCACCTTGGAAGTCCTCATACTTCCAATACAAAGTGGAACTCATGTTATAAGTTCCAAAGTCAAAAGTTCTTCTCTCGTTGAAGTGCACTCATCATAGACCTCATTCAGATAACCTCGCTTTGCCAATTCTCACAGTGACCCTTTTTAATTCACCAAAAAGAACCAAAGGCAATCACTTCGCGCCGATAGTCATCACAAAGATCATGGAAAAAATGTACGAAATACATTGCTCATGTTATCTGGTAACATCAATCTTGGTCTTGGGGTCAAATTTGACAAGCGCACCACTATGATTGAAAAAATCATGTTCTTTGCTGCGAATGTCGTCAACCGATGTTGGCCGTGTTCATCAATACAACTTCTTCATCACTGATTTTCTCAATTCTTTCTTTCAGATAATCAATGTGCAGGATATGGGCGTCATCCTCGGATGCACGGAAATTAAGATATTAAAGAAAAGAAAAACAACTACAACGACAGGACTCAAGGAGAATCATAAAAATTCAACATGTGAATAATCATATACGGAGGCGCTGAAAACTAGTACTAACTAAAATCCCTTATTTTTTTTATTGATAAGATTAGAATATATTACGGATAACAAAAACCTAAATTTGTATTTATTTATTTACAACTATGCCCTTATTTGCATCTAAGATCACACGTTATTTTCCAATACTACTAGATGCATGCGCATCGATACTACAACTTGAAAGGGTGAAGTAGCAAAGCAAAGAAACAATCCTGCTACATTACACGCTAGTTAACAACTACATAACAGCTGATTCCTACGCTGGCAAGTACATATTTAAAAAAAGTAAATTTGATTTTATCCACGTCAGGAAAATAAAAGCCTAGAGAAGTTTTTTTTTTTTTTTTTTTTTTTTTGTTTTTCTAACTGGGTCACCTTACCTCTTTCTCCAAAAAATTTTTAGGGTTTCTAGCAAAGATATATAGCAACTTTGATTATTCTATAGAACCGTAAATCTCCGGGTAATGTTTTTCTTTACGCTTATATTTGTTCTTGGTTGAGAAAATACGAGAAGATATCATAAAGATTATATCAATACCCTTTTCTTATGTTATTCAATTATTAGGTAAAAAAGTTTACGCTAATTGGATTCTCATGGGAAGTTTAGATTAGTATATCGCTACAAGATCAAAAAGACTTGGATTTGATTAATTGGATTCTTGAATTATTCGAAAACCAGATTTGAAAATGGCAAAAGGTGAAAATAGATTTTGATTTTGTAAGATCGTGAGAGACCATAAACCGACAAATGCAAAACCAACTATTTCTATCGATTTCATGGTCTTATTAGATTTGTGTTTAATATGAATTTCGTAGTTTTGATCCTTCTCTATTTTTATTCAAAGTTGTATAAGATAATCTGTAAATACGTAAGCGCAAGGGAGAGTTTAATCAAAGTTATATAGTATATGATTGAATGGTTTTCAACTGATGATCGAAGAAATACATAACCGCAAAAGAAATAACGAGTGTATATTTCACATAATAAGCCACGATTTAATAATTACGTGTATTGTTTGGTTGACATGGACTAGAAAAAGGAAACACATCATCATTCCACTAGAAAAAAACTTACCCATTTTCAGCCTTGTTTATCTTTCCTCGCCGGGACTCAAGTCAGTAACAAAGAACACAAGCCGGTTTTTTTTTTTTTTTTTGAAGAAGTCGAGGTTTAAGGCAAGAAACATTTCGTTTTACATCACAAAAACTTAGATCCATGGACTAATTAAAGATATATTTTATTATCTTTTTAAAAAAATAAAAATCAAAACTAAGATGAAAACTTCCACTATGACTTGTTGTGTGTAATCCTCCATCATCACATCACAAAAAAAACTTGATCGTTTATCTTTCCTCAAAGAAACAACTCGAATGCATTAAGCTAAAATGAAAGTATAACTTACCTTTTTTTCTTCTGAATGCTTCAACTACTCAATGAGTTAAATATCTGACTCTTTTTTTTCTGAATACTTCAAAAGATATGAAGGTAGATCTAATTTTAAGAAAAAGGAGAAATGTAAAAGATAATGTATAAAAAAACCAAAGCTTAGGTTTTTGTTTTGGTTTTATTTCCAAAAGATAATGTTTCCTCGTGGACTCAGCCGTAACAAAAGAACACAAGTCGGTTCTTTCTTTTTTCTTTTTTTTTTTAATGAGAAGAAGTCACGTTTAAGGCAAGAAACATTTCGTTTTACATCCCAAAAAACTTAGATCCATGTACTAATTAAAGATACTTTTTATTATCTTTTTAAAAAAAAAAAGAATCAAAAAATCAATACTAAGATGAAAACTTACTGTAGCTTGCTGTGTGTAATCCTCCATCTGTTTACATCACAAAAAAAAAAAAATTGATCATTTTCGTTTATCTTTTCTTAAAGAAAACAGAACAGATTAAGCCAAAATGAAAGTATAACTTGATCATACTGCAGATATAATATTAATCCATACATCGAAGAATATTACCATGAAATCTTAATACATCAAATCAAAATAAAAATCAGTAGTAGTAGTAGCCTTAATACATCAAATCCAAATAAAAAGTAGTAGTAGCTATTGTTGAGTCACTCCGACTTCCCAGGATCAAAATAAAAAAACAAGCAATAGTAGTAGATATTATTCATTCACAACGACCCCAAATCAAAAGAAAGAAACCATTACCATGTGGGGTTGGGTCCTACTCCAAAACACCTTCATCTTACTCCATCCCAACAATGCACCTTGTTGGGGTCCTAAGAGCTTTTCTCAGCTGTTACATGAAACAAAAAACACTTAAAAAGTTAGACCAAATCAAAATAATTAAGCTTAAATACATTAATGTAAAAATTATAGAAAAATAATACCTAATAACTAGAGGCTGGTCATCAGCATTGATGGGAGTGCAAGAGTGAATACGACCGAGACTGTTGAGGATATCAGAGTTGTCCATGATACTTGTCGAAGAACTTTTTTCCTGTTATAATCAGTCACCTTGCGGAAGTCCTCATACTTCCAGCGCAAAGTGGGACTCATGTTATAAGTTCCAAAGTCAAAAATTTCTTCTCTCGGTCGAAGCACTCATCATAGACCTCATTCAGATAACCCACTTCGGTTTGCCAATTCTGTTTGTGACCCTTTTTAATTCACCAAAGAACCAAAGGCAATCACTTAGCGCCGATAGTCATCACAAAGATCATGGCAAAACATGTCCAGAAATACATTGCTCATGTTATCTGGGTAACATCAATCTTGGTCTTGGGGTCAAATTTGACAAGCGCACCCACTATGATTGAAAAAATCATGTTCTTGTTGCGAATATCGTCAACTGCAGTGTTAGGCAGTGTTCATCAATACAACTTCTTCATCACTGATTTTCTCAATTCTTTCTTTCAGATAATCAATGTGCAGGATATGGGCGTCATCCTCTGATGCATGGCAATTAAGATATTAAAGAAAAGAAAAACAACTACAACGACAGGACTCAAGGAGAATCATAAAAATTCAATCATGAATAATCATATATGGAGGCTGCGCAAACTAGTACTAACGAAAATCCCTTCTTTTTTTCTTGATAAGATTAGAATATATTACGGATAACAAAAACCTAAATTTATATTTATTTATTTACAACTATGCCCTTATTTGCATCTAAGATCACACGTTATTTTCCAATACTACTAGATGCATGCGACGATACTACAACTTGAAAGGGTGAAGTAGCAAAGCAAGGCAACAATCCTGCTCTATTACACGCTAGTTAACAGCTACATAACAGCTGATTCCTACATGGCAAGTACATATGTAAAAAAAATAAATTTGGTTTTATCCACGTCAGGAAAATAAAAGCCTAGAGGAGTTTTTTTTTTTTTTTTTAACTTCTAACCGGTCACCTTACCTCTTTCTCTCTAAAATCTTTAGGGTTTCTAGCAGTACATATGGCAACTTTGATTATTCTATAACCGTAAATCTCTCGGTAATGTTTTCTTTACTGATTATATTTGTTCTTGGTTGAGAAAATACCAGAAGATATCATAAAGATTATATCAATACCCTTTTCTTATGCTATTCAATTATTAGGTAAAAAAGTTTACAGTTAATTGGATTCTCGATGGGAAGTTTAGATTAGTATATCGCTACAAGATCAAAAGACTTGGATTTGATTAATTGGATTCTTGAATTATTTAGAAAACCAGTTTGAAAAATGGCAAAGGTGAAAATAGATTTTGATTTTGTAAGATCAGAGAGACCATAAATCTGATAAATGTAAAACTTACTATTTCTATCAAATTTCATGGTCTTATTAGATTTGTGTCGCAATATGAATTTCAGAGTTTTGATCCTTCTCTATTTTTATTCAAAGTTGTATAGTATAATACAGAAATACAGAACTGCAAGGGGGAGTTTAATCAAAGTTATATAGTATATGCTTGAATGGTTTTTAACTGATGATCGAAGAAATACATAACTGCAAAAGAAATAACGAGTGTATATTTCACATAAAAAGCCGTCAGATTTAATAATTACGTGTATTGTTTGGATGACATGGACTAGAAAAAGGAAACACATCATCATGCCACTAGAAAAAACTTACCCATTTAATCAAACCTTGTTTATCTTTCCCTCAACTGGAAAAAAACTTCCCATTTCGGTCAGTAACAAAGAACACAAGTCTGTTTTTTTTTTTTTTTTTTTTTTTTTTGCGAGAAGAAGTCAGGTTTAAGGAAAGAAACATTTCGTTTTACATCACAAAAAACTTAGATCCATGGACTAATTAAAGATATTTTTTATTATCTTTTAAAAAAAAAAATCAAAAATCAAAACTAAGATGAAAACTTACTGCAGCTTGTTGTATGTAATCCTCCATCTGTTTACATCACAAAAAAAAAAAACTTGATTGTTTATCTTTCCTCAAAGAAAACTGAACAGATTAAGCTAAAATGAAAGTATAAGTTACCTTTTTTTCTTCTGAATGCTTCAAATACTCAATGAGTTAAATATATGGCTCTTTTTTCTCTGAATACTTTAAAAGATATGAAGGTAGATCTATTTTTAAGACAAAGGAGAAAGGTAAAAGATAATGTAAAACAAAAACCAAAGCTTAGGTTTTTGTTTTGGTTTTATATCCAAAAAGATAATGTTTCCTCAGCGGACTCAGGCTGCAACAAAGAACACAAGTCTGTTTTTTTTTTTTTTTTTTTTCTTTGCGAGAAGAAGTCACGTTTAAGGCAAGAAACATTTCGTTTTACATCACAAAAAACTTAGATCCATGTACTAATTAAAGATACTTTTTATTATCTTTTTTTAAAAAAAAAATCAAAAAATCAAAACTAAGATGAAAACTTACTGTAGCTTTGCTGTGTGTAATCTTCCATCTGTTTACATCACAAAAAAAAACTTAATCATTTTCGTTTATCTTTTCTTAAAGAAAACAGAACAGATTAAGCTAAAATGAAAGTATAACTTAATTTTCTTTTCTTTTGAATGCTTCAACTACTCAATGAGTTAAATATCTGGCTCTTTTTTTTTTTAATACTTCAAAAGATATGAAGGTAGATCTGTTTTTTAAGACAAAAGAGAAAGGTAAAACATAATGTAAAACAAAAACCACAGCTTAGATTTTTTTTTTGGTTTTATATCCAAAAAGATAATGTTTCCTCAGCGGACTCAGGCTGTAACAAAGAACACAAGTCAGTTTTTTTTTTTTTTTTTTTTTTTTTTTTTTTTTTTTTTGCGAGAAGAAGTCAGGTTTAAGGTAAGAAACAATTCGTTGTACATTACAAAAACTTAGGTCCATCGACTAATTAAAGATACTTTTTATTATCTTTTAAAAAAAATCAAAAAATCAAACTAAGATGAAAACTTACTGCAGCTTGCTTTGTGTAATCCTCCATCTGTTTACATCACAAAAAAAAACTTGATCATTTATCTTTTCTCAAAGAAAACTGAACAGATTAAGCTAAAATGAAAGTATAACTTACCTTTTTTTTTCTTGAATGCTTCAACTACTCAATGACTTAAATATCTCTGCTCTTTTTTTTTTTTTTTTAAAAAAACTTCAAAAGATAGGAAGGTATATCTGTTTTAAGACAAAGGAGAAAGGTAAAAGATAATGTAAAACAAAAACCAAATTAAGCTTAGGTTTTTGTTTTGGTTTTATATCCAAAAAGATAATGTTTCCTCAACGAACCCAGTCTGTAACAAAGAACACAGGTCAGTTTTGTTTTTTTTTTTTTTTTTTTTTTTGCGAGAAGAAGTTAGGTTTAAGGCAAGAAACATTTTGCCTTACATCACAAAAAACTTAGATCCATGGAATAAATAAATATACTTTTTATTATCTTTTTTTTAAAAAAAAATATCAAAACTAAGATGAAAACTTACTGCAGCTTGCTGTGTGTAATCATCCTTCTGTTTACATCACAAAAAAAACTTGATCATTTATCTTTTCTCAAAGAAAACTGAACAGATTAAGCTAAAATGAAAGTATAACTTACCTTTTTTTCTACTGAATGCTTCAACTACTCAATGAGTTAAACATCTGGCTCTTTTTTTCTGAATACTTCAAAAGATATAAAGGTATATCTGTTTTTAAGACAAAGGAGAAAGGTAAAAGATAGTGTAAAACAAAAACCAAAGCTTAGGTTTTTGTTTTGGTTTTATATCAAAACGATAATGTTTCCCTCGGCGGACTCAGTCTAAGAACACAAGTCATTTTTTTTTTTTTTTTTTTTTTTTTTTTCGAGAAGAAGTCAGGTTTAAGGCAAGAAACATTTCGTTTTACATTACAAAAAACTTAGATCCATGGACTAAATAAAGATAATTTTTATTATCTTTTTTAAAAAAAAAGAATCAAAAAATCAAAACTAAGATGAAAACTTACTGCAGCTTGCTGTGTGTAATCCTCCATCTGTTTACATCACAAAAAAAAACTTGATCATTTTCGTTTATCTTTTCTCAAAAAAAACAGAACAAATTAAGCTAAAATGAAAGTATAACTTACCTTTTTTTCATCTAAATTCTTCAACTACTCAATGAGTTAAATATCTGGCTCTTTTTTTTTTGAATACTTCAAAAGATATGAAGGTAGATCTGTTTTTAAGACAAATGAGAAAGGTAAAAGATAATGTAAAACAAAAACCAAAGCTTAGGTTTTTGTTTTGGTTTATATCCAAAAACACAATTAACTTACGATTATGATCGATTTAAGCCTCAGTAATGAAAAACGTTCTATAATCGGTAGGCAACCTAAATATTTACCACCCGAATATGACAAATGTTCTTGTGAAATGAAGAATTCGACCACAGTCGGAAGTTTAAAACAATAACTAACCTACCAACTGCAATAACCGAAAATCCTAATAAAAAATGGATTGCCGACTTGAAGCAATATAAACCAAATTAATGGTAGAATCTTACCTAATCGACGCCATTTCAAATTTATTGAGAGTTTGGCTATCGGATCGCCTACATCAGGGACTTCATCTTCTTCGTGTTCTTCGGGTTCGTGAGTTAAAACCTCTTTATTACGGGCATGCAATCCAATATTCGAATCCTCACCGCGCACTACGTTTTTGATTCGAGCTTTCTTACGTTCCTTTTCTATCATCTTTGTAGAGAATAATCGACGATGATTTGATTCGACGATTAACGATGTATAGCGCGGAGTTGAACGAGGGGGGAAAGTTTTCCTCTCTAAAATCGGAGGAGTTGAAGTTGAAAAGAAATGAAATGAATTGAATTTAGGTTGACTCTGGTTTTATCTGTCAAACGGTTATTAATCGGTAGGTAATACCACCTCATTAGCTACCGATTGTTGAGTATCCCAAAATCGGTAGAGGGGGTTACTTATAACCTACCGATTATTGGAAGCCCTAAATTGAACCTTTACCAAATTCCATAGTTTCAAAGGTACAGAGCCGACCATAACCATTTGGTTCGTCTTTTGGAGGTAGCCATAATCGGAAAATAAATAGATTACCCAACCTCCCGATTATAGGTTGCCCTAAAATGAGTTTTTTTCTATAATCCTTCATTGTAGGAAATTTGAAATCTACCATAATCGGTAGGAATTGTTACTTTTACCATACCGATTATGGGAAGCCCTTAATCGGTTGCTTAAACATTTTTTTATTCGTCCGATTATATAGGAGCCCCAAATTTCACCATTGCAAAATTCTAAAGATTTCTTATTTCTATACTTCAACAATCGGTAGTCTCGTGAGGTTCTTTTTCCTACCGATTGTTATAAAAAGCCAGATACGAGTTTGGCACAAAATCGATATTAATCGGTAGTATAATATCGTTACTAAGCTTCCGATTGCTTTATAATAATCGGGCACAAAATAACTTCCGACTATGTAGGGCATTAACGTATTCTCCGCGTTTTTGGACATCCCTTAATGGTGTATATGGGTTGGGAATAAAAAATTCACCCCTAATTCTTTTGGGGTCGCCCCTAAAAATGCCAGGTATTTATTGACCAAGTGTCGTTTAACCGGACGATAATACTGAGTTGAATCGGTTGGTTCTTATGAGGTGTTTGATGAAAATTACTACAAAGACAAAATGGATCGATGCAAACTAGTTTTCTCATTGACTACATTTGTAGAACCCAACTTTGATATTACATATTCTTACGCAAAAATTACAATTAGTAGATACTGATGATGATAATCTTAGAGACCATGGCATCAAATGGCTAATACGAGACCGGGTAGCGAACGTTTTAGATGCTCTCGAGGTTCACTTTGCCAAACTGTTGGCCTAATTTGCTTAATCTCCCATAAAGAATCACTCATTCTCAAATCTCGATAAAGTAATCCATGTATTGAAGTACTCTTCTAACCTGAGTAATCATAACTGTCCAAACGTGTACCCAATAAGCTTCATTACCTTCCCATCCTTCGACAATCACACGGTCATCGATGACCGAAATATTTCTTGGCTCGAACTTGAATTCCAAGTATAACGACTCTCCTGTTAGCATTCTCTGTTGGAAATGATGTTGGGTTTAATTTCTAAATGGGATCAGGAATTGTTTAGCACTCACTCAATTGAACTCACTGATCACTCAAAATGATGGTTGGGAGAAACATATTTTATTGCTTTCAAAACTGTTTGCTTGGTCGTACACAGACCCTACTTCTCTTACAAAGACTCACTTAGTCACTTGACTTTTCTCACTCTTTCTCACCTATACCTCACTTCGGGTATTCACTTGATTACACTTACAATGGTTACAACTGATGCCTATTTATAGGCTATACTTGACCGACTCTTCTATCTCTAGAACTCACTCTAAGGCTGGCTCTAATCGTCACCCAAGATTCAAGCTGAATGTTGGATCCACGTCATCAAAATGCATCAATCCAAGGCAAAGTGGGGATCCAAGATTCTATCTCAAATCTGCCAGTTTGAAGATCGTGACGCAGATTGAACTGCAGATTATGGGAAAACTCAAAAGCGCAGCTTGCTAACTAGCATTATTGGCCGTGTTGACTGGGGTCCACGCATATTAAATAAAGAATACGCAGTTTGAAACTGCGTATTGACCGTGTTGACTCGGTCAAAGCCAGCTTCAAACACCGTGTGGAAGAATATTCTCGTAAATTATTCTCGATACGCATTTAGGAGCTGCGTGGATAAAAGCCAAGACGTAGCTTCAAACTCGTGCCTTGAGTACTTCCAACTTGGAACCAAGCTGAACGCAACACTCATTCTCGATCCAAGCTACTATTCACCCATTAACGACACTTCTACAAATTAAATCTGGATCTTGTAGTCGTAAGAGCCAACCTAATTCTCTAGTATTCTACCTACTCTAGAAGACTCTTGGTTTTCACATTTCTTTTACATTTTCTTACTGACTCTAGATAGTTCTTTCTAAACATCTTTTGGGCCTAGTTTCTAGAAATCAACTTTAATAGAAAGCTCTGGGCTTATCTAGTGACCGACTTGTATAGACAAGTCTCCAATTCTCCAGAATCTTCTAATCTTGATTAATCAAACATAATCAAGTTTAGCTTTCCAATATTCTCATCATATGTTGAGAATTTGGAGGTCCATGAAACCACCATTCTAAATCTATAGCCAGCGAGTTTTCCAAACTGTTTATCTCCATGTTTTCCTGTAAAGCATTTTCAACGCTTTTCCTTACGTGTAATAAAATCGCCAAGAAATCTTATGATTTCGGATTACAGTTGATTACGGCCCCACCATTCTAAGTTTCATAATAGAATTTCAAGAGAATCTTTTGGTCCCAACGATATTATTTGTGCAATCACATTTTAGAATATAGTTTCCTAAAATTATTAAATCTTATTTAATCTTGGAAACATATTAAATCTTACCATAAAACGATTTCATCATGATGAAATAAAATAAAATCATGATTTCATCTTAAAATTAAATCAATCATACGAATAAAAAAAATTCAATGTCCAATGTCCATTTACGCTTTTGTAATAAGATCACCTAATTACATCGCCAAACTACGGATAAAAGTAAATATTTGCAATTATACTTTCGGTTGGTATTAAATACCTAAAAATTCATGAGAATATACCCGATTCAAAGAAACAAATCGGTTAAAAAAAAAAAACCTGGTATGTGAATGGCCCGAATGAATCCATTCAAAGGTTTGATAATCCTGTACAAAAAAAAATAATACAAAATTATTAGGATTATGATTTCCAGAGGGGAAAAAAAACGGTGTCATCAACAAATTTTTTTTTTTTTATCAGGAATATGATTTCCAAAGAAATACAAATAAAAAACATTAGGAATATGGTTTCCAAAGTTAAAAAATGGGAATATGATTTCCACAATAACAAGAAAGAAAATATTGGAGTATGATATCGAAATTATTAGGATATATGCATATATTGGGATATATCTCCTTATATATGTTAGGTGATATCTAATATTTCCTAATAGAAATAAAAAATGGGAATATGATTTCCACAATAACAAGAAAGAAAATATTGGAGTACGATATCGAAATTATTAGGATATATGCATATACTGTATTGGGTATATCTCCTTATATATGTTAGGTGATATTTAATATTTCCTAATAGAAATAAATGTGAATATCAACATTCTATGATACGAATATTATTTCCATATCATAAGTTCTTTTATTTTGTGATTTTTTTGGAGCCAATAGCTCTCTATATAAGGCCCTTTATGCAGATGCCAAATTGCCACTGTTTTTTTCTTCGGTTTTCAGATACAGGTTGATTTTTGGATCGTTCTCGCATTCTTCTTCCTCACTTTCTTTTCAGGTATATTCTCACGGTGAGAAACTCACCTATTTTGATCTCTTACTTGTTTTTTCTTCTGGTTTTGAAAGCAGGTTGATTTTTTTGGATCGTTCTCGTAGTCGTTCTTTTCTTCTCCCTCACTTTCTGTTTCCAGGTATATTCTCACGGTGAGAAACTCACCTCTTTTGATCTACTATTGGTAATACCATGTTTTTCAATATTCATTGATAGTGATCATGTATATGCATCAAATGTTTTTTTTTTCGATGTTCAATAATAAATCGCACGGTGAGATCATGTATATGTATCGAGCGGAATTTGAAAATCCTTGGTAGTGTCAATTTATTAAGAGTGCAATTTAGCAATGTTGAAACAATATGATTTTTTGCATAGTGTTCCTTAGGCTTGATAATGGATGGGGGCGCTAATATTTGGATTGGAGCGTGCAAGAGCAAAAATATAGGTATTTGGGAGTGGACTTTATGTGGTTGAATGTATTTTATCATATGATTTGGTATTTTTGGGTTTATAGACATAATCGTTATTCGTTATTTTTTACCCTTACATGTGATCCATGCAGCAAGAAAATCCGTGGGTAGGACTATAGATCCAAAATCCCTCCCGAATAGGCAAGGGTGAATCGTATGAAGCGTAAGGGCGTGATGCTAGAGAGAAGAAACAATAAAATACAGACATTGCTCGAAAATACAGATGCAGGTATATGCATATTTCAACGAATAAGATCACATAATATTCTCAGGTTCCTATCTATTGATTGATTTTATTTTATTGTTATTTTTAATGCATCCAGGAAGTTTACATGTGATAGAAGTGCCAGGACACCCAAGTTGTGAACCAAAACAAGCTAGGATGAATCGTGGGAGGCGTAAAAGTATAGTAATGGGATTATAAACATAATTGGTTTTCCTCCTAATATTTGCTTCTCTATCTATATCTGCATCGTATACATAAACCGAACAAACGCCGGATTTGGAAATACAAGGTAATAAGAACATATAATGTGGTAATTGCTTCCTAGAATTGATCGATAGTAGGAAAAATAAATGAAGACTAATCAGAATCGTATCTTTCTCTTTGCGGTAGTTCCGTGCACCCTTTGGTTACGCTTTTTTTCCTTCTTTTTTTTTTCTTCTTCTGATGATGATGATATTGTGAATGTGCTCTTAGTGAGGTAAGGGCAAGGCCATTGCCGAGGTCCTGGCTCTTGCAAATAGTTCCGTGCACTTCCAATGGCGGTACACTAGAAAATTCATGCCGGAAGGGTGGATTGTGATACCGGTTTTCCTGTGTAAATTTAATTATTGAGAATATTGTATGTGCGCCATAAACTTTTTCAAAATGTAAAGGAAAGCATAAATTTTTTTGCAAAGAAGCACAAAGTATATAGTAAGTACATGGAATTTGGAATTCTGTTGGAGAAAAACAAAATCCACACACTAAAATTTTTGGGATCGCAATCTTGCAATGAGACTGGAATCATAGAAATAAAGACCATGACGTTGAAGAAACCATCGCATATCCAGGTATAATCACTCACTGCAACAAACAAACACAGAGAGAGAGAATATGAACAGGAAGAGGAAAGGAGGCTCTCTTAGCTTGCCTAATTTAATTTAATGTGGTCTCTCCCCTATTTTGTTCTCTGCATCATTTTTGCTTCTTCTTGGGGCATCAATTTTGCTCTACCGATCTTCTTATTACTATGATCAGTAGTGTAAGCGGGACATATTGTGCAGTGCATTTTCTAAGGCTATGGAGTTGATGGTGCTTCCAGGAACATGGTCTCACAAGTATGTTACTGCATTGTTATCATAACGTGGTTATATGTTTCAGTTCTACCAAATTGGTTATGTTTATTTTCTTAGTAATTACTTGCAAAAACTGTTCCAGATTATGATGGTTGTTTTAAAAAAAAAAATCAAAGCCCAGCCGTAATCAAGCCCTGATTGATAAAAATATCATTTGAGGTCTAATATTTTATGGGGACTGCGTACATTTGTAAGTTGCCAAAGTATTGTGTTGGACTCGGTGGTGTGTGTTTGTACTCTGCATCCATAGATCCACAAATAGGGTCCAGTTTTGCAATGGAGTGTTAATAAGTGATGCTATGGGATTATTACCATATGAATTAAGATATTTGATGCCGAAATTTCAATGATTCAAGTCCAAAATCTTTTTCGTCCAAAAAGATAACTTACTTACCCTAAATAAGAATTAGGGTTTCTAAATTTAGATAAAATATGGAAACAAAATAAGATATTTTTAGAATCAACCAAAATTTAGTTAAAATATAAAAACAAAATACTAAAAAATCATGTTATCCTCTATATATATAAACCAAATGTGTTTGATCTTTTAGCCCAAAAAAATTCACATGATGAAACTAGAAAATCTTTGTAGTATATACAGTGCGAGTGTCACTACCTACACGCACAACAAAAATGGCGAAAAACAGATTCACAAAATGAAGAAATGAGAAGACTTGCGAACAATATGAAAAAGGCAAAGTATACTTATCTCTACCTTGAAGAACTTCACGACAAGAAAAAAAAAGAAGAGACATACAAAGAAACCATAGGCGAAAGGGGTGTGAATCTTCGATTTAATAAGGATGGTATGGTTTTATTCAACCAACCAAAACAAGTTTAATAATTGGGAATACAGCTAAGGAGCCATCAAAACCATAGGCGACAAAGAATGTTTGCTATTTTCGATCAATTCTTTGTTAGTTGGGACGAATCAACAATAATAAAATTTTATTACTATCAATAATTTTGGCACTTTTTTGTTCATTTTATTTTCTTGCACACTTATTGGGATTACTTTGGTTTGTGATATAATCTCTATATAAAAAACAACATTCAATATTCCACAAGTTATAAATGCAGGACTGCATCGTTGACGTGACAAACTAGTTATGTCAACTGTGAATCAAGCCGATATAAGGTTTGAGCTTGGAACTGAAGTTGATCAAGGGAGTAGCGTTGTTGTCAGATCCGGGCTGAGGGTGTGCAAGGTGTGCGACCGCACAGGGCCCAACTCTGCCAAGGGTCTTTTTTTTCCAGCCCAAAATTCATACACTAACAAAAAAAAAAAAAAAAAATTAAACAATCCATCCACTGAGCAATTAATTCATTGTTGATTTAAATTTAAATTTGACCTTATTTAACCTAATACCATTACCTCCCAAGAGTAAGCTTCCTATCTTTTGTGTTATCCTTGCGTATTCTTATTGATATCCGGAAAAAAGTTCTTATTTAATACTCTCATTTTATCTATATAAATTTTGTGTTATCCTTGCGTATTCTTATTGACATCCAGAAAAAAAGTTCTTATTTAGTACTCCCATTTTATCTATATAAAATACACATTAACACCATTATTTAGTCATAAATTTTTATTTGGTATCGTCAATAATCTTACAAATTAAATAAAAATATTGATTTTTTTTTGTTTTTTATTGTTACAAAATATTCGACATTGTAAAAGGCCCTACGAAAAATTTCGCACAGGGCCCTTCAAGACACAGGATCAGCTCTGGTTGTTGTGTTAATTTGTAATTGTACGAACAAAATGGAGTCCTATTTATAGGAGATTGAATTGAGAATGTCATGCCATGAGACCCATCATCTTATAATAGATGCTATATCATGTCATCAACGATTGAGATTGATTCTTTATAGTTAGTATGTCGTGGAATTTCTCATGGATAAGATTCTCCAACGATTCAGTTGTAACTTGTAAATCATGTGACCAACAAGTGGGAACTAGCACCAGAGCAACAAGCTAGCTCAATGAGTCAGAGACCGATCCCCCACTAGTTACCTCGATAAATGATTGAATATTGATGAAATACGGTTTTAGGTTCAACCGGAAAGTACTGTAGAGGTCAGATGCCAACCTGGAATTCACTGTTGATTGTACTGTGCCAACCGGTAAGACACTGAACAAGTACCCACTAGGCCACTGCTCCAGATATTACAGAGGAGAGAGTGTCAGAGTAACAACTCCACTCGACTTGGAGAGAGGTTGGCCAGGCATGGATGTATGCATCTATTCGACAGAAGCAACCCCGCAACGAGTACTGCTAGTCGCTGAAATGCTCCCCTTTTCATTGTTGTTATTTCTTCCCCATGGACATAGATACATTGGGTTCGAGATTTTCAGACCGGTATTTACCGGAAATTTCACCGGAAAGACCACAATAAAAAGTGAATCATTTCGAGTTTTACCACACCACAGAGGATAAAGTGGTCCCATGAGAAAATGTTTGCCGACTACGCGAATTAATATTAATGCTACACAATTATGTGGGAATAAATACCTGCACATAGGGCTCTAGTATGTATGTATGTATGCTCCTCTATTGGCTTCGTGTATAGGTGACAAATGAAATTTAATTTCTAAATACCAGCTAGCAGCTAGCAGACAGACAGACAGTCATCCCTTATCAAAGTCAAAGAAAAAGATGGACCACCTAGCAGCTAACCTAGCTAGCTGGTATTTGGGATCATCCCTAGCAGCTGGTCATACAGATGACAAATTTTCACCCTTATCAACGTCAAAGAAAAGATTGAATTTCACTAGCATTAACCTACTAGCTAGCTAGCCGGGTATTTGGGTCATCCTAGAATGGTCATACAGACAGTCATCCCTTATCAACGTCAAAGAAAAAGATTGACCACCTAGCAGCTAACCTATCTAGCTAGCTGGTATTTGGGGTCATCCCTAGCAGCTGGTCATACAGACAGTCATCCCTTATCAACGTCAAAGAAAAGATTGACCACCTAGCAGCTAACCTATCTAGCTAGCTGGTATTTGGGGTCATCCCTAGCAGCTGGTCATACGTATTACCATCCCTTATCAACGGCCAAAGAAAAGATTGACCACCTAGCGACTAACCTATCTAGCTAGCCGGGTATTTGGGTCATCCCTAACCGGGTCATACAGACAGGTCATCCCTTATCAACGCCAAAGAAAGATTGACCACCTAGCTTTAACCTATCTAGCTAGCCGGTATTTTGGGGTCATCCTAGCAGTGGTCATGCTGCATACCCCTTTATCAACGTCAAAGAAAAAGATTGACCACACTGTGACTAACCTATCTAGCTAGGTATTTGGGTCATCCCCTAGCGGTGGGTCAATGGGGACGGTCATCCCTTATCAACGCCAAAGAAAAGATTGACCACCTAGCGGCTAACCTATCCTGCTAGCTGGATTTGGGGTCATCCCTAGCGGTGATGTCATAGACAAATCATCCCTTATCAACGTCAAAGAAAAGATCGACCACCTGGCATTCTAACCTATCTAACTAATGGGTATTTGGGGTCATCCCTAGAAATGGTCATAGGCAGGTACGTCCCATTATCAACGTCAAAGAAAAGATTGACCACCTAGCGGCTAACTTTATCTAGCTAGGTGGTATTTGGGGTCATCCCTAAAGAGTTGGTCATAAGGATAATGCCGTCCCTTATCAACGTCAAAGAAAAGATTGACCACCTAGCGCCTAACCTGATCTAGCTAGCCGGTATTTGGGTTCATCCTAGCGTTGGTCATACGCATACGTCCCTTATCAACGTCAAAGAAAAAGATTGACCACCTAGCAGCTAACCTATCTAGCTAGCTGGTATTTGGGTTCATCCCTAGCGGTGAACATACAGAGGCAAACATCCCTTATCAACGTCAAAGAAAGATTGACCACCTAGCCTAACCTATCTAGCTAGTGGTATTTGGGGGTCATCCCCTAGCAAACGGGTCATACGCATACGGTCATCCCTTATCAACGCCAAAGAAAAGATTGACCACTCCAAATAGCCTAACCTATCTAGCTGGCTGGTATTTGGGGTCATCCCTAGCAGCTGGTCATACAGACATCTTCCTTATCAACGTCAAAGAAAAGATTGACCACCTCGCTAGCTAGGTTAGCTGCTAGGTCTGTCTGTCTGTATTTTTTCGAACAAAAAGCAAATTTGGTGCATTCAATTCGTGCATGTACAAGCTATAACTATAGCTCCTCTTATGCATATATTATGTTGAGAATCCTTTCATTTATGTGCTGTCAGATTCTTTAGAATTTTTGTGGAACCTACAATTGTCAGGAGTTTGAATCTCGACATTTAAATTATTAATAACATAAGTAAACAGTTTACTTATTGTTAGATTCTTATGGTTAACTAATCCTATTACATTTAGCTTTGTCTATCTATCTATATATAATTGAACATTGTTCCTATCTTGAAGTCTCTTATTGTGTGTCCCATTTTTGATATGTATGGAAACGGGAACGAAGCATAAATTCTTGATAATTAACTTGGCTTAGAAATGAGAACATATAAATTTAAGAAAGAGTAATCTAAATCCAGAGCCGATCCTGTGTCTAGTAGGGCCTTGTGCGAAATTTTTCGTAGGGCCATTTTACAATGTCGAATATTTTATAACAATAATAAACAAAAAAAATCAATAATTTTTATTTAATTTGTAAGATTACCGACGATACCAATGAAAAATTTACGACTAAATAATGGTGTTAATGCGAAATGAAAGTATTACATAAGAACTTTTTTTTCTCGATGTCAATAAGAATACGCAAGAATAACACAAATGATGGTATTAGGTTAAATACGGTCAAATTTAAATTCAAATCAACAACGAATTCAGTGCTCCCATAGGTTGTGTGTTCGAGTTCGGCCACTGTAAGGATTTTATTATATTTTATTTTTTTTGTTTGTTAGTGTATGAATTTTGGGCTGTAAAAAAAAGGCCCTCAGCAGAGCTGGGCCCTGTGCGGTCGCACACCTTGCACACCTTGAATTTTGGACTGTCTAAATCTTCTTTTCAATTAAGAGCATCTCCAATGAGACATTCTTAAATTCCTATTAACTAGGCCACATAGGATTTATAGAGTTTTTAACCAAAATCCTTCCAACGGGGAATGTGAGGGATTAAATGTGAAGGTGATGTGTAAGGTAGTTACACCAACATCCTCAAACTCATCCTCTAGTTTTAGAGGTTCTTTAGAGGATGTAAAACATCCTAGTCACCAATATCTATGGTTATCAACAAATGGATCAAATATTTGATTTTAAAATCAAGGGTTTAAAAAGTTCCTAACCAATGTAAAAATATTTATGGTTTGGAGACTATCTTTCTCATATTCCTAAAATTATGGAAAAATTAGACTTTAGGATGTCTTTCTTGTATCAACCACGTAGAAGCACATCACAACCCGTTGGAGATGCTAACTACTTAACATAAATTTTAATTTTAGGAGTAGTCATTTTATTCTGTAATCACATTAAAGGGACAGAGCCGAGAAAACAAATAGAGTCCATTATGTTCACTTTTCAATTGGATTCAAAGGTTTCTAAAATCTCAAATTTACTTTTCATCCCTTTGCAGTTTGCACCACTAGATTCAGTATGATTCCTACGACGTCATGTTTTACATGATATATAGCCTTGAATCGGTTGCTTGACACCAGTTTGGTACGTTGTACTGTTTTGGAAGTGTGATATCCAACTGACATTCTCATCCTCTGAGCAAACTATTGATTGTAGAGATATATAGGAGGTGTGACCAACACTCCGAAAAGTAGTAACACACTGAGTTGACTCGTTTCCTATTAGTGGACAAAACTTACTCCAAAGACTTGGTTGGAACTCATGTCCATGAATTTTCAGTGGCCACTAGTGCAGAAACAAACTTATTCGATCCAAAAGATGGCCATGGGTATGGTATCATTCTTCCGAATGTCCTGTAAATTCTATTATGATTCTGTCTGATGACATATATAATTATGGAGCTAGTTGTAGATTGCAACTTGTGTGCATCGCCACAAAAATTAAAATTTAGTTCCTTAACCAGAGAAGATTCTGCCAAGAAAGAAAAAAACTACATGTAATTTGGGTGTTGATGAAGATTATTGTCCATGGGGGCCGGCCGGAATAAAAACAAAATATGGGATGAATTCAAGATTGCACGAGTATATGGGGTAGTGGCACTGGTACCGTGTTTGAAATTTGATCGTAGGACTAGCCGATTTAATTATGCAAGTACACGACCACACAAAACCCACAGATCAAGTTGATGACCTCAAAATAAATTCTAATGAACCTAACAACAGCCAGTTTTCTTCGAAATTTCAATATCTGCTACTTTAGACAAAATCAATCTCTAAACTCAAAATCAGATTGAAACACCTAAAATTGAAGATCATGAACCTCAAAAATGAGAAACTTAACTTTGACTTGCCGCGTCCCACACTTACACTTGCTTCTTGGCAATCCAGTTCATTGTAAGCCATATCACATTGCTAGCTGTCCACTGATGACAATGTCTTCAATATAACAACTAATATCGAATTTCCGATCAAAATAAAAACATATCGAATTGTTCCAACTTCAAATGCTTAACTGGTCTTTCGCCTGATTACGACCGAGTAATAATAATAGAACAATCATGTACATCACTATATCAATATAAAATATTGCAACTACCAGGACAAAAGATAAGATCATAAACAAAAATTAAATTAACAAATCCTGCTTATGTGCTGGCAAACAATACATTTTCTATTCTTTTTATTGCTCACAAATGGAATGTACGTGCGTTGCACGTTGACAATATCTTACATTTTCGAATTCCAAATTTTCAAATTCCAAATTTTCAAATTACCCAAGTAAAATAAATAAATAAAACTTTATTTGAAACTTAATTGTCAGTAACAATATCACTTAAGTTTCGAGAACATCTTGGAATACAACATTTTTCGTACATGTTTCCGAGACATCCTGAAGAACTCCATTCTTAACTAACACTTTTGTTGTAGTTCTGGATACTCCCCTAGACAAAGCCACATATAGTTGTCCATGACTAAACACGGTTCCTAGTAGATAAATACCAACATGTGGGTATTGTCTCGCTTCTTTGTGCCTTGTTTATCGTAAGGGCAAATCCCGCACGAACTGAAATTGTTTGCGACTAACTTGAATGGGAGTACCATCTCTTTGGGAGGTTCCATGGGTATCCGTGGAATCGGGACTCGAGCCCGAACAACTCCACGTAACGATCTCGGCATCAATGAAGTTTCTATAGAGACCTCTACATAGTAACCTCGTGCCATTGCAAAGACCATAACTGGGATCAAGATTCCTCAATAGAATTATTGAGCACCTATCTTGAGTATAAGCCCGTGAGGAGGCAATCCACCCGAGCAATAGTGTTCAAAAATCTTCGACCACAAATTGTTAGGGTCATCTTTAGCCATGTCAAAAGAATGGTAAACTACCTCATCTCCTGGAAAGATGCTTATAACTTTTGATTGAGCTTTTGACGATATCATTCTTGGGAGTTATCAATGCCCTTTGACTCATGTAACTTTATCACTTGCATTCTTTTCAAGCTGAAAACCTCATCAATTAATCTATCAACGATTGCTCACCTTCCCACCTCATTACAATGTCATCCTAAGTTTTACAATGTCCTCCATGACA